>JANAVB010001997.1:6323875-6741375 GCA_029216955.1 Iris pallida
TATATATATATATATGTTCAATTGAGAGTATAATATATATGTACATGTGATTGAGGGACATATATATATATATATATATATATATATATATATATATATATATATATATATATATATATATATATATATATATTTATTTTTTTTACATATATATATATATATATATATATATATATATATATATATATATATATATATATATATATATATATATATATATATAAATATATATATATATATATATATATATATATATATATATATATATATATATATATATATATATATATATATATATATATATATATATTTATTTATATAAAATATATATATATATATATTTTATATAAATAAATATATATATATATATATATATATATATATATATATATATATATATATATATATATATATATATATATATATATATATATATACATGTGATTGAGGGACATATATATTTTATATATATATATATATATATATATATATATATATATATATATATATATATATATATATATATATATTTGGGAGAAGGGATATATATGTATACTTTATAAGGTATATATAAATATACACATTTTAGAGTATATATATTATGTAGTTATATATAATATATATATATATATATATATATATATATATATATATATATATATATATATATATATATATATATATATATTTTTATATATATATATATATATATATATATATATATATATATATGTATGTATGTATGTATGTATGTATTTAAAGTATATGCATACATGAATATTTATTAGAATGTACATATACATACACCTCTTCCTTCCTACTAAAACCCTAGTCCAATACTCTCCCAAGCCCAAACCCATTGTTTCCTTTTGGGATAGAACGGGTAAGTAGTTTAAACCCGCTAATTCAAACTTACCAACTAGTGTAAACCTCTCCTACTACTCATATTCTTACGCACGAGCTACGCATGTGCACTCTATGACAGATGCAAAGGCCGCAGGCATGCCGACGCGTACGGCTCCTTCCCTCCAGCTGCCAAAGACCACCCTCCCCTGCCTATATGGACCATCCACCGTCTCGTTCGAAACCTAGCCGAAGGTTACACATCAACTATAACACAACTCCTCCCTTCTTCTCTAGCGTTATCACCACCATCGCGAGGCAAGCAACCTCCTGCAATCCACTTATGTCCTCGCTGTAGGTCGTCGCACTTACGCGGCCAACGACGTCCACGACCCGTCATCGGATATGCACTCTACCAGGAGTGACCAGACACAGTGGGCACCCGCGCATGGACAACAGCTGCCGCGGCCAACTGCCGCCGCCAGCGACCCCACGACCCGCGCGACCTTGGACGACCCCCCTCGACCTGGCCGACCCCGACGAACTCTCCCGAGCTGCCACCTTCTTCCCCAACACGCAGCCTAGGCTATTCGTGCGTTTCGCACGAAATCCTGGCGTGACGCACACAAAATCGAATCCATAATCTTATTTCGGGATAGCAAATTTGGGCATATTTTTTTGACGATCCGACCATTGGATCGTCGAAGTCTTTCCTCCGTTGTAATCTCGGTATATAGCTCTACCATTACCTAACATTTCAGCCATTAGTTCTATCATTTTTTAGGTCAAAATCGGCCAACAAGTTGTCCGAATAATTGTGTTTATTTTTGGCAGTTTATGGAGCCAACTTCGTAGATTTGTATCTCCGTCGTTGCAGCTCCGTTTGATGCATCACATATTCCTGTGCACAGCTGGTATAACAAACTTCTTGTCATTAAAGTTTCGTTTCATTGTGAACTCGTTTGATTGGTTGAATTTAACGATAAAGTTTGATGTCCGAATTCGTAATTTCTAACTTATAAAATTATAATTTTGGACCCGGGACTCCGGATTCCAATTCTGACACCACCAGTGGACTCATGGCATCATTCTAGCACGAATTCATGTAAAGTTTGCTAGATTTGGAGGACATGGGCTTCGACACATATTTCCGTACAAATCGGATTCTAACGTCCGAGTCAACGGATCATCTTGAGACCGGCTCATCAGAATCCAATTCTGAATATACTGTTGGATTCGTGTCGTCATTCTAAACTCATAGACATATAGTTTGCAAGATTTTGATGACTTTGATCCTGACATATTTTTCGGTGCAAAGTCGGTCCAACGATGGACCGCATTTTGACTCAAAATTACCATTTTGCTCCTGTGTCCATATTAGACTTATGGATGGTCTATCCTAACTATTTTTCTTATTTTGGGAATGTTGGTGATGTTTGTTTCAGCATCCGATGATGTTCATGGAGACTCCTATGTTGCTACCTTTCTTGGACTTGATGATTTGCCTACAGGACATCATTGGATCACTGCTTCATCCTAGGCAAGATAGCTTACCATTTTTGTTTTGTTTACATTATTCATATCTATTTTTGAATTGTTAGTTGCTGATACTGGTAGTGTGTATCCAAGGATGACTTAGGTTTTATTGATGATGCCATCGACGTTATGGGTGCGTGCATGTGTGACTTAGAGTTAGTTGTCACTTCCAGTTTTCAAATTAGAGGGTAAATTTGTCATTTTTTTTATATTTTCATATTTTGGAAATTTTATATATTTAATATTGATTTTTCGGGATTTGTTTAGTCGGGTTTGAGTTTCGTCTCGTTTCGACTTGTGTTAGTGACCCAGGTAGCTTAGACTCTAGACGGGACCCCAAGATTAGTTAGTCATGGCCCACAAACCCCACTAATTAAGTTAGTAAGATTAGACTAATCCTACTTTGTTAGATTAGTCAAATTAGAGACTTAAACTTAATTCTTTTGATCCCAAACTTGAACCTAACTTAGATTTAACAAAGGAGACTATATAAGGCCTTATTGGGCTTTTTCCCAAGGCCTAACAGAGCTTTAATGGTAGCCACCTATAGGTAGGGTTAGCCTCCTTTCTTTCATTCATACTTGCCTCCTTTTATTCATAAAGTGTTTCCCCAATTTTAGAGAGCTTTTTCTTTTGATTTGATCTCCAAATCACATCATTCCTCCGCCAAATCTTCCATCACTCCTTCTTATTCTACCAAGGAAGGGTGCAAGCAAGGATTGGAAGCAAATTGCAAGGAGGAGTGTCCATTTTGGAAGGACCTTCGTATCGGAGCCGTGTCCTTGAGAGTTTTATTGGGATTTCACTCCCAATAGGTAAAACCAACCCTCTAAATTAATTTTCTATGAATATTAGTTAGTTTTGAATCTGTAGGATCCACCCCCATGCATGTACCCTCTTTAGATTCAAGTTTGAGACCATTTACAGCTCTCTAGAGCAAGTTAGGATTTTGTCTTGTGTCCTACTTGTTAAAGTTCCTAATTAGGTCACCCCTTGTGTTTGTGTTTATGCTAGTAGCCTAATTAGGAATCTAATTTCAGTTTTATACATGTTAGAGAGTAGAATGTTATTAGTTAGGATGGTTGGAATAAGTTTCATGTATATATTTATGTTAGTATCCATGTGGTTTAGTCTATTTCTATCCTATTTATATATATTTGTATGTTAGTGTCTCTACTTATTTTAGGACTGTTTGTTAGATGTATATTTCACTTCTTTGTGTTAGATGTTGTTGTTGTTTTGGTTGTTGTGGTTGAGGGATAGAGAGTAATATAGAGAGTGTATAGGAAGATGAGAAGAGAGGAGATGAGGAGTGGCTGGACTGCAACAAGGGCAGCAGTCACAGCACGTTGTAGGGACTGCTGCCTTGTCATTACCACATTTTAGATTGAGGGTATTTTGGTCATTTGTGATTTTTTTTGAAATTTATTTAATTTATTTAATTGGTGATTGTGATTTTGACTTTGACTTATTGAGACTTTGTCGACTAGCCTAGAATCTAACCCTAGCTATGGTAACCCTAGTCTAACTTAAGTTAACCTATTTTAGTCATTAGAAATTAGTTTTAAATAGAAGGATTAAGATTAAGTGAAATGGTTTCATGACTTACGATTTAATTAATGACTTGTGATTTTCCATTCAATGACTTATGTAATTAAGCACATAGGCCCATAGTATGTAACCCTAACCCTAAGTAAACCCCATGGCCAGCCACTTAGGGCTCTCCTCCTTGCCTATAAGTATATTCTTCCACTTGTTCTTGCCTCTTTTGTGCTTGACCTAGTTTTCGAAGGAAAGGTAAATCCCCACTTTCCAAAATTCCTAATAAATCTATTTCAATTCCTTTTTGACTCTTGTCTTTTGCATTAGGATCTAATTACTGTTTATTTACTATTTGTGGAGACTTATCTCAGTTTTTGTGCAATTTGGAGCTTGGGAGTTGATATTTGGATTCCTTCCATTTGGGGCTTTCTTTGAGTTTGACACTCAATAGGTAAACCACTCAAATCCATTCTTTTTCTTGATTTTTTTGCATTTAGGGCTAGATCTAGGTGTCCCCTAACTGTCCCTAGAGTTTGGGTTAATTTCGTGTCCATTTGGTGTCCGTATCGGACATGTATCAACATCTAGGTATAGGTGCTCGATGAAATGCCACAGTGGACACTTTCATGCTATTTTCGAATTCTTTTTGAATGAAATTGTTGATATAGATGTGTCTCAAATTTTCCCTAGCCTACCTATGCATTTCTGTGTCGTGTCATGTCCACACGAGGACAGAACACAGCCCCGCACGCGGCTAGGGTTTTCCCTGCTGCTCGAGGCCTCGTGCTCATTGCACAGGCCACGTGGCAAGCTGTGGTTGGACACAGAGGTAGGGGCAGTGTCTGCGAACCTGTCCTCCAAGTCTTATGTCCAACGGCGTCGTGTCGGACATGCTAGGTCACGTGCACTGGTGCAACACACGCGCGCGTACAGACGAAATCGCGTTCTGATACGCGAGTCATGTCCACTCTGGACACGACATGGTCGTGTCGTGTTGTGTCGTATGTGTAGCCTGACACGTGGGCTACACGTGGACATGACCACGTGGCCACACGTGTCGTGTGCCGTGTCCACGACGACTCAAAACCCCTATACGAGGGTTATGTACACTGTGTGCACACTACATATTTGTTTTCGATTTGGACACGTTTGTGTCCACTTAGTTTGACACAAACACTCCCTGTGACACATATATGTGTGTACCAATGTTTATCAACCATTTATTTGGCATTTTGCTATGAATTTCCAATTCGAATTGGTGATCCCCCTATTTGGCTGATACATGTGTTCCCATTTCAAGATTCTGAATTTTGATTCTATTTTTAAACTGAATTTTGATGTCTAAATTGCCATAATAATTCACCTACATATGTGATAGATGATGATCAGTTGAGTTCATGATTTGTGTTGTGATTGGATGATGGGATTCGAATTTTGTGTTGGGACTTAATGTGAACTGTCAATGCAATACACAAATGTCATTTACTTAAACCTGAGAACAAGGAAGATGGACTCCGCCATATACACCTGACCCCCGCTACACTCATGTTCACACACACTAATCTCACATTGACATATGAACACACACTGAATTTTCCACTTACTGTTGAAATCTGAACCTGAGACACTAAGTCCACACATACACACACATGTTTAGACACTCTCTACACACTATCATACTCATTAATACCCACTGCTTTCCTGTACCCTTTCATATATAGCACACACACACACACAGGTACACTGATATACTGTTTTGATATACTGATTTCTAACATTGTTTCACTGTCACACATGGTTCCTGTCTATATATACTGGTTGTTTCTAATGTACATACTGTTAAGACCTGGGTTTACAAACACACACAGGAAACTAACTGTTACACACCCATATCATTCACATCATGTGTTACATATAAAACTAAGAACATGTTTCCCATATTTTACTGCCACACATGGTTCCTGTCTATACACACTGGTTGTTTTTAATGTACACACTGTTATGACCTGGGTTTGCAAACACACACAGGAAACTAACTGTTACACACCCATATCATTCACATCATGTGTTACATACAAAACTGAGAACATGTTTCCCATATTTCACTGTCACACAAATCTGAAAACTGGAAACCTGGAAATCTGAGATTGACATCATTATTCACTCACACATTCACACCAAAATCTGAGAACTTAACCCATGTTCAGACACACACTTCTACACACGTACACACATGCATATCCATGATTTTCCCCCTATCCTTCTGTATGTATATATATGCATATATATAACCTTGTGTGGTAATGTAGTATATGAAAATGTCTATAATTGGGATGCATGTGAAAATGGTTATTGAATGTGTGTGTGACCTATAATATGTGATTATGACTCATGGCCTATATAGTATAGTCTAGTGTATATGGAATATACACATGAGTAGGGTGATGTAGACTTATGTGATTGTGTATGGTGAATACTTGCTAGGATAGACTGGTTAGGCCTAGTAAGACTTGATTGGGTCTAGGTTGACCTAGCTGACCTAGCATTGACTAGTTGTTGACTGAAGTTGACAAGGGTTGACTTTAGTCTAGAATTGACCCAATATCATGTACAATGCATCATAGTAGCTTATTTTACCAGTTGGATATGTTGTGACTTGTACTGTTCTGATTAGGAGCCAGACACCACTCCTCAGACAGTATTTTATTCAGACACTCAGGATATCAGGCGAGTATATTCTCTGACCGTTTCCTACTTGCTAGGAGTATTTTCTTGCTCTAGATTATCTTACTTGATGCTGACACGATGGAAATACGGATTAGTATTATATTGATCTTTTCATACGATGTTATCCCCCTCGGGAGCATCATATACATCATGTCATGTGCGTTTCACTTTCATCATGTATTCTTGTGCTTTCACCATTCATGTACACTCTCGTGATTCATGTACTCTCATGTTCGCGGAGCCCCCATGTTTAAATTCATGTGCACCCATTTATGGGCCCCCATGTGAAATCTGTTGGCACTTTTATTTTGATATATTAACAACATCTTCGTAGTTTAGTTTTCTATGTCTTCAGATTCATATCTTCTCAAAAGCTCTACTACATAAAGTCTATTCTCTCAAGTACTACCATCCATTGCATTGAAGACTGAAGCAATACCGGCGATCCTTGCATAGACGGCTTCCTCACTGCTTAAAGATTTCGAGTCTGTATAAGGTCTAGGTATATCTGTAAACACTTAAGGATGGATGACTAACTAAAAGCATAAGTCAAAAATCAATATATATTACAGAGCGGCATACCGGCGGCATGCTCCGGCATATCGGCAGTATACCGTTTTTATCATCCACAAACTTTTTGTAAATATTGTCGGCATACCGACGGTATGCTCCGGCATACCGACGGTATACCGTTTTGTGGACCACAAACGTTCTGTGACAAAACGTCGGCATACCGACGGTATGCTCCGGCATACCGATGGTATACCGTTTTGTTTGCCTAAAAACGTTCTGTGATAAAACGTCGGTATACCTACGGTATGCCACGGCATACCGACAGTATACCGGGTTACAAATATTTGATTTTTGAATTACTTTGACTAGCATTAATGGCAGCATTAAATGCTCCCAACGGATATTAATATGACCGTTACTGGGTGACCGGTATACCGACGATATGTCATTGCATACCGCCGGAATGCCATTCAGGCTGTATCCAGGAGCATTAAATGCCACCTACTCTTGGTTTCTCTATAAATGAAAGTCTTCTCTCTCATGAAGCTTTCACCAACTCTTGCCATAAATTTTCCAAACAACCAAGAGCTCCACCATTAATACTCTACCAAGCTTTTAATTGTCATCCTCTCCCAAAGTGCTAGAGTATTTAAGTGTTGTAATTTTTGATCTTCACGTGTTAGAAGATCAACAAGTTCTCTTCTCATTTGTTTGAAGTTGGCGAGCCTTCGTAAGAAAACTCGTGTAATGAAGTTGGCGAGTCTTCGGATATAAACTCGCGTTGAAGTTGGCGAGTTCTTCGGATCCAAACTCGTGTGTACTATTTGATTAAATAGTGGATTTAAGCCGGAGAGAGTTTCGGGACTGGATTGCCTCAAGCGAGGATACCAGGATACATCTTGTGTTTGATCTTCTTACTCTTTTCTTTTATTTGCCATATATTGCTTCTTGTGCTCTAGTTATATTTTATTTCCCTATTCACCCCCCCCTCTAGGGTTCTACAATTGGTATCAGAGCTTTGTTCTCTTGATTTGGATTTACACCCTTTGAGTGATCCATGGCCACTAACCCTAGTATCAACACCTTCCACAATGAGAGACACTCAACAAATAGGCCTCCCCTATTTGATGGAACCAACTATAACTACTGGAAGATTAGAATGAGCATTTATCTGAAGTCCATAGATTTTGATTTATGGGATTGTGTGATAAATGGTCTTCCTACTCCTTCCAGAGTTATTGAGGATATTGCATCTGACACCCTTAGGGACACACTTACTGAAAACACCAAGAAGCTTGCTAGTCGAGATGCCAAGGCTATGAACGCTCTTTATTGTGCTCTCGATAGTAGTGAATTCAACAGAATCTCTACTTGCAAGACTTCCAATGAGATTTGGAAGTTACTTGAAGTCACACACGAGGGTACTTCACAAATGAAGGAATCCAAGATTAGTAGACTCACACAAGAATATGAGTCCTTTAAGATGAAGCATGATGAATCTATTACTTGCATGTTTACTCATTTTGGTGATATTATTAATCCTCTCTCTTCTCGTGGTAAGGTATCCTGCTCATGAAAAGATCAGAAAAATTCTTAGAGGATTGACAAAAGTTTGGAGTCCTAAAGCTACCACAATCATTGAGGAGAACGACCTGACAGTCATGAATCTTAAGACCCTCATGGGTAAGCTAATGACTCATGAACTCGATATGAAGGATCAAGAGGAATCCTCCATACAAGAGAAGGAGAAGGAGAAGACCAAATAGAAGGAGAAGTCTCTTGCTCTCAAAGTTACAAAGTCCTACTCCAAGAATAGCTCCGACGACAATGAGTCGGACGACATTGAAGAAATAGCTCTCACAGCTAAGCACTTCCGGAAGTTCCTTAAATTCAACAAATCCAACCGCTTCAGACGGGACAATGAGGAAGATCCGGCGTGTTATCAATGCAGAAGACCCGAACACATCAAGAGAGACTATCCGATGATAAGAAAAGACTCAAGCAAGTACGAGAAACCTAGCAAGGGAAGCTCGTCCTCCAGGAAATTTGCCAACACAAGTATTTGGTGTGAGAGTGATGCAAGCGACTCCGACAACGACAAAGAGTGCAAACACAATGCCAACGTTTGTCTCAAGGCAACCGATGAGGTACTTGATGATCTCTCCTTAAATACTCTTACTTATGATGATTTGGAAAAAGTTATCCTTGAATTGCATGAAGAGCGCAAAGGTGTTAGAAATAAATACAAGAAGTCTCTAAAAGAGGTTGATGCTCTTCAACTTGAAGTAGAAAGACTCTCAAGCATCATTATTGATGTAAAAGGAAAATCTCCTGCATCTGACACGGATGAAATAGAGTCTTTGCGACTCAAGTTTCAAGAATCCCTTGTCACCATCAAGAAAAAGGATGATGAGATTCAATCCATGAGAAGAGCTTATGAATTTGCTATGCATAAGGTTCAAGATGCTAATAGGAGAGAATATGATAGTTCTATTAAGTATAATGATCTTCTTGTACAAAGTAGGAAACTAGGTAATAAGAACACTACTCACATGCATACTCCAAGACACCTCCACACTCATCACAATGCTAGGCATACTTCTTACATGAACACTACACACAAATCCTTTTCTAAGGAAAGGACCATTTGTTAAGAAAAATACTTCACATCATGCTTTTTATTATCATCATCGTAATACTAATGTTAGAACTCCTCGCACTAGAGATTCACATATGCATGATTCTCACACACCTTCTTCTAAATTCTCTATGATTTGCAACTACTGTGGCTTGCTTGGACATACGACTAATTATTGTCATACAAGGAAACTAGTTGATAAGAAAGTATTTAAGTGGGTTCCTAAGACTAACTCTCAAGAACCCATACGATCATAGGTACCAAAATGTTCATCTTCAACTTATGTTGTAGGTGATGAGTCCTTCTCATGCTAGAAGCAAGTGGATTCTCGATAGCGGTTGTTCACGGCACATGACCGGGGATGCTTCATTATTTACAACGCTATCGATGAAGAAGAAAGGGCACGTCTCTTTTGGTAACAATCTTAAAGGTCATATTATTGGAAATGGTAATATTGCCTCCCCTCCTTTTCCTTGTATTACGAATGTGTGTCTTGTTACTAATCTTAAACACAATCTTCTTCGTATTAGTCATCTTACCGATAACGGTTATGATATCAAGTTTGTTAAGCTCAAATGTTTCATTATCGATAGTTCAAGTGGATCTATTGTTTATGAAGGCATTAGAGAAAACAATATCTATGTTTTATATCTTGTCGAAGACACTAACAATGATAGGTGCTTAGTTGCTAAGAACGATGAGAGTTGGCTTTGGCACATGAGGCTTGGACATGCCAACATGGATACTATTTCTCATCTTGCTACCAAGAAGCTCGTAAGAGGACTCCCGAGTATCCCGTTCAAAAAGGATATGGTGTGTGAAGAATGCGAGAAGAGTAAGTTGACCAAGTCATCCTTCAAATCCATTAACTCTGTGAGTACCTCTAGACCTCTTCAACTTATTTATATGGATCTTTTTGGTCCTAGTAGAGTTACTAGTCTTGGAGGCAAGATTTATGCTTTTGTTTTGGTTGATGATTTTTCGAGATTTACTTGGATTATTTTTCTTGCTTGCAAAAGTGATACTTTTCGTGAATTTGTTGCTTTTTGTAAACGTGTTCAAAATGAGAAAGGTTTTTCTATTAACAAGATTAGAAGTGATCATGGACGAGAATTTGACAATGCCGATTTCAAAAGTTTTTGTGAAAAGAATGGTTTTGGACATGATTTTGCTTGTCCACGAATTCCTCAACAAAATGGTGTTATGGAGAGAAAGAATAGAACCCTTGGCGACATGGCCCGGGTTATGTTAAACCAATATAAGCTCCCCAAATATTTTTGGGCGGAAGCCGTTAATACGGCATGTCATGTTATAAATAGGGTCTTGATTAGACCTATTTCTAGGAAGACTCCTTATGAGCTTTGGTTTGACAAAATTTTCTCAATTGAATATTTTAAAGTCTTTGGTTGTAATTGTTTTATTTTGAATACCAAGGATAACCTAGGCAAGTTTGAAGAAAAAGCCTATGAAGGAATATTCCTTGGATACTCTACGCATAGTAAAGGCTTTCGTGTTTTTAATAAAAGAAGTCTTGTTGTCGAAGAGTCAATTAATGTCTCGTTTGGGTTGGAGAACTCCTCTATTGGAGATCGTCCTTCTTTATCTATCAGTGAAGTTGTGACTTCTCCAACAAAAGAGTCTCCACCTCTCGAGCCTCCTCAAAAGGATCTCCCAAAAGAATGGAAATTTGTCACCAACCATCCTAAGGAACTTATCAATGGGGATCCTTCCTCCAGTGTTAGCACTAGATCCTCAACTCGTGATCTTTGTGCGAACGTGGCTTTTATCTCTCAAATAGAGCCTAAAAATGTCAATGATGCTTTTCTTGATAAATTTTGGATGATAGCGATGCAAGAAGAGCTAAATCAATTTGAGCGAAACAAGGTTTGGAAACTTGTCCCAAAACCTAGCAATCACCCCATTATTGGAAGTAAATGGGTGTTTCGAATGAAACTTAATGAAGATGGGTTAGTGACTCGTAACAAAGTCCGATTGGTTGCTCAAGGCTATAACCAAGAGGAAGGCATTGACTACGACGAAACCTATGCTCCGATTGCTCGTCTTGAATCCATTCACATGCTTTGTGCCTTTGCTTGCTTTAATGATTTTAAACTCTTTCAAATGGATGTTAAAAGTGCTTTTCTTAATAGTATTATTAAAGAGGAAGTTTATGTAAAACAACCTCTTGGCTTTGAAGATTTTCAATTTCCTAATCACGTGTTCAAACTACACAAAGCCCTCTATGGCCTCAAACAAGCTCCTCGTGCTTGGTATGAGCGCCTTAGCTCCTTTCTTGTTTCATATAATTTTTCTAAGGGCAAAGTCGACAAAACACTTTTTATCAAATCCTATAGTGGCACCCTTTTATTGGTTCAAATTTACGTCGATGACATTATTTTTGGTTCTACTAACAATACACTTTGTGTAGAATTTGCTAAAGTTATGTAGGAAGAATTTGAAATGAGCATGATGGGTGAACTATCATTCTTTTTAGGCTTACAAATCAAACAATGACCCAAAGGGACCTTCATCAATCAAGTAAAATATACAAAGGATCTCCTCAAGCGTTTCGAACTTGACTCATCCAAATCAATGAGGATTCCTATGGCAACAACTACAAAGCTCGACAATGATGAAGATGGCACATCCGTTGACATTCGTAAGTATCGAGCTATGATTGGTAGTTTACTTTATCTTACTGCTAGCCGTCCTGATATCATGTTTAGTGTTTGTCTTTGTGCACGATATCAAGCAAATCCAAAGGAATCGTACTTATGTGCCGTAAAACGTATTTTTCGGTAGCTCAAAGGCACCGTGAACATGGGCCTTTGGTATCCAAAATCTTCATCCTTTGAGCTTTACGGCTTCTCGGATGCAGATTTTGCCGGATGCAAGATTGACCGAAAAAGCACTAGCGATACATGCCAATTCCTTGGGAAATCCTTGGTATCGTGGTTTAGTAAGAAACAAAATTTTGTTGCTCTTTCAACCAGTGAGGCCGAGTATATTACGGCCGGTTGTTGTTGTGCACAAATTCTTTGGATGTCACAAACACTTATAGATTATGGCATTTCTAATACTTGTACCCCTATTAAATGTGATAACACTAGCTCGATCAATCTCACGAAAAACCCGATTTGTCACTCACGCACGAAGCACATTGAAATTGGACACCATTTTCTTCGTGACCATCAACAAAAGGGGGATATTCATCTTGAATTTATTAACACTACTTATCAGTTAGTCGATATCTTCACCAAACCGCTCCCGGAAGATCGCTTCATTTTTTTTGCCAAGAACTAGGCATTTTAAATTTTGACTCTTAGTTCTTCTCGGCCGGCACACCGACGGTATACTACGGTATACCGACGGCATACCGTTTTTGGCTCAGAATTAGGTTCTGTGCCAAACTTCGGTATACCGTCGGCATACACCGGCATACCGGCGGTATACCGATACGCGGCGGACTGCCAGGTCATTACCAGCGCGGGCCCACCTCTCTCTTCAATTCTCTCTTTATTCCTTACTATCCTTATTAATACCCATCTCATCAAATCACTTCTCCTTCCACTTCCCCATAACTTCTCTCCTCTTCCCCTTATCAAAACTTACAATCACATTAACTACCCATCCCTTCCACTTCCCCATAACTCCTCCTTTATCTCCATTTATCTCCATCATTTCCAACCCATCCTTCCCCTTTCCAACTCTATAACCGTTGCACTTCCCTCCTTCTCTTTAAAACCCTATTTTTCTTCCCCTTCCTTCTACACTTCTCACAAAACCCTACTTCTTTCTCCACCTATCTTCTTCTCCCAATGGCTGCCCCCAAGCATCCTCGTTCCTCCTCCGTTGCTTCAAATCCCTTCACCCCGGTGGCTCTCCCCCATGGCTACGATCAGCGGGTCTTCACCTCTCCACTGGCTGCCGAGTCTTGGTTTTACCACTTCGTGCACTATAACGTGTACAAAGGCGTGCCATTAACTGGAATCTCTTCCCCGGCCATGTTTCTCTCTTCGACGCGGCTGGCCTATCCTCTCTTCTTCGGCGTCAGGTGCCTGTCTACCCCGCCGCCGTTCGTCTCTTCTACTGTAACATGATCTCGGATATGGAGAACGGAGCCATTGAGACGATGGTCAACGACCATTATTTCTGCCTGACGGCTCGTGACCTCTCTAGCATTCTTGGTGTCCCAGACAGAGAAGAAGCTCTACCGAGCTTGGCTGCTCTTCATTCTTCGTCAGCGGTTCCCTTTGACGAATTCTGCGCCATTATCTGCAAGGGTCCTAACCCTCCTGCTATCCCTGCCCTTTTCGCTCAACTGGAGCTGTTTTACTACGAGCTCTATAGGATTGTGTGCCACACACTCTATCCTAAGGGCGGAAACTATGACACCATCACTGGTGACGCCTTGGTATGCATGTACTACTTTTACTCGAGGAAGCCCTTCTCCTTCCCCAAGACTCTTCTCTATGCTTTCTTCGGCGTCCTGCCAGCGGGGAAGCAGAATCTCTATTATGTCTCCTTCATCACTCTCATTTTGGAAGCCAAGCAAGTCGACCTCTCCCAATGCAACTCGGACGGCGTCCCATCCTTCTTTGCTATTTTTCGCTCTATCGGTGGTGCCTCCACATCCCGTGCCTCCTCCTCCCAAGAGCCGCCAGCCTCCACTCCAGCTGCACCCGCCTCTACTCCTCCTGCCTCTGGCCGCTACATGCCACTGACTCAGCAACACTTCGACATGCGTATGGCTCTGGCGGAGGAGCAGATGTGCACCAACACTCGTGGCCTTGGCACTCTGATTCAGTTCCGCTTCCATGACCAGGCCTATTTCATTCAGCGCACTCTTCAGGATCGGGACGCTTTTCTGGATCTGAATCTTCAGGATCCAATGTACCAAGCCTTCCGCTTTTTCGATCCTAATGCCTACGGTTTCATGTACCCGGACGGCATTGATCCTTTTGGCACTTTTCACCAGGCTCAGGATGGTGGGGATGATCCGGCTGATGAGTAGGGGTTGCTTCCTTTTGATGTTGGTGTCGGATAAATGGGTGTCTTAGTGTGTTTGTGTTTGTGTCTTTTTTTTGTCTTTTGAGGTCCTTCAGGGACCAGTGGTTGGTTGTGACTTGTCATCTGTTTTTACTGTCTTGCTAAACTCTCGTAGAGGAGAGTTTTTAATGTGGTATTTTGAAGTTTGTTATGACTATCCTGCATGTATTCAGTTTCCTACTTATCTATCAATACATGCTTTTGTCTATGTTACTGTGCTCCATAGTTATGCTATCTTTATTATTTTTCCCATCTTTGACTAAGTGACAAAGGGGGAGAAAATATATTGAGGGGGAGCTGTCTTCCTACGGGGGAGTTACTCCCTGAAGATGCTATCTCTCTATTTTGTCAATTATCAAAATGGGGGAGATTGTTGGCACATTTTATTTTGATATATTAACAGCATCTTCGTAGTTTAGTTTTCTATGTCTTCAGATTCATATCTTCTCAAAATCTCTACTACATAAAGTCTATCCTCTCAAGTACTATCATCCATTGCATTGAAGACTGAAGCAATACCGACGATCCTTGCATAGACGGCTTCCTCACTGCTTAAAGATTTCGAGTTTGTACAAGGTCTCGGTATATCTGTAAACACTTAAGGATGGATGACTAACTAAAAGCATAAGTCAAAAATCAATATATATTACAGAGCGGCATACCGGCGGCATACCGGCGGCATGCTCCGACATACCGACGGTATACCATTTTTATCGTCCACAAACTTTTTGTGAAATATTGTCGGCATACCGGCGGTATGCTCCAGCATACCGGCGGTATGCTCCGACATACCGGCGGTATGCTCCGGCATACCGACGGTATACCGTTTTGTGGACCACAAAACGTTCTGTGACAAAACGTCGGTATACCGACGGTATGCTCCGGCATACCGACGGTATACCGTTTTGTTTGCCTAAAAACGTTCTGTGATAAAACGTCGGTATACCGACGGTATGTCGCGACATACCGACGGTATACCGGGTTACAAATATTTGATTTTTGAATTGCTTTGACTAGCATTAATGGAACCATTAAATGCTCCCAACGGATATTAATATAACCGTTAGTGGGTGACCGGTATACCGACGGCATGCCGTCAGGCTGTATCCAGGAGCATTAAATGCCACCTACTTTTGGTTTCTCTATAAATAAAAGCCTTCTCTCTCATGAAGCTTTCACCAACTCTTGCCATAAATTTTCCAAACAACCAAGAGCTCCACCATTAATACTCTACCAAGCTTTTAATTGTCATCCTCTCCCAAAGTGCTAGAGTGTTTAAGAGTTGTAATTTTCGATCTTCACGTGTTAGAAGATCAACAAGTTCTCTTCTCATTTGTTTGAAGTTGGCGAGCCTTCGTAAGAAAACTCGTGTGTCAAAGTTGGCGAGTCTTCGGATCCAAACTCGTGTTGAAGTTGGCGAGTTCTTCGGATCCAAACTCGTGTGTACTATTTGATTAAATAGTGGATTTAAGCCAGAGAGAGTTTCGGGACTGGATTGCCTCAAGCGAGGATACCAGGATACATCTTGTGTTTGATCTTCTTACTCTTTTCTTTTATTTGTCATATATTGCTTCTTGTGCTCTAGTTATATTTTATTTCCCTATTCAACCCCCTTTAGGGTTCTACAAAATCATGTACAATAATATAACTTGAACGTATCCTTGTGTATTGATTGGGGTACGGGACAGTATAAATAGTCATGTGGACAATTTCCAAAGTAGTATAGCCATGTACAACCTCTCATGTTTATTATCAAGCCGTTCACATGTCTAGCTTGTACTCTAAATTACTAGTTCACTGTAGCTCTTTACTTATAGTAGATATTTTATTACAGTCTTCTCTTTTACTCATGTATACTCTTCAGCGTTTTATGTATCTTACTCTATTGCATGTATTATATTCATGTCATGATATGAACTGCGTGAGATGTATTGTGCTCGTTCCAGTCCTGACTGGACCTGTTGAAATATTACAGATAATTTTGAGGAGCTGTGTCCCACTTATTACGGAGCAGGCCTAGACGACACATGTGAGCTATGTAGAACCCTAGATGGGGGTGAATAGGGAAATAAAATATAACTAGTGCAACAGAAGCAATATATGAGAAATAAAAATAAAGAGTGAGAAGATCAAACACAAGATGTATCTTGGTATCCTCGCTTGAGGCAATCCAGTCCCGGAACTCTCTCCGGCTTAAATCTACTATTTAGTCAAATAGTACACACGAGTTTAGATCCGAAGAACTCGCCAACTTGAACACGAGTTTGGATCCGAAGACTCGCCAACTTCAAGACACGAGTTTTCTTACGAAGGCTCGCCAACTTCAAACAAATGAGAAGAGAAACATGTTGATCTTCTAACACGTGAAGATCGAAATTTACAACTCTTAAATACTCTATCACTTTGGGAGAGGATGACAATTAAAAGCTTGAAGAGTATTAATGGTGGAGCTCTTGGTTGTTGGAAAATTTATGGCAAGAGTTGGTAAAAGCCTCAAGAGAGAGAGAGCTTTCTTTTATAGAGAAACCAAGAGTTGGTGGCATTTAATGCTTCTGAATACAGGAAGACCGGCATGCCGTCGGTATGCAGCGGCATACCGTTGGTATACCGGCCAAATAGTAACGGTCATATTAATGACCGTTTGAGAGCATTAAATGCGGCCATTAATGCTAGTCAGAGCAAATCAAAAACCAAATATTTGAAACTCGGTATACCGCCGGTATGCCGGGGCATGCCGTCGGTATGCCGACAATTTGTCACAGCAAGTTTTGGGTTGCTAAAAACGGTATAACGTCGGTATGCCGGAGCATGCCGTCGGTATGCCGACAATTTGTCACAGCAAGTTTTGGGTTGCTAAAAACGGTATACCGTCGGTATGCCGGAGCATGCCGTCGGTATGCCGACAATTTGTCACAGCAACTTTTGGGTCGCTAAAAACGGTATACCGTCGGTATGCCGGAGCATGCCGTCGGCATGCCGACAATTTGTCACAGCAACTTTCTGGACACAAAAATCGGTATACCGCCGGTATGCCGAAGCATGTCGTCGGTATGCCGACAATTTGTCACAGCAACTTTCTAGGCTCTAAAAACGGTATACCGCCGGTATGCCGAAGCATGCCGCCGGTATGCCGCTCTGTAGGTATTTAATTTTTGACTTGTTCTTTTACTTGTCATCCGTCCTTAGGTGTTTACAGATATACCTAGACTTGTACAGACACGAAGACTCCAAGCAGGAGGACGCCATCTTATGCAAGGAGCGCCGGTAGCTGCTTCAATCTTTGATGCGAATGATGGATGCTCTTGAACGAAAAGTCTTTATGTAGTTGAGCTTCTGAGAGGATATGTATCTGAAGACGCAGAAAACTAAACTTCGAAGATGCTGTTAATAATCAAAATAAAATGTGCCAACAATCCCTCCATTTTAATAATTGACAAAATAGAGAGATAGCATCTTCAAGGAGTAACTCCCCCATAGGAAGACAACTCTCCCTCAATACGTTTTCTCTCCCTTTGTCACTTAGTCAAAGATGGGAAAACAGAATAAAAAATAGCAATAATGAGTACAAGAGCATAGAATAAACAAGCATGTATTTATATGTAGAAGTGAAAGCTTAATACATGCAAGATGTTTATATTACTAAAGATAAATAAAAAGACTCTCCGCACGAGAGTTTGATAACAAGAGACAGACATAAACTAAGTCCCCGAAGGACTGCAAAGTACTAGGATCAACCACACAAAGGTCCCCGAAGGACCACAAAAGACAGAACATAAAAAAAACAAACACACATAACTAGAGCACGCATTATTCGAGACCATCACCCAAAGGGAAGCCACCCCTACTCGTCCGCCGGATCGTCCCCACCATCATGAGCTTGTTGAAAGGCAATATAAGGATCAATGCCGTCCGGGTACATGAACCCATAGGCATTGGGATCGGAGAAGCGCGAACCCTGGTACATTGGATCTTGAAGATTGAGATCCAGATACATGTCCCGGTCTTGAATGGTGTGCTGGATAAAATAAGCTTGATCATGAAAGCGAGCTTGAATCAGATTTCCAAGGCCATGAGTATGAGCCCTCATCTGTTCCTCTGCCTGGGCCATGCGTATGTCGAAGTACTGCTGAGTCAGCGGCATGTATCGGCCGAAAGCAGGAGGAGTAGATGCGGGAGCAGCAGGAGTGGAAGCTGGTGGCTCTTGGAAAGACGAGACACGTGATGTAGAGGCGCCACTAAGGGAACGAAAAACAGCAAGATAGGAAGGGACGCCATCCGAGGAGCAAAGAGAGAGATCAACTTGCCAGGCTTCCAGAAGGAGAGTGATGAGGGAGCCGTAGTAGAGGTTCTGCTTTCCCGCGGGCATGACACGCCGGAAGAGAAAAAGAGAGTCTTCGGGAAGGAGAAGGGCTTCCGGGCATAAAGATAATACATGCACACGAGGGCATCGCCGATAATGGCGTCATAGTTTCCGCCCTTAGGAAAGAGTGTATGACACACAATCCTGTGGAGCTCGTAGTAAAATGGCTCCAGCTGTGCAGAAAGGGCCGGGATGGCAGGAGGGTTGGGGCCCTTGCAGATGATGCGGCAGAATTCGTCGAAGGGGGATGCCGCCGAGGAGTGAAGAGCAGCCAAGGATAGCAAGGCTTCCCCTTTGTCCGGGATGCCGAGGATGTGCCCGATGTCCCGAGACGTGAGACGGAAGTGACGATCATTGACCATGGACTGAATGGCGGGGTGGTCGTCATCCGGGACCAAGTTGCAATAGAATAGACGGACGGCAGCGTGGTAGACGGGTATTTGACACCGAAGGAGGAAGGAGAGTCTGGATTCGTCAAACAAGGAGACATGACCGGGGAAGAGATTCCAATTTATAGCTCGTCCCTTGAAAACATTGTGATGAACGAAGTGTTGGAACCATAACTCGGCCGCCAAGGAATTGGTAAAGACCCGTTGGTCATACCCGTGAGGTTGAGCCACCGGAATGAAAGGGTTGAAGAAAGAGGAGAAGGAGGAGCGGGGATGATTTGGATTGGCCACGGATGAAGGTTAGGGTTTTGGAGAGGATGATAGAGGAGTAGGGAGAAGAGATAGAAGAGAAAGGGTTTTAATAGTGAAGGAGGGAGATGAAAGGATGGATTTGAATTTGGAGGGTAGATTGGGAACGGATGTAGAGGGAGTAATAAAAGGTTAGTGGGTTGGAAATAAGGAAGGTGGAGTAAAAAGAGGAGAAAAAAGGGGGATGTGAAGAGATGGGCAATAAATGAGATGGGAGGTTAAGAAGTTGAAAGATGAGAGGGTAATTAATAGGGAAGAGATTGATGTGAGGGAATTTAATGAGGGTTGAGAAGAATAAAGGGAAAAGGAATAAAGGTGGGCCCAGTTTTGGATTTGAAATCATGTCCGCCTCCATCCGGCATACCGGCGGTATGCCGACGTGTACCGACGGTATGCCGAGTTTCAAAACAGAACCTAATTCTGAATCGAAAAACGGCATGCCGCCGGTATACCGCTGTATACCGTCGATGTGCCGGCCGAGAGGGACTATGGATCAAAGGATAAAATGCCTAATTCACGGCAAAGGAAGGTGAAACGATCTTTCGGGAGCGGTTTGGTGAAAATATCGGCTAACTGATAGGTAGTATCAATAAATTCAAGACGAATATCTCCCTTTTGTTGATGGTCACGAAGAAAATGGTGTCTAATTTCAATATGCTTCGTGCGTGAGTGACAAATCAGGTTTTTTGTGAGATTGATTGAGCTAGTGTTATCACATTTAATAGGGGTGCAAGAATGAGAAATGCCATAATCTAAAAGTGTTTGTGACATCCAAAGAATTTGTGCACAACAACAACCAGCCGCAATATACTCGGCCTCAGTTGTTGAAAGAGCAACAGAACTTTGTTTCTTACTAAACCACGATACCAAAGACTTCCCGAGGAATTGACATGTGCCACTAGTGCTTTTTCGATCAATCTTGCATCCGGCAAAATTCGCATCCGAAAAGCCGTGAAGCTCAAAGGATGAGGATTTCGGATACCAAAGACCCATGTTAATGGTGCCTTTGAGATAACAAAAAATGCGCTTAACGGCACACAAGTGTGATTCCTTTGGATTGGCTTGATATCGTGCACACAAGCAAATACTAAACATGATATCAGGACGGCTAGCAGTTAAATAAAGTAAGCTACCGATCATACCTCTATACTTACGAATGTCGACCGATGTGCCATCTTCATCATTGTCAAGCTTTGTCGTTGTGGCCATAGGAGTTCTCATTGATTTGGATGAGTCGAGGTCGAAACGCTTAAAGAGGTCCTTTGTATATTTTGCTTGATTGATGAAGGTTCCTTTGGGTCCTTGTTTGATTTGTAACCCCAAAAAGAAGGAAAGTTCATCCATCATACTCATTTCAAACTCTTCCTGCATAACTTTAGCAAATTTTACACAAAGTGTGTTGTTAGTAGAACCAAAAATAATATCATCGACATAAATTTAAACCAATAAGAGAGTGCCATTATGGGATTTAATAAAAAGTGTTGTGTCAACTTTCCCCTTTGAAAAATTGTGAGAAACAAAAAAAGAGCTAAGGCGCTCATACCAAGCACGGGGAGCTTGTTTGAGACCATAAAGGGCTTTGTGGAGTTTGAACACGTGATTAGGAAATTGAAAATCTTCAAAGCCGGGAGGTTGTTTAACATAAACTTCCTCTTTAATAATACCATTTAGAAAAGCACTTTTAACATCCATTTGAAAGAGCTTAAAGTCATTAAAACAAGCAAAAGCACAAAGCATACGAATGGATTCAAGACGTGCAACCGGAGCATAGGTTTCGTCGTAGTCAATGCCTTCCTCTTGGTTATAGCCTTGAGCAACCAATCGGGCTTTGTTACGAGTCACTAACCCATCTTCATTAAGTTTGTTACGAAATACCCATTTTGTTCCAATAATGGGATGATTGCTAGATTTTGGGACAAGTTCCCAAACCTTGCTTCTCTCAAATTGATTTAGCTCCTCTTGCATAGCTATCATCCAAAACTCATCAAGAAAAGCATCATTAACATTTTTAGGCTCTATTTGAGAGATAAAAGTCACATTTGCACAAAGATCACGAGTGGCGGATCTAGTGCTAACACTGGAGGAAGGATCCCCAATGATAAGCTTCTTAGGATGATTGGTGACAAATCTCCATTCTTTTGGGAGACCCTTTTGAGGAGGCTCGAGAGGAGAAGACTCTTTTGATGGAGTCACAACTTCATTGTTAGATGAAGAAGGACGATCTTCAATAGAGGAGTTCTCCAATCCAAACGAGATGTCATCAATATCCTCGGAAGAGGAGAATGTAGAAGAGTTGAGTTCATTAAAAGAGACATTGATTGACTCTTCGACAACAAGACTTCTTTTGTTAAAAATACGAAAACCTTTACTATGAGTAGAGTATCCAAGGAATATTCCTTTATAGGCTTTTTCTTCAAACTTGCCTAGGTTATCCTTGGTATTCAAAATAAAACAATTGCAACCAAAAACTTTAAAATAATCAATAGAGGGAATTTTGTCAAACCAAAGCTCATAAGGAGTCTTCTTAGAAATAGGTCTAATCAAGACCCTATTTATAACATGACATGCCGTATTAACGGCTTCCGCCCAAAAGTATTGGGAGAGCGTATATTGGTTTAACATAACCCGGGCCATATCGCCAAGGGTTCTATTCTTTCTCTCCACAACACCATTTTGTTGAGGAGTTCGTGGACAAGCAAAATCATGACCAAAACCATTCTTTTCACAAAATCTTTTGAAATCGGCATTATCAAATTCTCCTCCATGATCACTTCTAATTTTGTTAATAGAAAAACCTTTCTCATTTTGAACACGTTTACAAAAGGCAACAAATTCACGAAAAGTATCACTTTTGCAAGCAAGAAAAATAACCCAAGTAAATCTTGAAAAATTATCAACTAAAACAAAAGCATAAAGCTTGCGTCCAAGGCTAGCAACTCTATTAGGCCCAAAAAGATCCATATGGATAAGTTGAAGGGGTCTAGAAGTACTCACAGAGTTGATTGATTTGAAGGAAGACTTTGTTAACTTACTCTTCTCGCATTCTTCACACACCATATCCTTTTTGAATGGGATACTTGGGAGTCCTCTTACGAGCTTCTTGGTAGCAAGACGAGAGATGGTATCCATGTTGGTGTGTCCAAGCCTCATGTGCCAAAGCCAACTCTCATCATTTTTAGCAACTAAGCACCTGTCATTGTTAGTGTCTTCAACAAGATATAAAACATAGATATTGTTTTCTCTAATTCCTTCATAAACAATAGTTCCATTAGAACTATCGGTAATGAAGCATTTGAGCTTAACAAACTTGATATCATAACCATTATCGGTAAGATGACTAATACTAAGAAGATTGTGTTTAAGATTAGTAACAAGACACACATTCTTAATACAAGGATAAGGAGGGGAACCTATATTACCATTCCCTATAATGTGACCTTTGAGATTGTTACCAAAAGAGACGTGTCCTTCCTTATTTATCGATAGCGTTGTAAATAATGAAGCATCCCCGGTCATGTGCCATGAACAACCGCTATCGAGAATCCACTTGCTTCTAGCATGAGAAGGACTCTTCACCTACAATATAAGTTGAAGATGAACATTTTGGTACCCATGATCTTATAGGTCCTTGAGAGTTAGTCTTAGGAACCCACATAAAAACTTTCTTGTCAACAAGTTTCCTTGTATGACAATAATTGATCGTATGTCCATGCAAGCCACAGTAATTGCAAATCATAGAGGATTTAGAAGAAGATATGTGAGAATCATGCATGTGTGAATATCTAGTACGAGGAGCTCTAGCATTAGTATTGTGATGATGATAATAAAAAGCATGATGCGAAGTGTTTTTCTTAACAAAAGGTCCTTTCCTTGTGTTAGGAAAGGATTTGTGTGTAGTGTTCATGTATGAAGTATGCCTAGCATTGTGGTGAGTGTGGAGATGTCTAGGAGCATGCATGTGAGTAGTGTCCTTATTACCAAATTTCTTACATTGCATAAGAAGATCATTATACTTAATAGAAGTGCCATATTCTCTCCTATTAGCATCTTGAACTTTGTGCATAGCAAATTCATAAGAGCTTCTCATGGATTGAATCTCATCATCCTTTTTCTTTATGGTGTCAAGAGATTCTTGAAACTTGAGTCGCAAGGACTCTATTTCATCCGTGTCAGAAGCAGGAGATTTTTCTTTCACATCAATAATGATGCTTGAGAGCCTCTCTACTTCAAGTTGAAGAGCTTCAACCTCTTTAAGAGATTTCTTATATTTATTCCGAACACCTTTGTGCTCTTCATGCAATTCAAGAATAGCTTTCTCCAAATCATCATAGGTAAGAGTGTTTAAGGAGAAATCATCAAGTACCTCATCGGTTGCCATGAGACAGACGTTGGCATTGTGTTTGCACTCCTTGTCATTGTCGGAGTCGCTCGCGTCACTTTCACACCAAATGCTTATGTTGGCGAACTTTCTGGAGGACGAGCTTCCCTTGCTAGGCTTCTCGTACTTGCTTGAGTCTTTTCTTATCATCGGACAATCCCTCTTGATGTGTCCGGGTCTTCTGCATTGATAGCACACCGGATCTTCTTCGTTGTCCCGTCTGAAGCGGTTGGCTTTGTTGAATTTTAGGAACTTCCGGAAGTGCTTAGCTGTGAGAGCTATTTCTTCATCATCGTCCGACTCATTGTCGTCGGAGCTATCCTTGGAGTAGGACTTTGTCGCTTTGAGAGCAAGAGATTTCTCCTTCTCTTTGGTCTTCTTCTTCTCCTTCTCTTGTATGGAGGATTCCTCTTGATCCTTCATATCGAGCTTGTGAGTCATTAGCTTACCCATGAGGGTCTCAAGGTTCATGACTGTTAGATCGTTCCCCTCAATGATTGCGGTAGCTTTAGGACTCCAAACTTTCGTCAATCCTCTAAGAAATTTTCTGATCTTTTCATGAGCAGGATATTCCTTACCAAGAGAAGAGAGAGGGTTAATAATGTCACCAAAATGAGTAAACATGCAAGTAATAGATTCATCATGCTTCATTTTAAAGGACTCATATTCTTGCGTGAGTCTACTAATCTTGGATTCCTTCACTTGTGAAGTTCCCTCGTGTGTGACTTCAAGTAACTTCTAAATCTCATTGGAAGTCTTGCAAGTAGAGATTCGGTTGAATTCACTACTATCGAGAGCACAATAAAGAGCATTCATTGCCTTGGCATCTCGACTCACAAGCTTCTTGATGTTTTCAGTATGTGTGTCCCGAAGGGTGTCAGAAGCAATATCCTCAATAACTCTGGAAGGAGTAGGAAGACCATTTATCACATAATCCTATAAATCGAAATCTATATACTTCAGATAAATGCTCATCCTAATCTTCCAGTAGTTATAGTTGGTTCCATCAAATAGGGGAGGCCTATTTGTGGAATGTCCTTCATTGTGAAAGGTGTTGATACTAGGGTTAGAGGCCATGGATCACTCAAAGGGTGTAAATCCAAATCAAGAGAACAAAGCTCTGATACCAATTGTAGAACCCTAGAGGGGGGTGAAAAAGGAAATAAAATATAACTAGTACAACAGAAGCAATATATGACAAATAAAAATAAAGGGTGAGAAGATCAAACACAAGATGTATCCTGGTATCCTCGCTTGAGGCAATCCAGTCCCGGAACTCTCTCCGGCTTAAATCTACTATTTAGTCAAATAGTACACATGAGTTTGGATCCGAAGAACTCGCCAACTTCAACACGAGTTTGGATCCGAAGACTCGCCAACTTCAACACACGAGTTTTCTTACGAAGGCTCGCCAACTTCAAACAAATGAGAAGAGAAACTTGTTGATCTTCTAACACGTGAAGATCGAAATTTACAACTCTTAAATACTCTATCACTTTGGGAGAGGATGACAATTAAAAGCTTGAAGAGTATTAATGGTGGAGCTCTTGGTTGCGGGAAAATTTATGGCAAGAGTTGGTAAAAGCCTCAAGAGAGAGAGAGCTTTCTTTTATAGAGAAACCAAGAGTTGGTGGCATTTAATGCTTCTGAATACAGGCAGACCGGCATGCCGTCGGTATGCAGCGGTATACCATCGGTATACCGACCAAATAGTAACGGTCATATTAATGATCGTTTGAGATCATTAAATGCAGCCATTAATGCTAGTCAGAGCAAATCAAAAACCAAATATTTGGAACTCGGTATACCGCCGGTATGCCGGAGCATGCCGTCGGTATGCCGATAATTTGTCACAGCAAGTTTTGGGTTGCTAAAAATGGTATACCGTCGGTATGCCGGAGCATGCCGTCGGTATGCCGACAATTTGTCACAGCAACTTTTGGGTCGCTAAAAATGGTATACCGTCGGTATGCCGGAGCATGCCGTCGGTATGCCGACAATTTGCACAACAACTTTCTGGACACAAAAATTGGTATACCGCCGGTATGTCGAAGCATGCCGCCGGTATGTCGATAATTTGTCACAGCAACTTTCTAGGCTCTAAAAATGGTATACCGTCGGTATGCTGAAGCATGCCGCCGGTATGCCGCTCTGTAGGTATTTGATTTTTGACTTATTCTTTTACTTGTCATCCGTCCTTAGGTGTTTACAGATATACCTAGACTTGTACAGACACGAAGACTCTAAGCAGGAGGACGCCATCTTATGCAAGGAGCGTCGGTAGCTGGTTCAATCTTCGATGCGAAGGATGGATGCTCTTGAACGGAAAGTCTTTATGTAGTTGAGCTTCTGAGAGGATATGTATATGAAGACGCAGAAAACTAAACTACGAAGATGCTGTTAATAATCAAAATAAAATATGCCAACAAGCTGGACCCTCAGGAGGACCCAGCACTTGCAGACGACACTACCCCAGTAGACAAGGCTAGTTAGCTAGACTAGTTTCTATGATCATTTTGTCTATTGGATACACTTGTATATATTTGGAGTTTGTATTCTGGATTTGTGGAGTTGTTCATCTTAGACTTTTAGCACTCTCTTATCTATTTTTATCATCTGTGGATTCTGTGGTTCATCTATTCTATCTTATCATATTTTCTTCCTTAGTTGTGATTGAGTTGTACTTATTATGTCACCTCCATTCATAGTATATATACTGTATAGGTACCTTATAACTGTTAAATGTATGTGACCTAAGAAAGCGTTCTACCGCCGACACTGCGACGTAGGCTGGACGTAACCACTTCTCGTGCCTCTATACTGGGTGCCGATCGTGACATGCCCCCTTGGCCAAAGCAGCAGCAGCTGCAGAATAACTTAGCAGCATAGGCTTCTGCTTATGAAGCAGCAGCATAGGCTGCTGCTTATGAAGCAGCAGCATCAGTAAACAACCTACAACAGCAGTAGCTGCATTCTCATGAGCAGCATCACCCCATTTTACATTCAATTTCAGTCTCATTTAACCCTATTTCACATACATTCAGCCCCCATTCTCACAGTCCATGTATACATTCATCCCCATTCAAAATCAGTCCATGTAATTCAAATCAGTCCATATATTTAAATCAGTCCATCTAATTTCAGTCCCCATTACATTTAATTCATCCATCTACTATACCAATTCATCCATGCATTTCATCCATTCACTCCATTCTATTCCATTCCATATAAATTCAGTCCTATTTTTACTCCATAAATCATCCATTCCATCACTCATATCAGTCCACTTCATTTTTATATATCCATTCCATTTCACCATATCATTCACCACTTCAAAATTAGTCCATATATCATTCACAGTCCATCCAATTTTAGTCCTATGGTGTTGTGTTTGGAGTTGTGTGTGTGTGTTAAGATAAGGTAGATATTAGAGGGTAAGAGATATATTAGAAGGTAAGGTAATTGGTATTATGTTAGAAGATAAGTTATCTTATGGTATGTTAGAGAGTAATTAAGGTATTTGTGAATAGATATAGTGATATAGATTTGGATATGGGCTAAGGTGAGAGTGAGAAACTGTGGTATCTTATGATACCAAGGTGGTCTCATAGGGTAAATGGGATTTACCCTATTTGAGTTAAGGTATTGAGATACCTTCAAGATACGAGGGTAAGGTATCAAAATACCGAGATATGGTATCGAGATACGAGGGTAAGGTGTTGCAATACCTTAGTAGGGTATTGGAGTTGTATTAGGGTAAGGGTAAGGTAAAGGGTAAGGTGAGGTTCGAAATTAAGGTAAATTACCTATGTTAAGGTAATAGGCCTAAACTAAGATATTGGTATCGGGATACCATTTTCACCAAGATATGGGATGTCTTGGTTGGTAAATGTTAGAAATAGTATGCTTAGGCTAGTTTTGACCTCGGTTGACTAAGTTTGACTATTTTGACCAAAAGTCAACTATCAGTCAACACTTGGCCTAGAAATGCTAGAACTTGATCGGACTTGACCAGAGTTGACCAGTTGACCTGTCACGACCTGCACCCTGTGTAAGGGTACAGTACGTAACAACGCCAGCCTACGCCACAGAATCGACGGTAGAACGATGTATAAGGTCACTATCTAAACAACAACTCACGCAAATATATAATGTACTTGTCAAAACTCAACTCCGGACGGAGGACAAGTATAAGATATGATGATACTCAATCACAGTCTAAGCACGATAAGATAGCACAGCATCACAAAGCTATCCTAACTCCAAACTCCAACAACTGATATAAACTACTAAAATAATAAATCTCAAATCTCACAACAAAGTTGAGATGTCAACTCATTACAATACAAGTTCAAATAAAATTCTAAAGCAAGTCTACTAAACTAATCTTCCGATCACTCCTGAGTGTCGGGGCCAAAGGTAGCTATACCGTTCTGGATCCCAAGCAAGTAGGGCAAGTGTGCTCAGGGCAACCATCTGTAATATTTTCAACAGGTTCAGTCAGGACAGAAACGAGCACAACATCATCTAGAAATCCCAAGTAAATGATAAAGACTATAAAGCAGTTATAGACAGTTATATTGATGAACAAGCAGTTTAGACAGTTAATAAAAATAGAACGACAGTTAGAACAATGAAAGTAAAGCTGAGAAAAATAAAAGAACATGGCAATGAAGACTGTATATAAAAGCTAGCTGAACTAGAGTAATGATAATATAAGTCCAGACAGTACAATGTAAGACAAGTGTGATTCTAGTACGAGATGAGTCCAGTAAGTGAATCTAATCCATGATTCGAGTAAGGTAATTATTGTAATGATTCTTTTAAGGTAATTGTTGTCAATAATTCTTGTATGATTCGAGTATGAGTCTAGACAATACCCAAGTGTGTTTTAAAATACCGAGATCGACATGTAAATGGCTAGGGATAATCCGATACATATCGCACACTGATCAGGTGAGGGATGGATATTGTTCTTGTATAATTCACAGGGAGGTAGTGCTTGTATTTTGGAATGTCTACATGTCTACTCAAATATTTTCCTACCCGACAAGTACAAGTGAAATCCATAATCCGACACGTAAATCGAGAACAAGTCCAGCCAGAACATGATGATGCTTGTAAGTGATTCTTGTAGATGATTCTTATAAGGTTCTAGTCATGATTCTTGTAATAGAGACTAGACAAGTAAGGTAAGTGTGTCGCATGCAATGGATCCAAAAATATCAATCTTTGCTGGTAACAGAGAATCAAATAAACTAACTAGAACTGAATACAGAAATCGACAAGTAAATGAAAGAACTACCAGAGAATGTACTCACCTGATACCCTGTGCGACTGATGGAAATAGATGTCTGAACCTGAGTCACAATGTCCTAAATAAAGCAATACAGGTTACGATGTGTTCAAATATGTAATAAAGGAAGTCTACAATACAACTACATGATTCTAAGTCAATTTAGGTCAAACTAAGTCAAACTAAATCAAAGGAAGTCAAACCAGTCAAACTAAGTCAAAGGAAGTCAAACCAGGTCAAACTAAGTCATACTGAGTCACGCTAGGTCAAACTAAGTCACATTGAGTCACACTAGGTCAAACTAAGTCACAGTAAGTCAAACCAAGTCAAACTAGGTCAGATTGGGTCAAAGGTTGACTTATAGTTGACTTTTGGTCAACTGGTCAACTCTAGGTCAACTCTAGGTCAAACTAGACTAATGTTGACTAACAGTTGACTTTTGGTCAACTGGTCAACTCCGGTCAAGTTCTAGTCATTTCTAGGCTAAGGATTGACTTTCAGTTGACTTTTAGTCAAAACAGTCAACCATGGTCAATTGAGGTCAAAACTAGTCTAAGTATACTATTCCTAACATTTACCAAGCAAGACATCCCGTATCTTGGTCAAAATGGTATTCTGATACCAATATCTTAGTTTAGGCCTATTACCTTAACATAGGTATTCTCATACCTATAAGGTAAACTCACAACCAAGCCTCTACCTTAGTTTCTAGGCACCCCTCTACCTCAATATGGTATCCTAATACCATACCCTCGTATCTTGATACCATTATCTTGGTATCTTGATACTCTAACATCTTATCTTGAAGTATCTTAATACCTTACCCTTTCATAGGATAAATCCTATTTACCATGTGATACCATCTTGGTATCACAAGATACCATAACCTCTCACTCTCACTCTAGCCCATATCCAAATCTATAACACTATATCTAATCCTAATACTCAAATACCAACTCTCTCATATACACCTTACCCTCAATATCAAATACTTTAACTCAACCATTACCTTAACAATTACCCTTCTAACATACACTAACATATAACTTTCCTTAACATTTACCACTCAAACCACTAACATTCTAACCACTAAACACCACTCAAACCACTCTAACTAGTCACTAATCGTGGGGTTATATAGTCTGGCATATTGGGTGGTATATAGGGGTCAATGGGGGGTGAAACATGGGCCAAAACTGGGCTGTCCTGCTGCTGCTGCTGTTGCAGCTGCTATTCTGCTGTTCTGCTGCTGGGACAGCAGTCCACCCCCTGGCTCCTCTCACTCCCCACTCCCTTCTCCATCTCACTCTCTATAGATATACAACTATCTATCAACCCTATATATATATAATCTAACATAAATATATATATATATATATTTTTATATATATATATATATATTTATATATATATATATATATATATATATATATATATATATATATATATATATATATATATATATTTTATATATATATATATATATATATATATGTATCACAATCTATAGATATAATCTAACATATATATAACAATCTCTCTCAACAACAACACACACACACACTCACTAAGACACACACACACACACACACATATATATATCTCTATACATATGTATATATATACATCTCACCCTCTACCATACGAATATCATCAACCCACTCCTTCTCATGAACATATCCATCATCACACCCTCTCACACACAACAACAACCACCACAATAATATATAAAACAGTCCAACACTTGTAATATTTCACAAAATAGTCCATATTTGTAATATATCACAATAGTGGCTAAAACACATTGATTCTCACAAAACCTCCTATATGAAACTTAGTCCAAACATTGATACCATGCTAGATCTATCCTCTAAACAATATAAAACTGAAATTAGATATTTATATAGGCTATTAGCATATAAATATACACATGGGATATCCTAATTTGGGATCTACCAAGTAGGACACAAGACACATCTATGAAAAGCACTAGAGAGCTCCAAATGGCCTCAAACTTGAATCTAAAGGTTGCTCAATCATGAGGGTGGATCCTATGGATTTAAAACTAATTAATGTGCATAGAAAATCAATTTAGAGGGTTGGTTTAAACTATTGAGTGAAATCCCAATGATAATCTCAACGACACGGCTCCGATACGAAGATCCTTCCAAAATGGACACTCCTCCTTGCACTTTGCTCCAAATCTTTGCTAGCACCCTCCCTTGGTAGTATGAAAAGGTTGGATGGAAGTTTTGATGGAGGGATGTAAGGATTTGGAGATCAAATCAAAGAGGGAAGCTCTCTAATTTGGAGAAGAACACTTTGTGAATAAAAAGGAGGCAAGTGTGAATGAAAGAATGAAAGGGAGGCTAACCAACCTGTAGTGGCTACCATTAAACCCTATTGGGCCTTAGGGGAATGCCCATTAAGACCTCAACTAGTCCTATGTAGTTAATTCTAAGTTAGGTTCAAGTTTGGATCAAAAGGATTAAGTTTAAGTCTCTAATTTGACTAATCTAACAAAGTGGGATTAGCCTAATCTTGCTAACTTAATTAGTAGGATTTGTGGGCCATGACTAACTAAATTGGGGTCCCGTCTAGAGTCTAAGCTACGTGGGTCACTAACACAGGTCGAAACGAGATAAAAATCGAACCCGACTAAACAAATCCCATAAAATTAATATTAAAATATAAAATTCCCAATATATTAAAATATGAAAAATGACCAAAATCACAATACATCAATTTAAATATTATTAAAATAATCTAAATTTACTAATTAATCAAAATCCTAAATAATTCAAAAGTCACAAAATGACCAAAATATCCTTAGCCTAAAAAGTGGTAGTTAGCTTATCTAATCACATAGGATAGGTCTCCATGGTTATGGTTAGTCTCTAGGCTAAGCAGCTCTAAGGTTACACTAGCAAAATATCAAAATCACAATGCACCAATTTAAATAGTTTTAAATTAATTAAAATTTACCAAAAATCATTAACATGAATCAAATCCTATTATTTAATAATCAATTTTACAAAAGTTCAAAATTATCCTCATTTTAGAAAAGTGATGGTTACATGACCAAAAGTCAACTGTTAGTCAATATTAGCCTAGTTTGACCTAGAGTTGACCAAAGTTGACTAGTTGACCAAATGTTAACTGTAAGTCAACCTTGGACCCAGTTTGACCTAGTTTGACTTGGTTTGACTTCCTGTGATCTAGTGTGACTCAGTGTGACTTAGTTTGACCTAGTTTGACTTGATGTGACCTAGTTTGACTTATTTGGACTGAGATTTGACCTAGATTGTATATCATACATTAGAAATTTATGCTTAACTCTGTTTAAACCAAATTAGATTATAATATATCATCTTTAGGTCTGTGAGATCACTCTGAGCATCGACCCTACTTGACAGCTCAGGACAACAGACGAGTACATTCTTTGATAGTAGTTCCTTATCTCGATATCTTCTGTATCCGATTCAGTTATAGTGTTTTACTTGATTCTCGACACGATGGTGTACGGACTAGTATATATCGGATTCCTGACATGAGATATCATTCCTGGATTTTCTTGGGATAATGGTACTTGTTCGATCTTGTTCTTGTACTTGTATTGATACCAATTCCTGAGAGGGAGTAGCTACCTTCTTAGAAAATTTCGTGTCATGACATGCTATGTCCGGATCCGTATACTACTCAGGGATGGGGAGCTATTATAGGTTATGTGATCAATACCCCTCCTGCACTTCTGTTACTACTTGCATCATAGCCTTACCCTCGCCTCACGTAGGGTAAAGCCTAACCTGATACTACTTGCACCATAGCTTTCCATTTGGCTGGCCTGATCTCCAGGTTTACCTACGCTTGTTTTTGCACTATAGCCGGTCAAATGGAAGAGCCTGATCCTGACCCATACTAATCACATAATGCTATAATACTCGAGGCATATTTTACTGTTATTACATCAGATAGATAGATTCCTACTCAGTTCTACTTTTCTGCATGATACACTTGGCATGATTTCCTACTTTACATATCCAATTATATTTCCATCTCGATATGTTCATCTTGTATTCCATGGTGATTGTCTCTTACAACATTTGTCAATACTATAGAACTGTTGTTAGAGGTGTACTTGCTCATTTTCCTGACAGAATAACCGTTGATGTTTACAGATGATATATTGGCCGACTGCTCTACCTTCTATGGGTATGGCCAGGATGGAGACTATGATCAGTTGTTACCCCTGGAGCCCGTAGATGATATAGTACCTATTTAGAACTGCTAGTTAGGTTTGTCTGGACTGCGAGCCAGCTAGTTTCTGAGACTTATATTATATTTGTGTTTTGGGACCTTATGTTACGTTTTTGACTCTCTACTTTGTTGTGACCTTGTTTCTATTTTCGTACTTCTATTTCCATCATATCTATATGATATTCGTGCCTATCTTTCCTAGATGTCTTATGATTGAGTTGAGATTATATACCTCTGTGCGGAGATGACAGGTACATTTATATTGTGTCTAGATGCTATACTTTCTAGTAGACCTATTCAGCGTTCTACTGTCGATTCTACGACGTAGGCTGGACATACCTACATGCTCGTGACCCTACTCAGGGTGCGGGTCGTGACATTAGTAGATGTACCAAAAAACTGTGAAGTTACCCCAATTACTTCTATGACTTTACACGAGATATTGCACGGCACCATGAGTGAGGGTCATTGTGTTGGCATGAACTTACACATTTGACTGATCATCGGTGCGAGCGGTTCATGTGTCGGTACATATAGAGTTAGATGGTGTCTAGGTTAGAGACTCGTATTGAGATATGGATTGTCTGAGTCGTGGATATGACTTGTACATATCCTGGGGCGGAAAAGACAATCAGTAGGCATATGGGGCAGATAGTTACATTATTTTAGCCTTAGTGGGGGCCCGGGTAGGGGCATATGTACTTACTAGTGTGTATATCCGGCAGTGGCCACTAGCTGCGCTCTAGGTACGATCAAAAGGTACGCTAGTATATGTACTACTCGGCTCGTGATCTGACATCGGCCCGTGTTTTGATGCAAATCCCTTATTCATCTACCCATACGTTCAAAAGTTGTCTTCAACATGCATTCACATAGAATGGTTAGTTCGTGTACTTATATCGGACCGTATCATGATCATGGGATAATGTCTTATCATGGGCGGGTATGCCATCCATTATCAGGATTGGTCAGATATATGGTTTACTGATTGATGACTGGATATTGGACCATGTTATATGATTTAGGTTATTCATTTTATTTAGTTCATATTATGGCATATATTTCTGTATCTTGCTACGTCCCGCTGAGGACCTGGTGACCTCTCCAGGTATTTGTTGGACAGTCATTACAGAGTAACTGGGCAGGTGCTGCATGATGCACCGAGGTTTCAGGAATATATATATGTGTGTGTGTGTGTGTGTGTGTGTGTGTGTGTGTGTGTGTGTGTGTGTGTGTGTGTGTGTGTGTGTGTGTGTGCGTTTTTGGCATTTCCATTTACTCTTTACTGTATATATTTTACCTTTATTTGTTTTATGCTGCTATATAGCCTATTAATTCCAAGCTTATTCCTTTCTCGAGCTTGTTCGAATATTTATATTACTGGGTGGCCAACGTTAATATATTATGTTCATTCTTGGTATTCATTTCATTACTGTAGATTGAGATATAGATGAGCAGTTACTTTTAGTACCCTTGACAGCATAGTATGTCTAGGGATTAGTCCATTAAATTGGGAACTTATCCTAGATCGTATTAGCTGGCATGCTTGCGCCTCAAGTTCCTATATATTTTGGAACTGGGGCATGACAAAGTGCGTACATAATTTTTTGGAGACTTACAGACTCTAGAAAGACAGATGAGCTATTGATCTGGAATTCTTTAGCTTTGACATCGTCTTCTTGAGTGCTTTAAAGTGTCTATCTTTTGAAGATGATAGAAAATATCTTCTTTGTTCGAAAGACTTCATAAGACATTGTTGGAATCGTCTTTCTTCTATCTCGGTTGTTCCTATAGATAGATTATGGCTAAAATAGTATAGAGGTTAATAATAGTCAATATATCAAAATCGATGTGCCAACAAATAGTCTAATCCAACAACCAAGCAAGGACATGGGTTGGACCATGCACAGTAACAGTCCATGTCCCTAGGCTACTAGTAGAAAAAATATATCACAAGCAAGTCAGTCTACAAGCGGCTAATCAGTCTTACGGCTTTCTATATTTAGTCTGGGTTATCCCGGTAATGCTTATATAGGAATCCTGAGATCGTGTCAGTCCCAACAGGGCTAGCCAATCCAATAACAATGCTTAGCACTTAGAATACACACTAGTCCTTAGTAAAGCCACCGTGTGGAACATATATCACATAGCATATAGTAGTCGGATTAGGATATCGCCATCCCTTAATGGTGGATGTTAAACCATATCTGTGGCGGCCAGCCTGCACGTCATGACTGACGTCTGGGAGGTGGCTAGTATAACACGAACTCGAAATTCCGTTCCCACCCGATGCTTCTATCCACATGAGTTGCCTAGATTAACCCTACCTTTACTTGGATTCATATACCTTGGTTACATAATCATCCATCCTAGATGTCTTGGCACGAGTACCCTAAGTATGGATCGAGAATGGCTCATAGAGCCCCAATTCTAAATACACCCTTAGTGTAATGCATCAAACCAATCAATCATCATACCACGTCGATGTTACTGACGACTAACCATGACCATGCTACAAAATATGATTGTACTGACATATAACTCATAGGATCGCTTATCACGTAGATTAGCACCTTGGTGCGCACGTAGGATAGCACCTAAGTGCTCACATAGTTGTACCTCGGTACATGCATGTAATAGTACCATCACAGCACAGGTAATCAGGTCTGGAACATTGCTCGATAGGCACATGAGCTAGTCACTTAGAGTCCATTGGGTATACATGTGCAGGGGCATACATAGGCACATGGATCACATAGGCATACAAGTCATGCATAGGAAATAGGCGCATAGGTCGAATGAACACCTAGGCGCATGCATACTCCTACACGCATCGGCAGGTGGGCACATGAGTCAAAAAAATAAGTCACAAGAGATTCAATGAAAAACCAATCCAAATCATGAAATAGGCGCACGACGTAATCCTGCGCATGAATCAACAAGCGCATGAGTCAAACCGACGCATGAAGTAATATGCGTAGGGGGCCAACATAGTCTCCTCTGCCATAGGCTCAGGGAGATGGGCAGGTTGGTCCTGGCGCATAGCTCCTGGGCGCTTGGCGGTCTGTCTCTCAGTCAGGTGCATAGCAACCAAGGCGCATACGGGGCAGGCACATAGCAGATCCTGCGCATGGCGAGTCATACGCGTGGCACCCAAGCGCACGGCTAGACAGGCGAATGGCATTCAGGGAGTATGTGAGACTCGTCTGCACCTCCAGTCCATGCGCGTATGGGAAACCTACATGTAGGACGCGCATAGAGTTGGGGATGCATTGCCAGGACTCCCTGGCACATGGCCTTTCGGCACAAGGCCTCCTGGGCAAATGGGGGAGAATTGTGATGCCAGGACTCCCTTGCACATGGCCTTTCGGTGCATGGCCTCCTGGGTGCATGGGGACGTCGTCGTCCCCAAACAACAAGTTTTGGCCATGGAGTTCCGAAAACTTCAAATGGCCATAACTTGTGTTCTAGAACTCGAAATCTGACGAAAAAAGCCAAAATTGCATAAAATCCAAAATTTTAAAAGTAAGCACTTTTAAGAGATTATTTCCACCAAAAACTCGAAAAATCCTAACTTATAAAAAGCTCAAATCTACACTAATACAGCCAAAAATATCAAAAAGCTCCAAGGACTAAATGTGTAGAGAAAGTTTAGAGGAATAATATGGTCTAATAATATACAAGGAATCAAAGAATATTAAAAAAATGGCATGTGGTCTCTCCATTTAGTGCAAGGTGTACTTGCCTAGGTGGGTTGGTGGGAGAAAAATGAAAATGAGAGTGAATGAGGAGAGAGAGTGTGGAAGAGAATGTTTATAGTGGATGGAGTTGGCTTCAAATAAACCCTAATCATATGCATGCCCTAACCATGTGACTAATGACATGTTACACACTACATGCTACAACTATTGAATTAATTCAATAAAATTCTGATTCTTAACATGGTCCAGTAATTACGGGATGCATGTCGACGTGTACAAATATAAGATACCGCATACATGATAATGTAAAAAAATAAATACGTATACCGGGAACGGTGAGAACTAAATCGATAAAATGCCCAATATAAAATCGAACCCAACAGCTTTTCTTTCAAATTAGACAAAATCGAACCTGATTTAAAACCATTCACTCTTCAGTTTGTTTCCTTAGGTGAGAGCATCCACCGTGGATATACTCCAACACATATTGTCTTTTTGATTTGGCACACAATGGTACACTCCAAACAAATACTCCAAATTAACATCCTTTCTTTCTTTTTTTCCTTCCATGTTTGGTAAAAAAAAAATCTCCCTATTTCCCCTTTTTATTTTACTCAATTGTTTGGTAAGAAATGTTAATTTGGTGGACCCAGGAATTAACATAGCGAAGATAGGGCACGCTCCATATATGGAGTGTCTCTTAGCTTTCTAGCAATTTTTAAGTATGGACAAGTGCCCACTGCAGCCTTCAAGTACTACAAAATTTAACTAAAATCAAAATATAGTAATTGAAATCTCTCCCTCTTTGTGGATTCTCTGAGCCAATGGATCGAGCTACAAGTTTTGGACAATTGCAAATTCTTAAACATTTATTACCCACAATCTAGAATCTATATTCTTATTGTAAGGACAAAAACAACAAGTCAAAAATAATAAACACAATAATAACTCTAAAAAATAATAATGGTAAGTATTACCTTTTACAATTATACACAATATGAAAACTAACATTTGAGACAAAAAAAAGAAAATACATTACAATTTAGTAATTTATAAATTACATTGTGCACAACCTCCCAATCTCACATTACAAAGAAATTCTTCGATTAATTATAGTCCTCTCCAAATTAAAATCAGAAAGACATGAAGAAAAAAATTTGGCATATAGAATTGCTGATAACCTTGAAATGTCTACAAATTCAGGTTCTATATATTCTAATCTTCAGAAGAAAATAAAATCTCCAAATTCTGCAGAATATTAAACAATTGAAAGAGGGAAAGACAAATTGTTAATAGGCTCATATACATGGCTATTGTTACATCAAGTAAACAGCCTTGTAGACTTGCACTAGCTGTCTCAAGCCCTCATCATTGCCTAACTTTTCCTAAGAAACATGTAAGTAAATATTTTATGCACAACTAGGCCTGTTTGGTTCGCAGAAACTTCCCAGAGAGTGGGAGTTTCTGTTGTAACTCGCCAGAGCTTGCGGCAGTTTTGGTGTTTGTTTCATGCTGTAACTGCGAGACACAATTGTCTAGTCTCTACAACAGTAGTTGATGTTTTTAACTTTTTTGATGCAATCAAGTTGCATCAAAAAAGGGCAACAAGTGGAAAGAAACTGAACTGTTGTCGCACGAGCACCAACGGGCCATCGCCTGGATGGGATGCACTTCTTCTTTGGTCCTCCAGCTTTGTGTCTAACATCTGGTAGCCCAATAGGTCCTCGCATCAAAGTATTTTCAAGCTCGTAGGGCACTGAAATTGGTTCCATATGTAGCTCATACATACTTTTCAACTTGTCAGTAAAAAATATCGACGAATAAAAATTATCAATACTGTAAAAGACTTACAGGCATAAGAGAATCCTTACAAGCGTACTATATAGGTTCTAGCGTATAGCATACTACGTAGGTTCTAGCGTATAGTGTACTACATAGGAAAAATAACATGCATATCATTTATCAGTCCCTTTTGCTTATCAGATATAAATAAAAATCTACTCCAATTACCTAAATATCTTTCGAAAGTAATTCTGAAACTGTTTAGAAACCATGTCCATGAATCGATATTTTCACGTTCTGCAACCACATAAGCAATTGGATATAGTTGATAGTTAGGATCATAAGCATAAACAATAAATAATATACCTTGGTATCAAAATATAGTAATTGAAATCTCTCCCTCTTTGTGGATTCTCTAAGCCAATGGATCGAGTTACAAGTTTTGGACAATTGTAAATTCTTAAACATTTGTTACCCACAATCTAGAATCTGTATTCTTATTGTAAGGACAACCACAATTACAGTATTGATAATTTTATAGTATTGAGGATTCTATTATGCCTGTAAGTCTTCCAATTACAGTATTGATAAAACACATAGCATTTATCAGTCTATTTTGCTTATCAGATATAAATGAAAATCTACTCCAATCATCTAAATATCTTTCGAAAGTAATTCTTAAACTGTTTAGAAACCATGTCCATGAATTGGTATTTTCATCATCAACAACCGCATAAGCAATTGGATATAGTTGATAGTTAGGATCATTAGCACAAGCAATAAATAATATATCTTGGTATCTAGATGAAAAAAATTAGCATCGATACTAATAACCGGTAAACGACCTCCTAAAAATCGCCAATACATGCTTTGAAACAAATAAAAAATTCTTTCAAAGCTATTATTTTCAGTTGTCTTTATAGAGACTCTGCTGCCTGGATTTGTCTCCATAATTCTTAAACCATATTCTTCAAGACTAGCATACGCATCGGCATAACTATCGTTTATTTCAGCTAATACCATCTCTCGAGCTCTCCAAGCTTTGGCATAAGAAATTTCTATCTGATGTTCTCTACGTATGTCCTTTACTACATGTAATGGACTATAGGACTGACTATTCCTAATTATATCAATAATCTTATTTTTAATCCACTTAGTAGTAGCTAATGGATGACATCCTGTTGTCAGTCCACTTAAACAAGAATGTCGACTTTCTAATGTACTAATGACAAATATTTCTCTTGTACCAAGGGGTCTAGCATATACTTTCCAATTACAAGTTGTTTGATCACAACTATAAATAATTCCCTTCGAATTGTTAATAACACTAGTTGAACATGTAAAGTTGTGTTCAATTGCTATATTACTTACAAAATTTCTAATAACTCAGAACGGCTAGCAAATTGTTATCCGACAAATAATTCATGAGTGGTAGCATTACCAACAACATCATCAAAATCATCATCTAAATTTTCAATTAAATCTAATAGTTTAAAAATCATCAAAATTATCATTACTAGCCACATCTACTGCATGTTCTTCTTCATGAGCTGGAAGTTGTCGAGAAGAACTAGCACCCACTTGATAATTAGAAACACGTGGACGTAAAAATTTTCAAGTGGTGGTGCAACTTGAGTAACAAAAATACTTATAAACGGCGATTGCAAATTAACTTCAAGAACAAAATTTATGCTTGTTCAGAATCTATTAACAAACAATGAGAAACGAAAACATGTTTTAATATAAATTCATATCGAATAAAAAAAACTGTCAATAATCAGAGTGCATAAACTATCTAATGTATACTACGATAGGCTATAAGAAGTTGCGTAAAACCTCCTTCGTATGATGGCTCATTTACTGCATCTCCATGTGAGCACAATATTCTTAGGCTTTGATCCATGTTGGAAAAAATGTAGAACTTATAATCTGGAGAATTAATGAATATGTAGAGTGAAGAAGAATAAAAAGTTTGAAGTGAGAATGAAACTCTCTCACATCTACCATTTATATAGGTTCACTCTCAAACGGATAAAAATATGACCATTGTAAAAAAAGTGAACGTTGCGTCCTTGGACGACATCTTAGATGGCGTCGGGTAGATCATTCATTGGAAACAAAAAGGGACGAAGTGGGACGCCATGCTAGATGGCGCCAAAGGGGGGGGGGGGGGGACACTAGTTGGGAGCCATCATAGATGGCGCCAGTCGGGGCATGAATTGGGCGCCATCACACTTGGCGCCAAGGTGGGGGCCACGGGTTGGGTGCCATCATAGATAGCGCCATATGCTTCTAAGTTTCTGGGCGCCATAATCAATGGCTCCCCTTCCTCTTCCTTGTAAATTTCTTAAACTCTTCCATTTTTTGTGTAAATAGCCTAAATTACATCCCTCTGTATAAAATTTTCTGAATTTTTTATTTTAGTTTAATTGGGTTTGAACGAATTTTTAGATTTATTGGGTTGACGATTTTTATATTTTATTAAATTTTGGTTGTGACTGTTCAAAGAAGTTCTGACTATTCGCTCAGATTCATTCTAACTGTTAGACGAGATATACATGTTCATTAAAAAACATGATATGTTTTATAAATACTCGAGCACACCCAAGTTTCAAACATCACAAGCCCAACAGAAAATTACTACTACTCACAGGTTCGCGGTTTCAAGAAGAAGAGATTCAGATTTGTTGTTTGCATCTTTTGATCAAAATTTTGTTGTATTCCGAGTATCCACCTGAATTCATCAGCAAACTCTTTCTGAATGAGAACAAATTAACTTTCTAAATAAAGTATCGACATAGAGATATGCTTCAAAGCCATTTTTGTTTTATCTCTATTATTTTTCATAACATATAAACATGTTAATAACTCTTGTTTTATGCATCAAGAAAACCTAGAGAGCAACAATCAAACCAATGGAGAAGATACAACAACAACATGCAATCAATCAAACCAAGTGTGGAGACGCCTTGAACTGAGCTATTTGTAGCAAAAAAAAAAAAAAAAACTTCTTATCAGCTTAGTAAACTGAGAGCAACAATCAAACAAATTAAGAAGATATAACCGTTACGCTAAAAAAAAGGCATAGATGGCTCAGATAGCTATGTATACCTCAATATGAGATGCAGTCATGTAGTATCGTTTCCATGTAGAAACTAGCAAGATTGCACTTGTAAGTAATTGAAAATAAAATGATTTCCTAAGAAATAAACAAAAATATGTATATTGTCCTTGCCCCTTGGGGCTTACTAATGGTGAGCAGAATTGTTATTCACACAAAAGAATCAACGATAATTGCCACAGAAATGATAGATATTTTAGAAATTTTCCTCATCCTCGAATTGTTTAATCCATCGGTATCCAAGAAACTATCTTTTAGATTACGGAAATGCTCTTTTGCCCGCGGATGGTGACCGTGCGCGTGCCCGCACGCTGGCATGTCACCTTCTACTGGCTGCCCGTGCACCACTTCGGGCGCACCCCCCTACCCCACCCCAATGAAACGGCGACACGTGGCCCGCGGGCCAGGACTACAGTCCAAGTCTACGGATAAAGTGGCAATGTCGTTTAGATTTTCCTAGCTTCCAGAATTTTTTTTAATTACTATAGAGTAGACTGCAGAAAGAACCGTGCTACGTTGTCCGTCTGCGGGCCAGTCCGTCCGCCACGTGTCGCGGTCCCATTAGCAGGTCAAACGGCATAGAATCCGTATTTACAGGAGGACCAATGGGGTGCGGCCATGCGACGGACGGACCAGCCCATATACGGACAAAATAGCTTTTTTCCTTGCAGAAAATATAGGATATCAACAAGTAATGCTACTTGGATCAGACATTCATATATATGTTGAGTGACCATTTTGGTATTCCACTTTAATTAGAAACGCCACACTTTCCTCATCCCAATTTTTTTTGTCATCCCAATTAACAAGTTTTTTTTTTTCTGTATGGAAGTTAGTCCCTTAGAGAATATTGTGACACTGATGGGAGAGGTTGACATCAAATTGATAAATATCGATCATAAACTTAGGAATTCCACTTTAGAAACGCCACACTTTTCTCATCCCGACAAGTGTTTTCCAAATTCCAAGTTAGTTCCTTGGTAAATATTTTGCTTTGGCACTGATGAGAGGGTTGACATCAATTCATAAACTTAGTCAACATCTTCGAGGAGGATAATTAATCAAATACTACCTATATTTCATATACAATCAACCATGATCTACGAATGATCAACCTTTACTCCCCCCTTCAAAATGATATGATGTAGCATGCCAAAATCTATGTACATTGACTATAGTAATCTGAAATTTCATAAACAGCCAAAGACATACTTACCGTCTGAGAAGTAAGTCGATGGAGAACAAATTCAAATAATAGAAGTAAATCGATCAAGAAGAAATCCAATAATAGAAGTAAATCGGTCGAGATAATAGAAGTAGACCAATAGTACTCTTGCAAGAAGCCAAAAAGTCCAAAATCTCAGTCGAGATAAAAAAATTGAGAATTTTTTTTTTTTTTAGGGTTCTAAGTTCTAACCTCGGTCAAGAGTTCCTCCGATCCATGACAATGACTCCAATTTAGAAATTATCTAGGGATTAAGTTTATTCCATCTGTAGTCCAGACTTTCGAGACTCAAGACTCAAAATAAATTATCTAGGGTTAGAAAACTCAGAAAAAAAGTGTTTATAAGTTAAAGGTATTTTGACAACTTACTAACTAAAAAAATATCTATTTTTCAACCGATAATCAAATTTTATTTTATTCAGAAAATTGCATGTGATGTTCAACTCGATTGATATTTTATTCCTTTATTTGAAATTATTAAGAATATTTTACTGTTCTAGAAAATTAGGTAAATTTTTTCTTTCTGTATGCAATATATATTTTTTTTTTTCAAACCGAAACCGAAACCAGTACTGCAAACCGAAACATTCTTGATATTTCATGTCGGTTGGGAGTTAATTTGGTTTCCAACAGATACGCAGTCACCCCCAGCTGCATGCGTGGGCTGCATGCATGCATAGTGTCCAAACATAGAAGGCTACGTAACAAATGTCGGCCAGCCAATCTGTAACCCTAAATTTAGCATCACCATCTTCCTCCTCTCATTACCATGCCATGCACAATTCGTATCATCCCTCCTCCTACCTCCATTCCCTTAAATTATCCCGTGCAAAAGTCCCTTTCTCGCTCGCGGTCCTCCTCTTCCTCTTCCTCCTCCTCCTCCTTTCCCCTGCCTTCGGGGCGAGGAGGCGGGCCGGCGACCACGGACTATTGGTAGGTAATTGCATGCATGCATGCGCATATATATATATATATATACATATATATATATATATATATATATATATATAGGAGTCGATCGATCAAACAATGTCGACAAGTCCTTCAACGACGAGCAATGCCGAGGGGGATGGCGGCGGCTACTGCCCCTCCCCTCCCCCACTCCCCTTCTCCCCCTTCCACTTGGTCGAGATCACCCTCGTCTCGGCCCAAGACCTCTTCAACGCCTCCTCCCGCTCCTCCATGCGCACCTACGCGGTCGCCTCCATCGGCGGCCAGGACGGCAAGTTCCGCACCAGCATCGACCCCCTCGGCCACACCAACCCCAAGTGGAACGACAAGCACCTCTTCCGCGTCGACGACGCCACGCTCAGGTCCGAGACCTCGGCCGTCACGGTCGATATCTACGCCGTGCGCTCTGGCTTCCTCCCCGGGGGCGACACGCTGCTGGGGACCGCCAGGGTGCTGCTGAGTGCCCTGCAGCTCACGACGACGCAGCGGTTCGTCGCGCTGCAGGTCCGCCGGCCCAGCTCGCTGCGCCCGCAGGGGATCCTCAACCTCGGGGCCGCGGTGATCGACCCCCACGCCAAGAGCGCTCCGCCCCGCAAGGAGAGGAAGGCCGACAGGCCGGCAGTGCCGAAGCCCAGCAACGGCGGCGTCGTGGCACCGCCGAAACCCGGCAACGGCTGCGTCGTGGTGCCGCCGAAACCCGGAAGCGGCGGCGGCGTGGCGCCGGTGAAGATGGTGAGGAGCAAGTCGATGAAGATGCTGGAGAAGAAGCTGGAGATGTGGAGGGTGGAGCTGCCGCTTGTGGAGGCCGAGGAGTGGGCGGAGGAGAGGAAGAAGAAGGAGAGGAGGGAGAGGAGGGAGGCGGAGGCTGCGGCGGAGGCGGCAGCGAAGGCGATTAGCCGGAGGACGACGGGGAGGAAGTCGTGCTTCTGCATAGAGCCTGAGACGGAGGAAAGTGGACACGGAGGAGGAAGACTAGGCCATTAATTCATGATCATCATCATTTCTAGGTAACTAATTAAGATTAATGGTACGTGTTTGCATTATTTGTGTATAGTGTACATGTTACTATTATTTATTTTTGACAATATATAATGTATCATTTGTTTATGTGATTAATTTGTTCTTCTGGGAAATAATGTGTATTTCAATCTTCTGGGAAATAATGTGTATTTCAATATATTCCTTAAAGTGTTTATATATATATATATATATATATATATATATATATATATATATATATATATATATATTTGTGTGTGTGTGTGTGTGTATTCAGATGTAATAGTTACAATAGTTGGCCGCCGAATGGTCACATCTCATATCTGACGGCTTACAACTCGACCTGTAGGTCACACTCATACGGTAGAATTACTACTCGGACCGAAGTGAATTTCTTTCAAATTATAAAAATGCTATTTAGCTCCCCAAAAATTTGGATGATATCATCTCCCATTATGTGGTATATGATATGGCTGATGACATAGTAGCTGACATGACAAAATTAAATATTAAACATTAAATTAATATTAATATCAACATGAATATTAATATTAAAATTAACATTAACATGAATATTAACAGTAACATTAAAATTAATATTAACATTAAATTAAAATTAGCATTGAAATTAATATTAATATCAAATTAACATGAACATTAATATTAATATTAAAATTAATATTAAATTAAAATTAGCATTGGTATTAACATTAACAACAACAAAAATTGGATAATTAATTTTTTGGGTTAAAACATGACATGTCAGCTGACATGTTAGTTGTCATGTCAGATGCTACATAATGAAAGATGACATCACCCCAAATTTTAGGGAGCCAAATAGCATAATTGTTGAAATTAACATTAATCTCTAATATCCCTCCTCTATATTCTTCAAGATTCTAAGGGAATTTTTTTTGTTTTGTTTTGTTTTGTAAAGGGTGAATTTCTCTCGACAAGGCTTGACAATATATTCCTCTTGTTAAGGGCGGACCTAAGTAAAAGGCTCCACCCCAAACTTTTTTTGTTTTTTCTCATATATAAATTTGTTTGGGTAATTTTTTGTGAGTCCGGCTATATCTAGTCCACCCTGACTCACTCCAGTGTACCCCAGTTCTGATTTCTGGTTCCACTCTTATCTCTGGAGGAGTACGATATAGGGAAGGAAACTCCTTAGAAGAGGACTTCGATGAAGAGTTGGACATAGCGAGTCTACTTGAACTCTAGATGATTCATTGATCTTTATCCAGTGGTCATTCAAACATATTTCTAGTTTTATTCAAGGGTCGGATAGACTTTGTTAGTAAGCTAATAGATCCTATGAGTAATACATGGAATCTTGATGTTGTGTAAGCCATTTTTATGTTTCATGAAGCTAATTTAATTGTTGTTTATCTCTGTTGCTAACCCGTTAGAATATGAGTGGGTCATTTATTGTTAGAATTGCATTCAAGCTAATTGTTTCACTTCAAAATCATGTGTGGAAGAGTCGACTGTTAAAGTCGGGGCACAATTTTTCGATGGAAAACTGAGAATATGAAACAATTGTAAAAACAATGTTCCAACGCAACACTTCTAGGAAGGTTGCACAAGTATAACGAAGATCTAAAAATATATCGTTATGATATTACGAGAATCTAAAAAAATTTCGTAATCACAGCAATCAGATCGTAGTACTTCTAAAAAGAAGATACAATCAGAGTTACTGGCAGCAACGAAGAAGATGACTGGCGATAGATGGAAGAACTCCTGCTGGGGTGAATGATCACCGTTGCTCAAAGCTTTATTCGCCCTACGCGAACAGCTTCCAGGAACCAGCAAGTTCGTCGGAGAACTTGGAACATTCCTGCTCTTCTGACTCCTCGGACGGACACGAACTCCCGTGAAAGAGCAACGCTGGTGCGGCGCCTTTCCTCTCTCTCGAAGGCTGCAAATCAGAACTGTGTTAAAGAACACGTCTGAAATCTCTGTTTACTTGTGCTAAAGAACACTTCGTAAACTTTCTGGTGGCTTCGCTTTCTGTTCTGTAACCTGTGAGAGAGGAGGAGGAGGCCTTATATATGCCCCTGCAACAACTGCCCGGTTAGCACAATGTTAGGGACGTGGTAGTAACCACCCCGAACATGGAGCAACCGCTCAGAACATGCAAGGACACGTTCTGCTGGAAGTTGTGCCACCAGCGTAATTTACACTTTACGCACACAGCCCCTTTTACGCACCCTACGTACACTACGCACACTGCGTACGCTGCGCACACTGCGCACTCTATGCACGCTGCGTACGCTGCGCACACTGCGCGTACTGGGCGTACTGGGCTGCGTACTGGGCTGCGTAACTGGGCCAGCGTAACTGGGCTCGCGTAATGGGCCGCGCAACGTGGTCGCGCAAGTGGCTCGCGCAACGAGCGCAACTTAAGCGCACTATGCGCCTAGCGACGATGCTGACGTGCTAAGTGCAAAGTGCGCCAACAAAATGCCACATTACGCCTCATGAGCCCTTGAGCCCGAGTCCGAGCCCGAGTCCGAGTCCAAGTCGCTAAGTCCCAACGGGACTTAGCTCCTATGGAAATAAATTTTCCAAGAGCAAAAAGCATGAATGCTTTAATTGTTGATTTTAGCCTTTTTTTTTCCATTAGAAAAATAATTCCACATGGCAAACCCATGTGCACCTCCACACCACATGTGCATCTCCAATAATAGCAAAGCTAATATATAGAGATACAAACCATTTATTTTTTCCGATGTGGGACTAAACCTTTCTAAAGGAAAAACCAAAAACCCAACAATCCCCCACATATCTCTATATATATGGATATAAGTGTTCCCCACAGTAACTGTCCATCACGCATTAGGAGAGATGTCGCTTACGACTTGAATCTTCCCGCATGGGTCAAAAATCAAACTATAATACAAGAATGAACTAAGCCTTGAATTCTGCATCATAGCTGAAATTCTTTCCACTCACATAATGTAGTTACATGTGCTTCTGGCAACACATTAAAGGCCCTGTGCCAGCCTGGTTTCAGTGTATAATTTTGGGTGTCTACAAGTTTACCCTCAAGAGACGACCTGATATCTCTGTCATACACTATAGGTGAGTTCATTATAAAGAGACATGGCATGAAGCACTTTGCGCTTCCCTTGCGGTGCTACGCCGCTATGACATGGCTTAAAGCCGAGGCCTTACCCCGTACCGGGAACCTCATCGTAGTGTCATACTACAGTAGCATGAGGCAACCGTCTCTTTGTAGTGCCAAACTACCCAGCATGAAGCCTTAGGCTCCCTTGCGGTGTTACGTCGCAACGACATGGCTTGCAAGGCCGAGGCTTTATCCCTAACCGGGTACCTCATGGTGGTGTCATGCCACTGTAACATGAGGAACTCCTCCTCTTTGTAGTGCTGACTACACCCCTCTTTATATTTAACATACAGCATTAGGCTAACTATCTATTTGCGGTGCTACGCCGCTGTGACTTGGCCTGCAAAGTCGAGGCTTTATCCTATTCGTGGACAGCACCCCACATATAGGAACCTCATTGTGGAGTCACCCCACTGTAGCATGGAGTTTCACTCCTTGTAGTGCTGCTCTACCGTGCTTCCTGTAAAGCACTCCAAGCATTCACTCTGCCTGAGAACTCATTAAGGCAATTAAGCCAACCTTCCCACAGGAACCGTTTTTCGCAGAAAATAATAGTAGACAACAGTGGTTATAGGTCCGTAACCTCTCCATGCCCAATAGAACATGTACCCACCATTCCTGATATTCTTCCGATTAGTGGTCCTCCCTTGAACCAAAAGCTAGATGCCTAGTAGATAAATCTTTGAACTATTAGCATAAAACTTTATGGTAGGAATACAATAATCCAATATCAGAATGCCTTCAAGCCCATTTTACAAGCTGTGTCATCGATCAGCTGGCACTTGAGGCCCTTGGTGAACGGATCCGCCAGGTTCTCCTGACTCCGAACATCAATCACTGTAATAACACCTCTCTTGATAAGATCGTGTACTGCCCTGTGCTTCAACCGCACAGTCCTCTTCTTTCCGTTGAAGAGGTCATTTGATGCCACCGCCGCAGTCGCCTGGTTGTCGCAGTATATCGGTATCACCGGTATTTGCGCTCCAACCACTAGAAGATCATACATGAGCTCCCGAAGCCATTCTGCTTCCTCGGCTGCGGTATCAAGTGCAAAGAACTCAGATTTCATGGATGACCGCGAGAGCATAGTCTGCTTCTTCGACTTCCACGATATAGCAGCTCCACCCATTGTGAAAATGAATCCACCTGTGGACCTCTCGCTCTCCACCTCTGAGCACCAACTGGCATCACTGAAGCCTTCCACTACCTGCGGATCTCCGCTGTAGTACAGTGCATATGTCTGAGTCTTCTTGAGATATCTCATAACCCGTTTTACAGCTTTTCAGTGTTCAGCACCTGGGTTGCTCATGAAACGACTCAGCATTTCTACGGCAAAAGCTATGTCAGGCCTTGTGGCAGTAGTAGCATACATCAAACTTCTCATTACGCTTGCATACTCCAGCTGTCTGACGCTTTCTCCTGAATTAGGCTTCAGCTTCAGATCACACCTGTATGGCATATCGATCCCTGGAAGATCCCGATACCCATAACGAGTGATCATTTTCTCAATATAATGAGATTGTGACAGCGCTAGTCCAATGTCTGTCCGGATGATCTTGATCCTTAAGATCACATCAGCTTCCCCCAAGTCCTTCATACTGAACTTGCTAGAGATGAACTTCTTTGTCTCAGTGACACAGCTAATATCCGTACCTAGGATAAGCATGTCGTCCACGTACAGACAAACGATCACACATCTTCCATCAGCGAACTTCGTGTAAACACACTTGTCCGTATCGCTGACCATGTAGCCATTTGACCTTATAACTTTGTCAAATTTCTCATGCCACATCTTGGGAGCCTGTTTAAGACCGTACAAGGATTTCACCAACTTGCAGACTTTGTCTTCAAGACCCCTGATGACAAATCCCTCTGGCTGTTGCATGTAAATCTTTTCGGTCAGCTCGCCATTTAGGAAAGCCGTATTCACATCTATCTGATGTATCACCATCTTATGTATTGCTGCGAGAGCAATCAACATTCTGATGGTGGTCATCCGGGCTACTGGAGCATACGTGTCAAAATAGTCAATCTCCTGCTTCTGGGAAAACCCCTTGGCTACCAACCTAGCCTTGAACTTGTCAATAGTTCCGTCTGCTTTCATCTTCTTCTTGAAGATCCATTTGCATCTGATGGATTTCGCTCCTTCAGGAAGATCAACCAACACCCAAGTGTTATTTGAGGTGATGGAATCAATCTCATTGTCAATCGCCTCCTTCCAGAAAACCGCGTCTCTGGTCTTCATCACCTCATCATAGGTAAGTGGATCTGCTTCCACATGATAGGTGACGAAGTCACTTCCGAAGTTCTTCGGCCTCCTCATACGCTTAGCTGACGGCTCAGCTTGTTCTGGTTCAACCGTTGTTTCAACAACAACATCTTCTTGGACCACATCTTCATTGAAGACTTCAGTTTCTTGCGCACCCTCATTGTTCTCCGGAATATCCGTAAGAACAATATTCTTGTGCTTTGCAAATTTGTCTTCAAAATATTCCGCGTCGCGAGATTCAATGGTATGATTTGACTCTATATCAAGAAATCTTCGAGCATCACTCTTCTCGGCATACCCCAAGAAGATCGTCTTAGTAGTCCTTGTCCCAAGCTTCTGAATCTTCAGATCTGGAAGCTTGACATATGCCAGACACCCCCACACTCGAATGACATTCAAGTTAGGTCTGACTTTGAACCAGAGTTCATGAGGAGTAATGTCAGAAGTTGCATGAGGCACCCTATTCAGAATAAAAGTGGCCGTCAATGCAGCTTCTCCCCAGTAGCACTTAGGAAGACCAGCAGTCAACAATATTGAGTTAATCATTTCTGTTAACGTTCTGTTCTTCCTCTCTGCTACTCCGTTTGATTGAGGAGAGTACGGAGTCGTAGTCTCATTGACAATTCCATGTTCTTTGCAGAACGATACGAATTCATGAGACCTGTACTCCCCACCTCGATTACTTCTTATCCTTTTGAGTTGTTGTCCAGTCTGCCGCTCAGCTTCGGCTCTGAACTCCTTGAACTTCTCGAATGCTTCGTCTTTAGCCTTCAGCAAGTAGACGAACGCATACTTTGAGAAGTCATCGATGAAGGTTATGAAATACTTCATCCCGGCCTTTATAGAGAACTGTTTGAAGTCACAGATATCGGAGTGAACCAACTCCAGAAGATCTGTACTTCGATTAACCCGAGGAAAGGATTTCCTTGTGATCTTCGTTTGAGCACAAACTTCACATTTTTCTACCTTACCCCCACATTTGGAGATAAGTCCTAGACTAGACATTCTGCTTATTCGTTTACAATGAACATGTCCTAGCCTATTATGCCACAATTCAAGAGTATAAGCAGAATGAGTGACTTCATTAATTACATTAAATACATTGGACTGATTTACAAGCTGAATCTTGAACATTCCTTCGGTATAAAAAGCTTTCCCGAAATATGTTCCCTTGATAGACATCACCATCTGGCCAGCATTGATGTCCATCCTGAGGCCTGCATTGCAGAGTAGGCCTCCCGAGACCAGGTTCTTGGCGATAGCAGGTACGTGCTTCACGCCTTGAAGCGTCAGAGCCTTCCCCGAAGTCAGCTTCAACAACACCGTCCCGATTCCGAGCACTTCAGCTTGTGCCTGGTTCACCATCAGAACCACTTCAGAAGTAGGGGTGTAGGTGGTGAACCACTCCTTACTGGAGCAGACATGGCAGGAGGCTCCAGTGTCTACCCACCAGTCAGAATCAGTCCTTACCGCATCAACCTGTGCAATCATAGCAACAATGTCAGTGATCATAGATACCTTACTAGGCTCTCCTTGCTCTGATTGCTTGGTTTTTGCTTTGCACTCATTCTTAAAGTGGCCCTTCTTGCCACACTTGAAGCAAGGCATTTCAGACTTTGGCTTCTTTTTCTTGATAGAAGTTTCCTTGACTTTTAGATTGTCAGGGTTCTTCTTTTTGCTGTGGAAAGCCGCCTGCTTTTCCTTTGGTTCCTTGGTCTGAACCAGATTGGCGTTAGCCAATTGCTTGGACAGTGTGTCCACCTTCAGTTGAGTCCGCATCTGGTCCTCAACATAGATTTTCTGTAGGAGATCTTCAAGGGTGATCTCCAACTTCTTCCTATGCATGTTTGCATAGAACTTGCTCCACCCAGCGGGGAGCTTTGAGACAATCCCTCCAACAACAAACTTGGGGAGGGGCATCGCCTCGTCTTCCAGCTTCTGTCGCAGTTTCAGGAACTCCTTTACCTGTGGCAGCATAGACTTTTCGTCCTCAAAGAACCACTTGTGATATTTTTCAACCAGAAATATTTTACTGCGGTTCTTGTCTTCTTCGTAGAGTTTTTCTAGAGACTCCCATATGTCTCTAGCGATATTCTTCTTAGAATAGGATTCTGCTAGGAAATCTTCCATAGCATTCAGGATAAGCAACCTGCAAATGCTATTCTCCCTTCTCCACTTGGCCTGAAGTTTAGTAGCCGCAGAGATTGCGGCGGCAGACCCAGTATCTGGAACGGTAGGTTCCTCTTCAAGAAGCACGTGATCCACGTCTCTGAGTTGAAGAGTGAGATAAACCTTCCTCTTCCAGACTTGATAATGCTCTCCATCAAACTTCTCTAACTTACAGAAGTCAGTGTTTAGGAGTGAATCATTAATGTTTTCCATCGTAGCAATAAAGCTTTGAGATTGTTAAAGCCGGGCTACAATTTTTCGATGGAAAACTGAGAATATGAAACAATTGTAAAAACAATGTTCCAACGCAACACTTCTAGGAAGGTTGCGCAAGTATAACGAAGATCTAAAAAGATATCGTTATGATATTACGAGAATCTTAAAAAATTTTATAATCACAGCAATCAGATCGTAGTACTTCTAAAAAGAAGATACAATCAGAGTTACTGGCAGCAACGAAGAAGGTGACTGGCGATAGATGGAAGAACTCCTGCTGGGGTGAATGATCACCGTTGCTCAAAGCTTTATTCGCCCTACGCGAACAGCTTCCAGGAACCAGCAAGTTCGTCGGAGAACTTGGAACACTCCTGCTCTTCTGACTCCTCGGACGGACACGAACTCCCGTGAAAGAGCAACGCTGGTGCGGCGCCTTTTCTCTCTCTCGAAGGCTGCAGATCAGAACTGTGTTAAAGAATACGTCTGAAATCTCTGTTTACTTGTGCTAAAGAACACTTCGTAAACTTTCTGGTGGCTTCGCTTTCTGTTCTGTAACTTGTGAGAGAGGAGGAGGAGGCCTTATATAAGCCCCTGCAACAACTGTCCGGTTAGCACAATGTTAGGGACGTGGTAGTAACCACCCCGAACATGGAGCAACCGCTCAGAACATGCAAGGACACGTTCTGCTGGAAGTTGTGCCACCAGCGTAATTTACACTTTACGCACACAGCCCCTTTTACGCACCCTACGTACACTACGCACCCTACGTACACTGCGCGTACTGGACCAGCGTAACTGGGCTCGCGTAACGGGCCAAGTGCAAAGTGCGCCAACAAAATGCCACATTACGCCTCATGAGCCCGAGTCCGAGCCCGAGTCCGAGTTCGAGTCCGAGTCGCTAAGCCCCAACGGGGCTTAGCTCCTATGGAAATAAATTTCCCAAGAGCAAAAATGATTTTAGCCTTTTTCCCATTAGAAAAATAATCCCACATGGCAAACCCATGTGCACCTCCACACCACATGTGCATCTCCAATAATAGCAAAACTAATATATAGAGATACAAACCATTTATTTTTTCCGATGTGGGACTAAACCTTTCTAAAGGAAAAACCAAAAACCCAACATCGACTTGGAGAAACATCTAATGCGGGAGAAGGTGGCATGTCCGAATGAGTAAAAATATTGAAAAAACTTATTGGGTGTTTAAAATTTTCGAAAAAGATATGGTGCTTCATGTTTTTTTTACCTATTTACTCTTGGTTAGAAAGATGTAAATATTGATAATAGTTACTCAGTCTACAGTCCGTGGGATGGAATACCACTTTCATATTGCTTCGAAGAATATGAACATGCTTGAAGGTGTGAAAATATTCAAAGTGAAGTTATGTTCTTAATTAGCTGAGAGTTGGTGATATTTTGTGTCATTTAATTTCCAGATACTCGGGATGGCAAGCACCCTCCTAATACAATTTATAAGTTAAATTTAGATGGTGGCTAGGTTGGTGACAGTAAGAATGTAAGATTTGTGAGTAGTGTTTTGAGAAACTTGATTGGAGAATTCATGACGGACTTTTTGAGAGGGGTGTGATATACATATTGCTTGATTCATCTTTACACAAAGCTTTAGCAGCACATGAGGGACTAATCTTGGCTTTGATTTAACTTTTGTTCTACATTCACGAGATGGACGCATGCTAAGTTAAGGTCTCTCAGCCAGCGACAACTGTGTGTTGTGTGTTATATTGGACCTGTTTGCGAGGAGTTAAGGAGACTTGCTGGCAGATTAATAGTTTTAAAGTTAGTTCAGTATGTTTATAAGAGTTGCAATTCTGTAACTCATAGACTCATAGTCATGTCCAATATACAATTAAATTTTTGATATTTGTATATGGTGAAAGGATAAATTCTCCTTCATTCATTTATGGGTGCGGCTATCCGCACCCCATCACCTACTGAGCACATTTCATTTAAAAAAAAAAATTAAATTCCTATTCTACCCTCCCCCCTCCCCCGCTCCGCCGACCCCGACCCCTCCTCCTCCTCCTCCTCCTCCGACGACCCTACGACCTCGACCTCCGACCCAGGAGGAGGAGGGGGCGGGAGGAGGAGACGGGGGAGAAGAAGGAGGAGGAGGAGGCTCGGGAGGCGGAGGAGGCGGGGTCGGGGTCGGAGGAGCGGGGGGAGGGGGGTCGGTAGGGGAGGGAAGCAGGGGGGGAGGGGGAGGGTAGAATAGGAATTTGAATTTTTTTTTTAATCGGATGTGCTCAGTAGGTGATGGGGTGCGGATAGCCGCACCCTTCATTTATTGTTGTAATTTTGGTTAGTGATTTTCAATAACTTTCTACTTCCATCAAGAAAAAACTTAAATTCTATAATTTTTATAGTTCTCGTTAATTTGTTCAGACAACACACATAAATCTGTATTTGCATTGGGGTCTTATAAGCCAAGTCTTAGAGGGGTTTGGGATTGTTGGCAAATCTCGTGACCTCATTATGGAATGTATTACCTCTGTTTCATTTTCTGTTCTTGTTAATGGCAAACCTACCAAGCGTTTTCAGCCATCTTGTGGTATTAGACAGGGCTGCCCCTTAAGTCCTTACTTATTCATCATGAGCATGGAAGTTTTGTCCACCTTTATTCTCATTATGGAGAGGAATTCCCTGTATGATAGTTTCAAATTGAGACATTGTCCTATATCTTTTTCTCATCTTGCGTTTGCTGATGACTTACTATTATTTGGTTCTTGTTCTCTTCATAATATTACACAAGCCAAGATCATCATTAAATGTTTTGAGAATTGGTCGGGACAACGTATAAATTTTGAGAAGTCATCTTTGTTTCTTTCCAAGACAATCGACCCTTACATGTGTAATCTCTTCTTACATTTGTTTGGTGTTAAGTCTATGGACCCATGGGACACATATCTTGGCCACAAAATTCTGCAACCAAAATCTCGTACTAGAACTTTCTCTGATCTTATCAATTCTAGTCTTCAAAAATTAAGTGGTTGGGAGAGTGGTTGTCTATCTCATGCAGCTCGAACTACTCTTATCAAGTCAACTTTATCCTCTCTTCCCACTTATCAGTTCTCTTCTTATTCCATTCCTAAATCAGTCACTAATTCTTTATCTAAACACCAAAGGAATTTCTGGTGGGGTACTAACAACAACACTCGTAAATTGCATTTTATTCCTTGGTCTTTGTTCACAAAACCAAAATTTATTGGTGGTTTGGGTATCCGAGATCCCCACATTTCGAACCTCTCTCTCTTGCTTAAACTATCATGGCGATTCCTTGTGGATCCCAACTCCATCTGGGCCTTACTTCTTCGATCCAAATACCTTCGTTCCTCTAATTTTTGGTCTGTCACTCCTTCTTCCAACTCATCCTGTGTATGGACTAGCATCTTAAAAAGCAGGGACTTGCTTCATGGTAATGTGATCTGGTCGGTTGGAAATGGGTCCAATATCAATATTTGGACAGAGCCTTGGGTCCCGGATTTGCCAAATAACAGAGTATATGGCTATGATGTTGATAATAGAGCATTCCATACTGTGGCAGAATTGATCAATGATGACTCTTATACCTGGAAGGAACATCTTCTCTACATCCTTTTTCCTCCTCATGAAGCTCAGGCCATCCTCAAAATACCATTATCAAGGAATTGTATTCATGACAAGTTGGTCTGGATTCATACAGTCAATGGAGACTTTACCACAAAATCGGGTTATCGGGCTATCTATGAGAGACTTCATCCTGCATCCCCTTCTTCTGTTGCTACTACATTTCAGGATTGGAAGATTCTTTGGAAACAAACTAATATCTATCCTCGTGTTCTCTTATTCGCATGGCGAGTGCTGACTAACTCACTTCCCACTAAATCCAATATCCATCGTCGTATCAATGACATAGAAGCAACATGTCCAATCTGCAAGGTATGTGATGAAACTACTAACCACCTTATGTTACATTGTTCAATTTCAGGTGCATCTTGGCAAAGTATCCCTGCAATCTCAAATCTGATCCATCCTCTTACCTCTATATCCTCATTACTATCCAAAATCCTTAAAGATGGTGATAAGGAAACAATTACTAGATGTTTGTATCAGCTGTGGTCCATCTGGAAGGCAAGAAACAGTTACATCTTCCATAATACAACAATCAGTAGCACAAAAATTTCACATGATGCATTGACTCTCAAAGGAAAATATGAATCAGTGTGTGGTTCAACCCCTGCTGCAACGATTTTGTGTTCAACCATTCCACCCACATCTGCATTTTGGAGACCACCTGATCCAGGGAGCTACAAAATCAACTTTGATGGCGCATTCTTGGATGGCAAAATGGCAGCATCTGCAATTCTACGAGATTCACAAGGGGCTTTCATTACTGCATTTTCAAAATGCCAATTTGGCGGTAATCCGATTGATGCAGAGGCTCTTGGGGTTCACCTATCTCTTGTACTCATGGAGAGAAATCAACTGATGAACATAACAGTGGAGGGTGACTGCAAAGTCCTCATCGATGCTATCAATCTTCAGGAGGAATGCTCAGTCTGGACTGCTCGACATACAATTGCTAATGCAAAAAGATTTCTCTGCATTCATCCGGATACCATCTTCTCTTATGTGCACCGGAGTGCTAATGTATGTGCCCATACATTGGCTTCCCATTCCCTGCTTCATGATTCTATGAATCTTCTGCAAGTTTATGATAAGCTTCCTACATGTATAGAAACTCTGATTACTCGTGAGAGTACTGTTTGTAATTCTGGTATTTCTTTTGAATGAATGTTATTACCCTGTTTGCTCAAAAAAAAAAAAAGAGATCTGTAATATATGAGTCAGTATCGAACTCGGTCTAGTCTACCAAAATTAGATATGGTGTCACTAAGAACAACATACTGATTCATTCAATAGAGAATTCAAATTGAGCTCATTTATTAACTAATACCAAATTATAACGACAACTTAATAAGTGATACAGAAAATGTGTTTCTAATGTGTTTATATTTATAGTATGCGTAAATGATTAGTAGTGACATATATATCAACAAAATAATAACCCAAGTGCTCCTGAAAAATGAGTAAAAATGCAGACACACAATTAAAGTCTCAAATCCAACAAAAACTATAATCTAAGTTGGCTGAAGCTTATCGTAGCTAGAATTTATCGCTTACGTTAATAACAGTTAACATTTGGTGATGCGTATCTTGAATTTATTCTTGTACTTTTACGGTGCAACCGTCGATGATCTAAAGATCCAACTCATATGACAAACTTTCCTTACATAATTAAAAATTAAAATTAAAAATTAAACAAAAATTAAGTAATGTTTTAACTACCTAATATTATTTATTTAAAATCAAATAACTCTAACTTATGTTGTTAAGGTAGGAGACATTCTTCCTTAATAGTTGGATTCGATCTACTGAACATTTATAACAAATTTTAGTTTTAATAATTTTTTAATATTTTTTACGTGCATATAATGTACATTTAGTTATGATAGTGTTTCAATTCCTTGACGAATGAACATTTGGATTCCTAGCACAAGTATAACTCTTGAGTAAACAATAGATTGGGTGCTGGCAAGTGGGTGGGCTCATTAAAATTTATGTGAATATGTAATGTAGCTAAAGATGGAAATATCCTCTTTGACATATGTAGCACGTTTGACTTCTTTCTTTATTGAACCGTAGAGTTTGGGAAACGAGTGAGGCCAACTACACATGGAATTCATCACTGGCAGCACTTGTCAAACTACACCGAAATTAAAGCTACCAGTTAAATATATCTACAACTTGAAAAGGCTTAAGTGTTTCTGACTCAGAGCATCTCCAACCCTATTGTGACTTTGGAAAAAAGTTGTTGCCACATAGGAATAACAAAATTTTATTCAAAAGTTCTTCTCCAATGCAATTGTCAAGTCAATTGTGAAGCTTATGTGGCAAAAATTAAAGAAGACATTGTGAAGTTGATTGTCTTGTTCTAGACAATGCACTTGACAATGTCTTCTCTTCCATGTCATCAATTATGAATAAAAAAATATTAGAAAAAAGAAAGAAGATGAGTAGTTGTCTTAAAAGTTGCATTGGAAGTTGGAAAAAATACTTTTTATTGTCTCCTCAATACTTTTGCATTGGAGAGAGTTTTTTTATCCCATTGTCTTTTGAGATATAATTTTGCCACATAAACAAGACAATGTCTTATGGCTCATGCCACATAGGAGCCACCTAAGACTCACAACACTTAACAAGACAATAGGGTTGGAGATGCTCTCATTATCGTAAGTAGAATCAAGTAAGCATCAGTGTTTTGAAAATCGGCCCGGACTGGCTGGATAAATCACTTAACTCGTAAACCAATAATATTTTTAGACTGATTTAATATCAATTTATTTTATTTTTTTTTTCCAAAAATTGATCAATTCGGTCGACTCGGCCGGTCAGACCACCGAACCGTCTGATCCAATTAGATTTTCAACTAATTTGATCCTGACTTTTGAGTTTCATTTTGGACTTTACATACAATAAAAGTTAATATATTTGTTTCTTGACTAACTTTGCTATGGAAAATATACAGAACTTCTAACTGGTATATATGTAGTTGTGTATTGTGTAATATATTAATGTAAGATTGTAAGTCTATATAATTGGTTCAACTTTGGTTAGTCCACTGGTTGGACTGGTTTAACCTAGCCTAGTGTCCTAATCGGGTCGATTTTCGGTCTGATTTTAAAACAGAATGAGTTGTAAACAACTTATCGATTAATTAGGTCATATCATTCTTGAATTACATCAAATGAAGATTATAAAATCTAGAATTGGTGATGAATATATTAGTTCCTGGTTTATGTTTATATGTGTCATAAGAACATAGGATAACACATCGATAAATGGTTATTTTATATGGATACTTCCACTAATATACTAAATAAAATAATCTTTTACCTAAAATGTATTTTACATGGATAATTCCATCCACTTTCTTGTTCATCGTAATTCCAAAAATATATTGAGTTTGATAAGTTATTGTTATTTAATACTATTTGATTACTTATATTATTTTCTAATATATTTATGTCTATTCATTCACACTACCAAAATTAGTCATATTGGCGACGAATTTAGCGATGCCAGTCATATACATCGGTAATATTTGTGTATTTAGCGACGTTATATAAAAACGTCGCTGAACGTCATTATCAGCGACATTTAGCGACCGTTAGTGCCACACATTATGCTTAGGAAAGCTGATGTCGCGGTCTAGTCACAAAACGTCGCCGTTTTGTTTAACTCAGCGACGTTTTGCGACTCCATATTAGGGACGTCGCCAGTTTTTTATTGAATAGCGATGTTTAGTGACGTCCTTTGTGGATGTCGCTAAAATGTTTCATATAGGGTTCCACCCGATCGATCTTTTATTTTCTTTCACCCAAAATTTTCAATCTCCCGCTCCCCAAATTTCTTTCCCCCCCCCCCTTCTCTCTCCTCTCCGGGGACCCCCTCCTCCGGTGACCCCTCCCTCCGGCTACCCCCTCCCCGCGGTGACCCCCTTCCCTGCGGCGACCCCCGTTCCTCCGGCGTTCCCCCTCCACCGTTGATTTCCCTCGTCGACGCCGACCCAACTCCGACGCCTACCCGACTCCACCGCTGCTCCAGCCCCGACGACCCCGACCCGACTCCGACCAAGGCAGATAAATCCTAACCCTAACTCCCTCCTCCTGACGTGTTGACACAGACACGATACGACATACACGACATGCACACACACAGACACGACACACACGACACGCACACACACCACTACAAGCAAATAAAACATACTTGGTGATCACCACTAGGATAGTTTTCTGGTCGGATGTAGACAAACTCAGCAGCCATGACTTATGATCCCGTCCTTTCAAGTCTTACAGATACAAGTCCTACGGTTGGGTCACAAGTTAGGGTCGAATCGAATATCTTCCAACTTTACTATAGGTATTTCAATATGTTCTATAACCATAGTAAGAATTGGACAAATGTAAGATTGTTCTAGTGGAAGCGTAGCGGGCATCTGACCTGATTGGAGTGTTAGTAACTGTTTAGAGTGTCGGTGGGTGTGTGAATAATAATAATAATTATTATTATTATAATAATAATAACAACAACAACAACAACAACAACAACAACGTTAAGAATTGGTATACTTCACGATACCTAGCATGATTTTGAGGATCAACATTTGGGAACATATCCTATTAGTCCAAAGATGAGCCCATCAAAAAATAGGATAATTAAAATAAGATCCTCTTGACCAAGTAACAACTCTAGCAAGATGGTCGCTAAGAACCCAAGACTAAGACTTGTAAGTTCTGGTTTTTAACTCAATAGGAAAAAAAAAATCTAAATCGGTTTTAATTCGATTCTCGATTGATTTTAGCGCATCGAAGGTCATTTTTATGATCGATCATAAACGTTATCTTTGTTTGGGCATGCACATGTTTGCTCTTGTTCTTAGTCATGGGTGAGCACATATACCTATGTACCGCTAGTCGCACACCCGTACTAAACCCACCCGCATACGCGTTTATGTTCTTGAGAAACACAACCACTAGGGGGCACCAGATCTATAACTGCTCGCACGTGTGTGCTTGTTCTATTACTGCGGGCGAGCACAAACACATTTACCCGTGTGAGCACCCATGCACCTTTATGTCATGGATGCTTGTGCGATAAGCCACCCCCTTAAAATATGACTAAGCTCTCTATAAGGGGCCTACTCTCCCTCTTTCCTTTCCATCCTCATATATACAGTATAAGTTTTTAAGCGAAAAATGAGGTTGTTGAACTACCAAAAAAAGGGGTAAACCAATGTGATCGTGAACAGACAATCTTTTTGAAAGTTTGAACGATGTTGGCGCATTGACGCAAAAATTGAGGCATCTATTTTGCACTTAACAGTCGCATGTCACATGAATCAAGGTGCATGATTAATCGCTTTCAATTGAAGTGTCGTCGACGCATGATTTTTTTAAAAATCAGAGCATCATCTATGGCTGACAGTGCTCTAGCCTGTACCTATAAATAAGAGTGGGTATATGTGAGTGAGTGTCATTAGAGTGTTAGAGAGTTAGTTCAGTCCTAGTACCTAGAGTGTATAGAGTATCTTAGAAGTATAGGTATGATTGGTACAGTATTTTGAGCCATTCTCTTGAAATTAAATTTACTTATGCCAAGCCTTTTGGGCCTATCAGAGTTATAGATTTTTTCGGAAATCTAGTATAATGCTGATTGCCTCAAAAGGCTTGCATAAGTAAGAGTGTATAGAATGAGTATACTAGTAGTATATCGTAGTATCCTAGAGTGTATAGAGTGAGCTTCCTTACTTCTTTTCTTCTCATTCGGTTCATTGAGCCGACTATTCCGCATTATATGATATCTACCTCTACCTCAGTCTAGAGAAGTGTGGAAATATTAATGTTAACCAAGGTTCACAGTATCGGTATCGATATCGGGCAATTCATTACTAAGGGCAACATGAAAATCTCATCAACCCTTTCGGTCTATAAGAGTTACTTCACTCAGTTTGTCAAGACAAGTAAACTTTTTAAATGTTTACGGTATATATACATCGACATACACCTTTTTTACAAGAGGTTGGAGAAAATTTGCCCTTAGTAATGAATTGCAAGTAGGAGACAAGTGCATTTTTTGAGCTGCTGTCAAAGGAAAATATAATATTGTGATAGATATTGAAATTCTCGAAAGACGAAAGCAACTTAAAAGTATTTGTGGTGGTGAATAGACCCCTAGTGTAGCATTGTTCCTTAACATTGGAATAGGATTCAGCTTGGCACTCGTCTCTAAATAGACCCCTAGTGCAGCATTGTTCCTTAACATTTAAACTCCAAATTTCCTTCTATAAGAATATTATGTGCTAATAGAGTTCTTTCTTGTTTCGACTTAAAATTTCTCTGCAACTGTAGAACTCTATGATGATGTAGAATATACAGTCAAAACACGACTTAAATTTTCTCAAAGATTTGTAGCTTCAAAACACGACTTACGTAACCCAAGCTCAACTTGCTGAATGATTGTCAAAACAATATTAAATTTTCAAGCTGAGACGGTCAATTCATTTGTGAGTAATAGTGAAGAAGTGCCAATGAGTGAAATGTCACCAATAATCTCAGTTTTCTCTAAACTGTCACTCTCTACTGACCTCTATCTAAATTGCGCATCCATATCTAAACTGCCTTAACATTCATTCACTGATTGCAATGTGCATGTATCTATCTTACAGAATTATCCTCAATTGGATATGGATATGAATTACTACTTATGGAATCGTTCGTGGTTGTACAATCGTCATCCTGATGACATGTGCGGTGTGCGGGATGAATTCATAGAGGGTGTACAGCAGTTCCTGCAGTTTACAAAGGCGTTCCCTCAGTATATGGACGGTACCAAAATTAAGTGTCAGTGTGTGAGATGTCGCAACTTAAAATATCATCCAGAAGTAGAAGTCACGTATCATTTATACTCGAAGGGTTTCACGCTGAATTACTATCAGTGGAGCACGCACGGAGAACTTGTGTCTTTAGCATTGGAGTATGAGCCTTATGTGGATGTCTACAACAATGCTGCTTACGACAATTGGTTGGTGAACATGATTTTTGACGCGACGGGGCCTAGTTTCGACCCGGACGATCATGATGCACCTGAGGAGGCACCGAACGCCGATGCTGCACAGTTCATGGAGTTGCTGGAGAATGCAATGACTTCCATTCACCGTTGGAGGTGGTTACAAGATTGTTGAGCATCAAGTTCAATTTTAACATGTTGCAAGATTGCTACAACCGTCTTATGGAGTTGCTTATAAAAATATTGCCTAAGGGTGCTAGTTGCCTAAAGACTTCTACCGGTCTAAGAGGATGGTGAGATCGCTCTAGATGGGACACGAGAAAATCGATGCATGTCGCAACGGGTGCATGTTGTACTACAAAGACGACAAGGATGAAGACGCCTGCGGATTTTGTGGTGCCGATCGCTACAAGGACAGTGGTAGAGGAAAGTATGTCGGTGCCAGGAAGCCTACCGGTTCGATGCACTACTTGTCGTTGACGCCGCGGTTGCAGCGGTTGTTTATGGTAAAAAAAATTACAGAAAATATGAGTTGGCATAAGCGGAAACAGACCGAAGGAGTGTTGGATCACCCATATGATGGATAAGCATGGAAGCACTTTGATCGAAAGTATCCAGATTTTGCTTTTGATCCGCGTAATATCAGATTGGGTCTCTGCTCCGATGGTTTTACCCCATTCGGACTTTCGGGATCCCAGTATTCGTGTTGGCCTGTGATCGTCACTCCGTACAATCTACCGTCTTGGATGTGCATAAAGACTCCATATATGTTCCTCACCGTTATTATTCCAGGTCCGAACAATCCGAAAAGGAACATCGATGTGTATTTACAGCCATTGATTGATGAGTTGAATCAACTGTGGGAAGTAGGTTCCAATACGTATGATGTATCTAGAAAACAAAATTTTCAGATGCGGGCAGCACTTATGTGGACCATCAACGACTTTTCGGCCTATGGTATGTTATCTGGATAGAGCACGCATGGTCGTCTTTCATGTCCGTATTGCATGGACTGCACTAAGGCTTTTCGTTTGAAACACGGAGGCAAACCGTGCTTCTTCGATTGTCATCGGCAATTCCTACCGAAGAATCATCCGTACCGGAGGAAGAAGAATGCTTTTCGTGCTGACGTTGTGGAGAAGGCTAATCCCCCGCCAAGGTGGCCCAGATACACGATATGGAAAGAGGTAAAAGATTTACCAAGAGCTATTGAAGAGCCTGCTACGGGCTACAAGTGTGACAGATTTGGTCGCACTCATAAATGGACGAAAATGAGTATATTCTGGGATCTGCCATATTGGAACACCAATCTGATTAGACATAACCTTGATGTCATGCATATCGAGAAGAATGTGTTTGACAACATAATTAATACTGTAATGGACGTAAAGGGGAAGACGAAAGATAATCCAAAGGCTAGATTGGACTTGGAAGAAATATGTAGACATCCTGCATTGCATATGATAGAGGACGGGAATGGGAAGTTGAAGCAGCCTAAGGCAATTTTCTCATTGGAGAAGGAGGATAAAGTGAGACTTTGTAGGTAGATTCAAGGTATGAAATTTTCAGACGGGTACGTTTCGAACTTGAGAAGATGCGTCGACCTCAAGGAGAACAAATTGACAGGTATGAAGAGCCATGATTGTCACGCATTCATGGAGAGGTTAATTCTGATTGCATTTTAGTAATTCTTACCCCCGGTTGTTTGGAATCCATTGACCGAGCTTAGCATATTCTTCAGAGATCTTTGTTCCAGTAAGTTGCTCGTCTATCGTCTAGAAAAGCAGGAGAACGATATTGCGGTAACACTGTACAAGCTCGAGAAGGTATTTCCTCCTGGATTCTTCGACTCCATGGAGCATTTGCCAATTCATCTTTTCTATGAGGCACGTGTGGCAGGCCCGTCGGTTATCGGTGGATGTACCCGTTTGAGTGACATTTGAACCACCTAAAGAGGAAGGTGAAAAATAAGGCTCGGGTCGAGGGTTCTATTTGTGAAGCCTATATTCTCAAGGAGATTATAAACTTCTGCTCGACGTATTTCAAACCTCATGTTGCTACGAATAGAACGAGGGCTCCGAGAAACGACGACGGTTATCAAGAATCTAATGATGGAATACTGAAAGTATTCAATGCGTCCGAAAAGCCTTCGGGGAAAATGAAGAAGAGATATTTGAATGACGAAAAGCTAAGGGCTGCTCAGTTGTATGTATTACTTAATTGCGACGAGGATGAAGTAGAGAAGCTATAGGGGTATGTAATTAATGATGAGTTTACGTCATCTCAATATAATAGTATAAGCTAATATTATTGTACTAATTGGCGGTTGCTTCGTTGTTTTTCAGCACATATAATGATGAGTTGAGGTCGGTCCGACCCTATCAAACAGACGAAGCATTAGAACAAGAAATGAGACGTCATTTTTCTTCTTGGTTGAGCGAATATGTAAGCAGCCCGATAATTACTGGCCTCTTTTAATGCAACTGCGCAATAAATAACTTGCTATCTCTTCTTTGGTATTCAGGTCGATCGTCTAATTTTACCTGAGATTGAATTAATTAGAACTCTTGCTAAGGAACCAATTACTTTTGTTAAAATATGGCCAAGTTACTGTGTCAATAGCTTTCGGTTCAAGTCGACAAATGCTCCGATCAGAGACAGCTTTCCGGATCTTGATTCCACAAAAAATAGTTATTTGTGTATCAAATATTCGAACTACAAAGACGTCAATCCAGGAAATAATTTCTTTGGCATCTTGCGAGAGATTGTAGAGTTGACATATAATTATGGCAGAGAACCTGCAAAGATCGTATTGTTCGTGTGAATGGTTCGATCCGACTGAAAATCAAGGTTGGAAAATTGACAAGCATGGTCTTGTGGATATAAACTACAAGCGTAGATATCAAGGCTACGAACCATTTGTCCTAGCAACTCAAGCTCAGCTCGTGTACTTCACAGCTTATCCGAGACGGGGAGCAACGAAGTCTGACTGGTGGGCAGTATGCAAGACTAAAGCTAGAGATACTTTTGATGTTGACGAAAAAGCTTATCAGGAGGACGAGCTACCTCTTGTAACCAATATTGTTGATGTGGACTCCACGGAAGTTACGCATTACACGACACATAATGTGGAAGATGTAGAATTATCCGAAGAGAAAAACGAAGCCGACGAAGGCGAAGATGAAAGTGAAGATGAGGAGGAAGATGAGGTCGAGGAAGACGAACAAGATGATTATTCTGAAGATGATTGAGAGAGATGTACTTTCATCTTGTAGAATGTACTATCTGAACTTAAATGTTTCTTGTAAAATATACTATCTGGACTTAGATATTTCTTGTAAAATGTATCATCATATGTTGTCTTGGTTATTATCTTGTCTTTGTTGCACTTTCATATTTCTAGTCTCTATTATTTGTTGTCTTTGTTGTATCTCATCATATGTTGTTATCAGGCATGACAGGTCATCGCAGATCGTTCCGTATTTCCCGACATGGGGTACGGGGTACTGATATTGGCAGAGGACAGAGTACTCCTTCGGTACCTACTGGTGGTACTGCTAGAGGACGGGGTTCTTCTTCGGTACCTCCTACTGGTACCGGCTCTGGATCCTCATCGCCCAGTACTCATGTGTATCGGACAATAGCTTCGCCCACCACGATACTACGTGGCATATCTCCTGGGACGAGTAGTTCCAGGCCTGAGACTGCTCCCGAGAGTAGCGTTCCTCCTGCTGATACGATGATAGAGGCAGATGAGCAGATGGAGGAGGCTGCACCGACGGTCGACCAGTATCAGGCAGATGATGCCTGTGCACCTCCGGAGGAGACGAGGATGGAGATCTGTGTTTATCATAAATTAACTTTTCTCATGAATATAATATGTCTGTATAGATATCGTTCCCCGTCGGTACAGTGACGCCTAGGCCAGCTCCTAAGGCAAAATTATGGTGGTCCTTAGATAAACTACTCGGATGCTCCGGACGATAGGCCTACTAGTTTACGCGCTTCAAGGTTAAAATAGATTTTCTTTTAACATTAATCATTTGATTTATGCATATTATATATTACTGAAAATATTTGGTTTGCGTACTCTTCTAGGATATATTTTTCTATCCACCGTACTGGGCCGAGCTGATCGAGGGGATGTTTCCTGCTGTCGCTGCTAAGCTGATCCGCGATGCTATTAATGATCAGAAGGCTCGTGATCGTGCCGGAAAGCCGATCCAAGGTTGGATCACCACTAATTAGAAGGATAAGATGAAGGCTTGATTCAACAAGCCAAGGTACAAAAAAAAGTCCGAGAAGGCCAAGGCGGCTAGGCAGCATGCCTCAAAGTGGTACGGTGGGTCGATTCCTATGATGGAATATTTATGTCGTCTGGTATGTATTTTTCTTTCAGAAATATTATTTTAATACAATATATTTAATTACAGGTAAGGAAGGTCGGTAACGTCGATATGGTGACCGTCTTCCTGGCTACCCATCGGAAGGACGACAGCCTTATTGACAAGAGGGTCGAGCTTGCCTATGTAAGTATTACAATACTATTTGTTAATTATAATACTTCGTGTTAATTTTAATATAACTTAGTAAATATGCATGCAAATAAATATTCATGTAGTTAGTAATAATAAGTACATTAATTAGAGATTAGAAATCATAGAGTACTATCCATACTTTCTTGGCCGAGTATCAGAGGCTTCGGGACCGGACGACTGCTAGTGCACCTACTGCGGGAGAGGTCGGTACTTCCTCGCAGCCCACTCAAGCTCCGTCGGCGGACGAGCTATGGATGACCGCCGCTGGTGGCCTCCGTAGGGGTACGTACTACGGTACGAGATTCTATGGTGCCCTAGTTGCGAGCCAGTCCTCTAGGGCATCCCCTGCTAGTATGCATGGACCACAGCCGTCCCAGGAGTCTGCCCGAGTCCACCAGATGATGGAGTCTCTCCGGGATGAGCTGCTACGATGGATTCAGGACCAGTCTCAGCACCAGTCGGACGAGCCTGCGCTTATAGCACGATTGGATGCGCTCGATCGCAGCATTATGGAGCTCCGAAATGTGACTGAGCGGACAGAGCGGAGCATCACCGATCTTAGAGCGTTGACGGAGTACGGTGTATTAGATCTGCAGGCATCACAGATGACCATGGGCGAGAGGCTAAGATTGGTGCAAGATTCGGTGGCTGATAGCAGTGATAGAATGTTATCTACCATGGATTCATACCACCAGCGACTTGCAGCGTTGGAGCGTTATCGTCCTCCGGGTGCACCTTCATTGTCGTCGACTCTGCCGGCGACACTGCCTTCTTCATCGACACTGACTCCACCGACTTCACTACCTCCTTCATCGGTGTCGATTTCACATGAGGGCTATTAGCTTTTCTTGGCCCTTCGTCGTGGCACGCCCCCTCCTTCTCCAGATCCCCAGTCGTCCTACTTAGGATTGTTTGTATTGATTGTTTGAGTACTTGTTTTTCTTTGTATTTGTTTGTGACACTTATTTGTTTGTGACACTTGTTTGTTGGTTGCATAGATACATTGGTTATTGGTTGTGTAGACCCATGACAATTTGGATATTGGTTTATATATGTTGTGTGGACTTTGGTTACTTTATGTTGTTATTCGTTTCATTTGGATGTTAATTTACTGGTATTGAGTGTTCGACCGGAGGGGTCGACGAATCCAGGGATAAAATGTGCTTGTGTATTGTCTTTCAGATTAAACTGCAGGGAGAAAATGATTATATGGAGAAAAATGCATACTGTAATTTATTTTTTTATTTTTCTAAATTTAGCGACGTCTACCGATGTTTACCGTCGCCTTCCGGCGGCACATTGCGTCGGTAGACGTCGCTAAACTGGCATATATTGCCAGGATACCGACGTATAACGACGTCAGTTTCGTCGGTATATGTCGGTAACCGTCGGTAGACGTCGGTAACTTTTCCAGGATTTTACCTCATTTTCCCAGGATATACCGACGTATAGCGACATCAAAAAACATCGTTAATATTCCCCGGGATATACCGACGTAGTGCGACATCGTAAACATTGGTAATTTTCCCAGGAAATACCGACGTATAGCGACATCTTAAACGTCGCTATTTCTTCGATGAAACGACGGTAAACGTCGGTATATTAACGACGTAGCTCTACGTCGGTAGACGTCGATGTTGGCGACGATCAACGACGTCTTTCCAAACAGCGACTAAGATTTCCGCGACAAGAGGAAAACCTCGCTAAATACGTCGCTAAACTAGTTTAGCGACGTCGTTAGGCGTTTTAGCGACGTCTTTAGGCGTCGCTAAAATGACTTATTCTGGTAGTGTCATTACTTTCAATATTTAATGATAATTATGTATTATTAATTACTTAAGTATTATAATTATTAAGTTACAACTATAACACTAACTAATTATATATGAATAATATAAACTAGTTAAGTTTAGAAAATTATAAATAAATAAAAAACTCAAAACCTCACTTTCCAATCAAGATTTTTGTTCCGTTGGAGTGGAGTGACTATTAAAGGTTAAAGGTGGAGAATGTTGGCCTATTAGTCATGGTCGAACTAGATTTTAATAATTGATCTAACCCTGCCACGATATAAGGGCTACTTGAATGAACTACGATAATATATGCTTGCTACCGTTCAGGACTTGGAGCTGTATTTGTCGTCGCGTCTGTATTTCAATTATCAATATACTTTTGCATTTTATTGAGTCTAGGAATACAATATAAATCGCATCATACTGGCAAATAGACTACCCAAGAAACAATTTTAAAATACCCTTTCATTTTGAAAATAAGTCCACTCATAAAAGCCCAAACTAATTCCTAATTGCTTGACAATTCAAAAAACCAACAACTGAGTTGTAAAGCCCATCCTGGACCAATAGAATTATGGGCAAATTTGTGCCAAATTCGGCTCAAGTTCGGCTATATGAACGTTGCTTTTAAAACTCAGTCTTCCCGCAGTTACGGATGCAACTGTTCGTAGAATTCTGTCCAAATTCTGCCCGAATTCTTCCTTTGGAAATCCTATAAATAGAGAAAAAAATTTACCATTTCAACACACTCTTTCACTTTCATATCTCTTCTCTCTAAGCTTACTACGATCTTCCAAAACCCCACTAAGCTTTCAAATTCAAATTCCAAGCCAGTTACAATCATCTAGTCGATTTGCTAGTACGCTACGGTCTAAAAGTTCAGAGTGATTATAATAAAGAGGCTTGATAGAAGTGAGACATTTCACAATTGAAGTTGGTCGGGTACTTCAGATCAAAGCTCGCATTTGTATAAGTTGCAAGGACTTCAGATGAAAACTTATAATTTTTCTATAGTATATTTCAACTGGAAGCTAGCGTTCTCTCGACTAGATTAGTCCTCACAAGATGGAGACCAGTATACATCGACATCTTTGCGTTTGCTCTTTGCACTTTACTTTTACTTACTCATAACTGTGATATATTTTTATGATTTTACTGCTAACATTTTTTATAGCTAACATTCTGCTGCCTACTCTATTCATCCCCCCTCTAGATTATATCGCTGTACATTTTGTTCCTTTAATTGGTATCAGAGCGGGTTATACAGGTAAAATGAGGTAACATTGTTTTTTTTTTGATGTTACATAGATCACTATATCACATATGGCAAGTGTGAAATTCACAACTAAAGGCCAAGCCACAAACAGACCCCCACTGTTTGATGGTACCAACTACACTTACTGGAAAACACGTATGAAATTCTTTTTAAAATTTTTAGATTTTGACTTATGGTCAATTGTGTTGACGGCTATAAAAAGACTCCATATATTCTTATTGATGGAAATTTGGTTAAAAAACACATGACAAGTATACTGATTCTGAAAAGAAAGAAGATAGTCTTGACGCATGTGCTATTAATGCTTTATTTTGTGCTTTAGACATGATTGAATTCAACAGGGTATCTACATGCACAACATCTAATGAGGTATAGAAACTTTTCAAAGTCACTCAGGAAGGCACGATGCAAGTCAAGGAGTCCAAGATCAGTAGACTTACTCAAGAGTATGAGGCATTCAAGATGAAGTCGAACGAGTCCGTTACACAAATGTTCACAAGATTTCTGGATATTGTAAATTCTCTATCCTTCCTAGGCAAGGAATACAATAACCATGAGAAGATTCGCAAGATGCTGCGAGATATCACAAAGAACTTGATTTCGAAGGCTACGACAATCGTTGAAGGAAACGACCTCACTACCATGTCTCTTAAAACGCTCATGGGAAAGGTAATCACTCGCGAGCTGGAACTTCAAGACTTTGAAGACGTCACACCGAAGGAAAAAAATCAATCACCTACAAAGCTCAACAACAAAGAACTATCGAAGAAGATTCTGACGACAGCGACTCCGACACTGAGGATCAAGCTCTCGTTGTGAAGAAGTTCAAGAAGTTCATGAGGTTAAACCGAAGAACGAAGGAACACAACAACAACAACAACAACAACAACAACAATAGTAATAATAAAGAAGATCCAATCTGCTACGGTTGCAAGAAGAAAGGACACATTAAAAAGGAAATGTCTGACAACATCTTCATCAACCAGAAAAGGCAACAAGTATGAAATGAGTTACTTGAAGAAATCTACTTCCAGAAGATATGCCAACACAAGCATTTGGCATGAAAGTGAAGCCAACAATTCAGAAGATGAACAATCAGACGATGCTGCAAATGTATGCTTGATGGCATATGATCAGGTAGACTCAAATCCCCTGTTTGACACATATGATGATTTTACCTTTGACCAGTTAGGTGAAGCTTTTAGTGAACTCTTAGATGACCATAAAAAACTACATGAAAAATACCAAAACTCTAATAAGGTGCTCAAAGAGTACAAAGGTGAAATGGAAAGACTTATCGACTTACTAGCTGAGGTTAGAAATAGTGAAAACCCTGGTGAGACTGGTGAGCTTTCTTCTGTCAAAATGCAACTACACGAGACTACACGTTTATCCGAAAAAAAAGATAAGACCATTGCTAAACATGAGGAAGATTTACTCAAAAAGAAGAAGAGCCATCACTATGCACTAGTCAGAAATAATGCACTCACAACTGACTATAATACACTATATGACACCTCCAAAAAGTTGCAAATTAGGTTAGGAAAATAGCCTGAAGTTGCTACCTTCTACCCTAACACATGTCAATTACCGAAACATCGAAACACGGTCAACCCAATACTGTCAGACCAAACATAGCCAAACCTTTTCCCAAGAAGACTATCCGACATGCATTCTACTACAAGTATCCAACTAGAATACCAAGATCTACCAATCATGCACAATACACTGCATATAACACTCAACATGCTTGATGTCACTATTGTGGCACCATTGATCATATCTCACCTGTATGTGAGTAAGAAAATTAGTTGACTTAAATATATGTGCATGGATAACAAAAACTAAAATATCCGGACCCTACAAAAAATTGGTACCAAAGATTTTATCCGCAAACTTCTTTGTAGGTGGAATACCCTACTCATGCTAAGAGCAAGTAGATCATCGATAGTGGTTGCTTATGACATATGACCGGTGATGCTTCTCTATCCGTAATACTGTCAAAAAAGAAAGAAGGATACATCTCCTTCCGTAACAACTTAAAAGGATATATAATAGGTACCGACAACATTGGTAAGGCTCCATATCCTGTGATTAAAGATATATGTCTAGTAACTGAATTAAAACATAACCTACTCAGCATAAGCCATTTAGCTGACCACGGTTATGGTATTAAATTTATCAAAAACAAATGTACTATAGTTGATAGCTCAACTGGTAGTACCATCTTTGAAGGTATTAGGGAAGCCAACATATATATTTTCTATTTGTTGGAAGCTGCTAACAAAGCAGGTAGATGTTTACTCGCCAAGAACGATGAGAGTCAACTTTGGCACATGAGACTTGGTCATGCAAATATGGACACAATTTTATGATTATCTACGAAAAATTGTTACGAGGCTTACCGGACATCGTCGTCAAGAAGGATACGGTATATAGTGAATGTGAAAAGAACAAAGCTACCCGATCCACATTTAAGTCCAAAAATACTGTAAGTACTACTAGATCTCTACAATTACTGTATATAGATTTATTTGGGCCTAGTAGAATTGCTAGCCTAGGTGGTAAGTTATATGCTTTTGTAATAGTAGATAATTTCTCTAGATACACGTGGATATATTTTCTCGCACGCAAGAATGATGCATTGTCTGAATTTGTTACATTTTGTAAGAAAGTTTAAAATGAGAAAGGATTCATAATTACTCGTATTCAAAGTGATCGTGGCGACGAATTCGAGAACACAAAGTTTGAGCAATTTTGTGACACACACGAATATATGCATGAGTTTTTCTGCCCTAGAACTTCACAACAAAACGGAGTTATGGAACATAAGAACAGAACTCTATCTGAAATGGCTAGAATAATATTGTACCAGTTTAGTCTACCCAAATATTTATAGACAGAAGCTGTCAATACAGCTTGTTATGTTCTCAATAGGGTTCTAATTTGACCTAAATCGAAGAAGACTCCCTCTAAGTTATGGTTTCATAGAACACCACAGTTTTTTATTTCAAAATCTTTGGCTGTAAATGTTTTATTCTTAACACTAAAGAGAATTTGGGTAAATTTGATGAAAAGGTCGATGAGGATATCTTTTTAGGTTATACGGCCAAAAGCAAAGGGTACCGAGTCTTCACAATGATCATCGAAGAATCAATGAACGTCACCTTTGATGAATAAACAGGAAGATAATCAACAATAATGATGATGAAGACATTAGTACACATAGCAAGGCGTCTACAGAACCTGAAATAGGAACCAACTACCTTGAAAGTCTGTCAAAAAGAATAAAATTCATGGATGACCACCCTAAGGACCTGGTAATAGGTGAGATCACCCAATACGTAAGTACTCGTTCCTCCACCAGAGATATGGCTTCTTGTTACATTTATTTTACAGAAAGAACCTAAAACTATTGAAGAAGCATATAGTGATAACTTTTGGTTAGATTTTATGCAAGAGGAACTAAACCAAATTAAACGAAATCAAGTTTGGGAACTTGTTCCAAAACTTAAAATATCATCCGGTCACTAGCACCCGCTGGGTATTCCAAAATAAATTAAATGAGAATGGTTTAGTCACCCGTAACAAGGCTCGACTCGTAGCTCAAGGATACAACCAAGAGGAAGGTATCGACTATGATGAGACCTATGCCCCTGTTACGAAATTAGAATCCATTCGCATGTTATGTACATTTGCAAGTTTTCATAACTTTAAACTTTTTCAAATGGATGTAAAGAGTATTTTTTAATAGTTTCATAATAGAAGAAGTTTATGTAGCTCAACCTCCAGGTTTTACTGATTTCAAAAGTTTTGATTATGTATCCAAGTTAAAGAAAGCCTTATACGATTTGAAACAAGTCCCTCATGCTTGGTACGACCGTCTAAGCTCTTTTCTACTTGATAATAGTTTTTTAAAAGGCAAGTTGATACTACACTGTTTATAAAGTCTTTAATGAAGATCTTCTTTTAATTCAAATTTATGTTGATGATATTATCTTTGGATCTACTGATGAATCTCTATGTCAAAAAATCTCTAAGTATATGCAGAGATGGAAGAACTCAAATTCTTTCTTGGATTGTAAATCAAACAAACCAACAATGGGACGTTCATCAACCAAGCCAAGTACACAAAAAATTTGTTAAAGAAGTTCGATCTGGAATCTGTCAAATCCTTTGCTACTCCAATGACAACTTTAACCAAGCTTGATGTAGACGAATAATGCAAACCTATCGACATATGTAGTATCGAGGTATGATTGGTAGTTCACTTTATTTAAATGCTAGTCGCCATGATATAATGTTTAGTGTTTGCTTGTGTCCAAGATTTCAAGCTAACCTTAAGAAATCACATGTATGCGCAGTTAAGCATATCTTTCAATACCTTAAGAATACTTCTTCTGTCGGCTTATGGTATCCCAAAACTACGTTCTTTGACCTAGCCGGATATTCAGATGCTGATTTTGCTGGATGCAAAGTGGTTAGAAAAAGTACTAGCGGCACGTGTCATTTTCTAGTTAAGGCTCTAGTCTTTTGGTTTAGCAAAAAGTAAAATTATGTTGCATTATCGACTACTGAGGCTGAGTATATCGCCGTAGGACGTTGTTGTGCACAAATTTTATGAATAAAGCAAATCCTAGAAGACTTTGATTTATACTACACACACATACCCATTTTTTGTGACAACACTAGCACTATAAACTTGACTAAGCATCATGTATGTCACTCTCGCACTAAGCACATTGAGATTCGACATCACTTTCCTAGTAACAATCAAACAAATGGAGACACGAGTTTAGAATATGTAGACACAGAGAAACAATTGGCTGACATCTTTACAAAACCTTTCGAAAGATCGATTCAATTATTTATGTCCAGAATTAGGAATTTTAGATATCATTAATATTAATTAATTTTATCTTATTAATTATTTTTTTAATATGTGAACTGTTTTCGAGAAAAGCCTACAAAGGGTCTGTCTGTCACGACGGCTATGGCTAAAGTGAAGCAATACTTAAGTGCTTCCCGGTGGACCTCCGTTAGCTGGAACAGTACCCCTACAGTTAATCTGAGACAGTCGCTGCGTAACAAAATTTAATTCGTAAAATAAATTTAATTATATTAATTGAAATTTAATACTACTAATTTTGGAATTAAATAATTGAAAATGAATAATAAATACAAGGTGACATTTTGGATTTTGTGCAAAATAACCTCAACAGAGTTCAAGATGAACTCGGACCGAATTCGGCCCAATTTTGGCCTGAACTCGGTTTGTGTCGGGTCCTTTTAAATATCAACTGAATGGCCCCACCTTTATTTCTTCTTCCTCCTCCTTAAAACATTAGTACAATAGCCACCTCCTCCTTAAAACATTAGTACAATAGCCACGAAAACTTCAAAAAACCTACTTTTTTAATCCTTGATTTCTTCTTACTCCCTTGGATTTTTGCATTCAATTTTTGGATTCGGGCGTGAAATTTTCTATTTCCATTAAAATCATGCCTAAAGTTAACAATCATTTCAAGAGAAAGAAGACGGCTAGTGATATGGCATCGTCTTCTGATCCTACCCATGGATCTCTCTTTTCACCCGTCTAAAAAAATGACAGGGCATTCAATGAGTTCTTTAAAACACTAGAACAATCCTTAATATGGTATGCATATTTTTTTATATTCGCAATATTTGTCCCGACACACCAATAAAATAGACGATCTTTCCATCTTATAAACCTTAATTTGAAGCTTTTGGATTGCATATTCTTGTTACACATTTATTTTCTTTTGCCACTAATACAATTAGGTTATTTTACTGCAACATTACTCTTGCTGACGATGATTATCTTCTGAAAAGCCGTGTCGTCCGCATTGATATTTAATTCAATGATAAAGATATAGCGACGATCCTACAAATTCCAAACGTAGGTATAGAAGCATGGAATTGTAGGCGCACTTATCTCATGCGCCTCCGAGGTTATGTGTCCAAAGTACTATGCGTCCCCAAGTATCATCACTCAGAAAACAGCAAGTAGAAGAGGCACATGAAGATTGATTTATTATTCTATATAAAAAAGTCTATTATATGTCCAAATACAACAAAAATCTATAGAAGAAATCCTAAACTACAGCTAGGCGCATCACTTCGTAGGCACATCACCCTGACATCTCATTGTAGGCGCATCACTCTTCCTCGTTAGAATGAATCACTTCTTCGAGTGCTTCGGCCAATGAAGCATTTATTGAGCAGAACGCGGGTTGGCAATCAATCCAAACCCGGTGGCTCTTCCATTATAACAGAAGTCGGGGCACGATGACCCTGATCTGTGGATGCAACAGGCACCCAAAGCCATCTCTTAGAAAAAAACACTGCCAACAAAGGATTCGAACATAAGCTATTGTGTCCATAGTAAACTCGGCGCATCTCAGTCTTCTGAAGGAGTTCATCGTCAAAGCTCCTTCAAACGAAAAGATCTGCAACCTACAGTGCATCGTCTCGCCAAGGAGGAGGACCAGTCGAGTTCATCTCCATTTGAGAAAAAAGTGAAATGAGAAGCAAACTTCTCTTCAAAAAACTATTTATAGGCTAGGGCAAATCAAACCCATGCGCCAAAGTGGCAACTTCTCCGAAGTTAGTGCAATGAACTTGCATTAATGGTGATGAATCTTCCCCCTTCGAATTCAGTCGAGTCAATGAAGCATTAATGTCTCAAAAAATTCAACAAAGACTGACCAATGAGGACGCGCAACGCAGCAGATGCGCTCGTGAGCACCATGCGCTCCGTACCAATGTGCCCTATGGAGCACAGACAAATGTGCCCAATGGGTCACAGTCAGATGCGCCCAGTGATGCACAAAGATGTGCCCACATAAAGCTTGTCACCCATCAAAGCATTTAATGATAGAGTGACTGAAATGACAGTGGCACACGTCTCGAAGTCAAAAATTGTAGAAGACGAAGAGACATAATCATAACTTTTTTTGTCGGTTACGGCTATGCTCTACCACGTGCCGACTGATAACCCACATGCGCCCAACAACTCGCATGCGCCTCCGCAGCCATGCACCCAAAGCTCTGTAACCACAAACGTGGATCGGGAGAGATGACCTCTACGCACAATACGTCCCTCATGGGGCATACTTGTGCCATGGTCACCATCAATTGCTGCTATTGCAAAACAACGGTTGCACCACCAAGGCCGTCCATATTTCAAAAACTGCAACCAGCTGCACCTATCCGATATCGCTTCAGAAAAAGAGTGCCAATCGATGACGAGACAGTACCGCTAGTCACCTCGTACCATGTCGTCTCCAACACCCATGTATCAGGGAGAAAAGCAAACTCTACCAACTCCTCGGCCTCGGTTGACCCATCAAAAAGTCTACCAAAGAAAAGCAAAGCAGTAACACCATCGACCGGGATATTCCAGGGTACCCGGTTATGGATGAAGGCACCAGCAACGACACAAGCTGGGGGTGATCAGACACTTTCTGTCCACGATAACCCATCGTTCGAAGATGAGGGTATCTACCATAGAACTAACACCAATGTAGCTGGGTGTAGTCAGTACGAGGCATCATAAGAAGAAGCTCTTCCCCAGGAAAGCATGGCCGAAAGTGAAGCATCGATCGATCCATCCACTTATACCCATGTCATGCCCATCTACATGGCAGGGGGTGGCTACGAAGAGGAAGCAGACACTTCAGCTTCGGATATCGTACGTCGTATGGACACCTTGGAGGATGGCCTCAAGACCCTCTCCACCACCATGCAATCCTTGACCTAAGTACTATTTAAGATCCGGAATACTCTGGCTTCTCAACCTTCAGCGAGGGCACCTGTTGTCATGCCCTGACCCAAAAAATCGCTCGTCCATACATCGATTTATCCGAATCATCATCCTCGTTGGGGTGTGATGACGTACGAGTCTGGAGTTGCACTCATACAAGGCAAGATGACAAGTTCTAAAATGGTTATCTTTAATTTGATATTAACAACGGAAGAAAATAGAGCAACAATTCTCTTTATTGATAAGGAACTGAGATTACAAAGACTTTCAATAGCCCAATTGAATTTGCCAGATTAGCTACAACACTCAAATTTTCTCTTGCCCATAAAGGATTTCACAAATCCATACATCATGTCTTCTATAGCTCGGTCGTATCAATTCTATTGTAAGTTCAAGCGTCAATGCGATCATACGCTTCAAACACTATAGCATTCCATGCCTTAGCACGATCAAGTAAAACTCTGCCGCAAGCAGACCATTCCTTGAGCATGCTAGCAAACTAGTGGGGGATTAGTACTTCCGTCCTCGTTGTACTGATCAAAGACCCACTTAACTAAATCAATATTTAGTAATGTATTGATTCATACAGCATACAATTTAGTTATCTTTCTATGTTCTCCTAAGGATCGATTTTATGGCATATTCGAAAGCAATAAAATATGTTATCATGGCAAGCATGTTATTTCGATTCGCATAAACAAGCAGGCAACCAATAGAAATCTCGTATTGTTTCGTGATTTCTTACCAAACATTGACGTACTCGCCCTTGTACCGGTGCAAGGCGAATACGTCTCATTCCTCCCCTGTCATGTTATAAGTGTTCTATGCAGGATCTTTGTGTTCTTAAACTTCAATCCGTCATTCCTTAACTATATGAAGGTTACTAGCTTTTCGGACTAGAATGGACTTATATTTCAAAAATCGAATATGTAAGACAGTGATAGCTTTATGCGGTTGCTAACCCAAACATCAGAGGACCCCCAAATTACTTAAGTGGCTTATCACATCAATAACAGGTCGCAAACCGTCTTAATAAAGTGCACCAATAATACCGATTATCCTGCAATCCCTCCTAGGTCGAATGGTCCCAGCGCCCTGGCAAACCACGTTCAAGGGGGAAAAAAACACCCATACACGGGCAATATATCTTTAAGTCGATTTGACTATGCAACGCATCTTATCTTTCATACAACCAAGTAAATTCGCCTATCTCTATTTCAATTGGCACAATGCCCCAACTCAATGTTCATCAACGAACGCCCCGAAGGCCATAAACATTTCGAATGCACCATGCCACGTTGGACAGTTCTGCCACATTCGTGCCACAACTGTTCACTTTGCAATGAAGCCATCATTTGTAAGTCTCGAGCATGTAAGCATACTTTGATATGGTTATTATCCATTCCTTTCGTCGTATATTCGATGCACGCCTCGATTCAGTATTTCCATATTCTACGTCTTAGTGTTCAATGCGTTAGACTTATGTTCCTTTCCTTCGACTCGTGCAACTGGGTCACGCCTCGATAGGGTATTCAATGTTCTATAGCTCGTGTACTGAGCACTTGCCCTGATATAGTCTTTCAATGTTCTAGCATACTAACTCATGCACGAGGGCACGAATGACTTATGCGCTGAGGTACTGGTCAATACAGTTATCCCATGTTCTTATGGCTTGTGCACCGAGGCACTCGCCTTTGCGATATTCAATGTTCAATAGCGACTCGTACATTTAATGTACGTTTTATTTCAATTGTTCTATCGAGTGTTCGACACATACTATGTTTATCTCTCGATCGAGCCACACCCGTAGACTCGATAGGTTAAATTAGCATACAATGGTACATTTTAATTAAGCATGATGGACTAGGAAAGAAGAGTCAAAGTCTCCCTACCTTAAGTCGATATGCCTTGTCATTTTATCGAGCCGATGTGGCTCGATTTTATATCTTTGTTGCATGGGCAACTCTTCTGACATAGCCATTCGAGTACTTCATGCTTCATTGAATTATTCGATCGATTTGGCTTTCCGAGCCTATGCCTCAGTCCGTTGCGAGACGATGATTTGGTTTTACGGACCCCGTTGTAAATAAGGCAAAATACCGACCTCTTATATTTCAGCGTAAATGTATAGCATGCATACAAATCAAACTAAAATTAATATTTGTTGGACTAATGCCTTGCATCGATTCGATTTCTTATAATATTCGAGCCGACTCAATGCTTTCTCTTGAACCAACTTAACACTTGCATCGATCTTACTCGACGCGTTCCTCGGGTCAACATAACTCTACGCATCGATCCGACTCGATGCATTTCTCGGGACAAGGATTCGCATCGATACCTAATCGGATCAATACAACTCTTTGAGTCAATGACTCAGCGTAATGTACTGTGCAGAGAATGGCATTACATAATATACCACTCAAAACAAGGTTCGTCCTTGAACCAAAACCAACACTCAATTCCAAGTGTTTCTCTAGATCGTTTCACGATCTCACCAACTATCGTTGTTCCGTTTCAAACACTCGTGCAAGCTTTCATTAACTTTCAGTCTTTCCTGTAACTCAATTTGAATTCAGTATATTTGAAGGCGTCCCAAATATATGTGTATTTCAGCCAAGCCCAGTGGTAGAAAATTGGAACAAAGCTGACATGTAAATTTCAATCCTATGCTTGCCATCTTGTACACTCGACCGAACTTATCTTTAGCGACTATTCTCAAAATTTTATCGCATCTGTATATTCGATACAAACGTGATTCATTCAATAAAGTCACTGCATGTAACACGATTCAAAATAGCATTTTTTATTTCAAAAGTTTCGTATGGATTATCAATTCTATGCATTGCGTCGAGCAATCGCGCATTCGATCACAACGATCTTTCGTAACGCCTTGCGTTCAAAGTCATTGTCCAAATATTTTCAAAGTCTGGCTATGTAACTTATCTCGATACGATTTCCTTTGTTGACTTTCAAATGCATCAACATTCAGGACTACGCCCGCTAGGTCACTTACCTAGAAACCGTACTTAAATTCTTCCGACGCAACTTTAAATTAACGTTGCACAAAGGCAATGGTCCTTTCGACACACTTGTTTAACAATGCTCAAAGGCAACGATCTTTCCAATCCAAAAGTTTAACTCGAGGCGGCAGTGCTCAAAGTTAACAATCGCTCTGACACAAAGGTCTATACGACGTATCTTATGTCCGATTCCTATCAAGTAGGAATTCACTACCCTAATTCCCAACTTGTCTGCCTTGCAACATCGAATATAAGTTCGATTCACGTAAGCTCAATTGCAAGGTGAATCCAAATCTAACAACGTAACTTGTAAGACATTCTCTTACCACTCGCTCTCGTGCATAGCATGATTCTCAAAAATTGCCTAAACTTATCATCATATGCACCACATTATATTTGTTACCGATGTAATTTCATATGCGACATCGCATGGGTCATCTTACGGGTCTGTAATATTCAATTTGATTTGGCGGTAAAGTCTTCTAGGGTCAGCTGCCCCGAAGCTACGCTCAATAATTGTGGATCATCAATGAAGGGCAATTTAGTACGAATCGTGCTATATTATTTCGGAGCCAAATCATGTTCCGACTATTTCTATGCGACTACCCAAATTCGGACAAAATCATTTCTATTGGCGCAACTAATGCGCAACTATCCTCCGAGTAAAGTCATGCACTACCGTCAATCTACCCACTGTCGATATTCGAGATGCTATACGCATCGAAACAATCGTCGATGACTTTATAGTCTCGCCCTGATCAATCACAAAGTTTACGATCAACCAGTTTGACACTTCCGTATTACTATTCCAGAATCTCGATATCGTAGGCTCGCTCTATTTTGTGTTCTCACATCGTGCTTATGTTTCTTTGTATATCGATTTCAATAGGTCATATCAATTTCAATAACACGAGGGTCAACTTTGAATCTGCATCAACGTCGACTTTAGTTTGTATTACATACATCCAAGTTCACTACAAACTTTTCCATACGCAAGAACTCATTTTTTGATTCTCCACATCCCGCTATACTTCGATCGTGTAATCGAGTTACCGATTATCCGACATCGAAACCTCGAGTTATACGATCATGCCCTCTAAGTTTTGCATGTTTCAGTCGTACTCAAAGGAGTTTCGCCGTAACGTAACCAACTATCTCTTAGGTACTATTTACCTGCATAAACCAATTCTTTACCGAAGTCGCACATCGTGCGATCCGATTATAATTTGCATCGCCCAACGTTTCTATCGAGATCGCAAGTCATGCGATTCAGTTATGATTCGTCTCGTCCAACATTTCTATCGGGATCGCAAGTCATGAGATTCGATTACGATTCGTCTCACCCAAGATTTCTATCGAGATCGCAAGTCGTGAGACTCGTTTATAAGTTCAAGTTTCCTATTCCGTCGATCCGATTATTGTATCAAGGCATAATCGTTCGTTAGTCTCGATCGTTCGACCGACTTACAACTTTTTGCCCGACGTATCATTCATTGATACGAGTCCTTGCCCTATTGTTCCAGCCAATTATCGAAGGACACTTGCATCAACATATCGTCATAAAAATTTCCAATCGAGTCTCAGTACTCTTCCATTTGTTGCAGACAAACCTTCCGTATTTCTCAGAACACATCGATGCAATTCATCGCACAAGTGGTATAGCATATACCACTCAGAATCGAGTTATTTATCGCATACGTGGTATGGCATATACCACTCAAAAACAAGTCATTTCCTTCGCATTATACTCGGTATGAACCAAATATTTATTCCAACTTATGATTTCTGCTGTGATCATGCCGATCACAACCGTAACTTTTGATAAATCAAAATCCGACACAACTCGGCTAATGTTTTCATTTGCCAACACAAGTTCGGTGAGCAACCGAACGATTCATTTTCATTGACTTACGATTTTAGTTCTGTCCATTGCATCTCGTGCAACGATTCATTTCCCGACATCCGTTACACCTCGTGCAATAATTTATTTCCGACTTCTGTTGCACTTTGTGCAACGATTTAATTTCGACATCCGTTGTACCTCGTGCAACCATTTATTTCCGACATTCAAAGGCAATAATCGAATTCGTTCAACGCATTTGATATCAACTTTCACGTTCATTACAACGTATCATTCACAACTCATTGTATTTGATACCGCAATATTTTATGACTTTCATTATATTAATACAACTAATATTTCTCATATCGACGGTAGCATTGAAACAACAAACATTTCGGTTCATATTTTTCAACTTGTTGCACTTCCAGCAACAAACATCTCAATTCACATCTCGTAACTTGTTGCGCTTGCAGCAATAATTATTTCACAGCTTGTTGCACTCGATGCAACAAATATTTAACGACTTTCTTAGCAAACATCATGTAATTTCCAAAACACATGCGACAAAATTACACGATTTGTATTAGACTTATTGTATGGAACATCCAGTGCGCCATCGAGTCGATTCAAGAGTGATTTTATTGGTGGTGGGCAACTCTTTAGAACTGAAACGAAGCAAGCGTCCTGAGAAAATTGAGCCTAGAGCTCTGATACCATTTTGTTACGCCCCGACCCAAAAAATTGCTCGTCCACGCATCGATTTATCCGAATCATCATCCTCACTGGGGCGTGATGTCGTACGAGTTTGGAGTTGCACTCGTACAAGGCAAGATGACAAGTTCTCAAATGGTTATCTTTAATTTGATATTAGTAACGAAAGAAAACAGAGCATACGAAACAATTCCCTTTTCTGATAATGAACTGAGATTACAAAGGCTTTCAATATCCCAACTGAATTTGCCAGATTGACTGTAACACTAAAGTTCTCTCTTTTCCACAAAGGATTTCACCGTTTCATACATCATGCCTTCTATATCTCGGCCGCATTAATCCGATTGCAAGTCCGAACGGCAATGCGATCGTACGCTTCAAAACTACGACATTCTATGCCTTAGCACGATCAAGAGAACTTCTGCCGCAAGTAGACCATTCCATGAACCTGCTAGCAAACTAGTGGGGGATTAGTACTTTCGTTCTCATTGTACTGATCAAAGACCCACTTAACTAAACCGACATTTAGTAATGTATTGATTCATACAACATACAAGTTAGTTATCTTTCTATGTTCTCCTTAGGATCAATTTTATGGCATATTCGAAAGCAATAAAACATGTTATCATGGCAAGCATGTTATTTCGATTCGCATAAGCAAGTAGACAACCAATAGAAATCTTGTGTTGTTTCGTGACTTCTTACTAAACACTGACGTACTCGCCCTTGCACCGATGCAAGGCGAATATGTCTCATTCCTTCCATGTCATGTTATAAGTGTTCTATGCAGGATCTCTATGTTTTTTGCACTTTTAATCCATCGTTCCTTAACTATATAAAGGTTACTAGCTTTTCGGGCTAGAATGGACTTATATTTTTCAAATCGAATATGTAAGACGGTGATCGCTCTGTGTGGTTGCTAACCCAAACATCAGAGGACCCCCGAATTACTCGAGTAAGTAGCTTATCACATTAATAGCAGGTCGCAAACCGTCTTAATGAAGTGCACCAACAATATCGATTATCATGTAGTCCCTCCTAGGCCAAACGATCCCAGCGCCCTGGCAAACCACGTTCTAGGGAAGAAGACACCCGTGCACGGGCAATATATCTTTAAGTCCATTTGACCATGAAAATCATCTTATCTTTCATACAACCAAGTAAATTCGCATATCTCTATTTCAATTGGCACAATGCCGCAACTCAATGTTCATCAACGAAAGCCCCGAAGGCTATAAACATTTCGAAGGCACTATGCCACATTGGATAGTTCTGCCACAACTGTTCACTTCGCAACGAAGCCACCATTTGTATGTCTCAAGCATGTAAGCATGCTTTGATATGGTTATTCTCCATTCCTTCTGTTGTGCATTCGATGCACGCCTCAATTCAGTATTTCCATATTCTACGCCTTAGTGTTCAATGCGTTAGACTTATGTTCTTTTCCTCTGATTCGTGCAACTGGGTCACGCCTCGATAGGGTATTCAATGTTCTATAGCTCGTAAACTGAGGCACTCGTCCTGATATAGTCTTTCAATCTTCTAGCATACTAACTCGTGCATGGGGGCACGAATGACTTGTCCGCTGAGGTACTCGTCGATACAATTATCACTTGTTCTTATGGCTTGCGCACCGAGGCGCTCGCCTTTACGATATTCAATTTTCAATAGCGACTCGTACGTTTAATGTACGTTTTATTTTAATTGTTCTATCTAGTGTTCGACACACACTATGTTCATCTCTCGATCGAGCCACGCCCGTAGACTCGATAGGTTAAATTAGCATACAATGGTACATTTTAATTAAGCATGATAGACTAGGAAAGAAGAGTCAAAGTCCCCCCACCTTAAGTCGATACGCCTTGTCATTTTGCTGAGCCGATGCGGCTCAATTTCATATCTTTGTTGCACGGCCAACTCTTCTAACTTATCCATTCGAGCACTTCGTATTTCATTGAATTATACTATCGATTTGGCTTACCTAGCCTATGCCTCAGTCCGTCACAAGATGATGATTTGGTTTTGTAGACCCCGTTGGAAATAAGGTAAAATATTTACCTCTTATATTTCAGCGTAAACTTATAGCCTGCACATGAAACCAATTAAAATCAATACTTGTCCGAATCGGACTAATGCCTTGCGTCGATTCAATTTTTTAGAATCTTCGAGCTGACTCAATGCTTTCTCTCGGGCCAACTTAACACTTGTATCGATCTTACTTGATGCATTCTTCGGGTCAACGTAACTCTACGCATCGATCCGACTCGATGCGTTTCTCGGGACAAGGTAACTCTTGTATCGATTTGCATCGATACTTAATCGGGTCAAAGCGACTCATCGAGTCAACGATTCGGCATAATGTACCGTACGGAGCAGGGCATTACACCTATATCTACCAGTCCTGATCCTGGGGCCAATGGAGAATCGAGTATACCCCCTCAACGGGTATCTTCGCGAACAGATCATCATACTATACCTCGGACGTCAACTCCTTCAGGTGTTGAGCTTCACACTATACCTCCCTTACCTGCTCCTAGCTCTACAGAGGAGTTGGTTGAGATGGTTAGAGATTTGCGCGATCGCTTTGAAGCATGAAATGTGTAGGAGAAATGTCAGAAGCTAGGGATTCCACAACCCTTCCCTCTTGAATGGAACAAGTTAGTTTATCCTCCCAAATATAAACCACAAATATTGACACCATACGATTGGAAGGATTCCTCCCGCCGATTCTTGGCCTACTTTCTATCTTAGATGGGACATCTCCCAAAAGACGACGCCATACTTACAAGCTTGTTCGTTGGGGCATTGAAGGGAGTTGCATATGATTGGTGCAACAGTCTCCCTCACAACTGCATATCTTCCTTCGACGACTTGACGCATCTTTTCTTCGATCGATTCTATGACGATGCAAAAGACATGACCATGTCATCACTAATAGAAGTGGTCCATAAAGAGAAAGAGATTGTTCGAGCTTTCATCGAACACTTCCTTCAGGCACGCTTAAGGCTACCTACTGGACATGTGCTGATCGACTCTTGCAGCATGAATATGACGCCTACAATCAAGCTTTGGCTCGACTCTGCCCAGCCTTCAGATTGGAGTTTGCTGATCATCGGGGCCGAAGCTGCCAAAAAAATGAGCACGATCCCTGGCTTCTTGGGGTCGGTTTCCCTGCATTTGATGACAAGGGGAAGCGCGCCGCCAACAATAACAATGGGCATGAACCCATTGGAAAGCAAGCATTAACGGTGAATGCCTCAAAAAGCACACAAGGGGCCGCTCAGAAACCACCGCCCGTACCAAGACCGATGGAGGTTTACTCCTTCAATGACAAAGATACCTTGCAACTCTTCGAGATGCTAAAACAGAGCGACAAAATCAAGTTACCTGATCTGAAGCGTCCTGACGAGGTTGATAGGGTAGACGACCCGAGGTACTGTCACTACCATCAGTTAGTCGACCATCCAACTCGAGATTACTATATCCTGAAGAATTACATACAGCACATGATTAATGCCAACGTCATCTCGCTTGATTATGAGGAGAAGACAGTCTCAGCCAACATGGTGTTACTCTAGTTTGTACCTTGCCACCTACCGAAGCTCAAGATGGTGTCATCCCAACTCGTGACAATATGAGTGTATTTATAGTACTTACGACATTCCGGGAAGAGATCATGTGGGTTCATCCAGATCTCGCTCCAAAATTTGACTCAACCGGGGGTACATTCTACCTCCAATGCATAAGTATAGGAAAGATCAAGTCTTGCCGCATGGTCACCTCCTCCCCTCAGGAGGCCCTTCCTGTCCAGACGCGTTCGCAACAGAACGTGCAGGAAAAGGAGGCTCTGGTCGAAGTGATGCCTTCTATCACCACAACGGCAGTCTAAGGGGAAGGACCATCCTAACCTCCAGCGGCCGACAAACAAAAGCAGAAGGGGGCCCGTTTCGACAGGCCTCTACGAAAATATAATGTTTCAAGGTTGACCAAACCCCACAACTTCAACATACTGGCACAACTCGCCAGTATCCCAGCTGGACTACCCCTGTTCGAGATTCTTCGTCTATCCAAAGATACTCTGTAACACCCCAGTCCCAAAATACTTAGGACTAGGTACGTAGACATGCCAGCTATATATACTCCAATATGGGATTCTCGTATATATACATAAGCTGTAAAATTCAGTAAACCAAGAGGAATCTAATCTCATCCACAAAATGAAAGAATAAAAGATAATATCATAAATCAACGTTGAATTATCATTGTACAAAATATTGGACGGAGAAAAATCTACTACCAACTATTTAAATGAAAAGAAGTACATGACATGTAAAATGATTTAGTGAAGGTAGCAAAAAATATCCAAGACACGTCATCTTCGAAGGAATGAAGAAGATCACGCCTCGGCTAGAACACCTGTGAAAAGATAAGAGCACACACCTGGAGAGATCACCAGGTCCTCAGTGGGACGTAACAAGATACATAATATCATGCCATATAAACTGAATAAATACTGCTCAATAATAAGTCAATCGGATCATAACATGGTCCAATACCCACTTTTGAATTAGCGTACCATCCCCCAACCAAACAAGGACAGGAGATGGCACACTAACCCACGACAAAGTATATTTTCAAGTCATAAATCCAATATGGTATCCGGACCACAACAAGGTCCAGTACCTTCTCATTGGAGTAGTAAGCCACACCTACAACTAAACAAAGACAAGATGTGGCAAACTAGTCTGCAACAAGTTATTGTTCCAAGCTACGGTTAGATATAAGTACCCAAACCAAAAGTACTCATACCTAACAGATAAGGTAGCCTAACCAATCTTAGTGAATGCAGTTTTAAGAATAAACCTCCAACGCATGGGCTCTGGCTAAAATAGGATCGGTATGGTCCCCCCTTAGGGCACCAGGGGCCCAATAAGTAAGAGCATGACGTTTCACAGAACGTCGGTGGCCGTCAGTAAAATAAAGGATCATCTCACACCGTATCTCCAGCGGAGCTTCCGGATCACAAAAGGTAAGTGTATAGTAGCCCATACGCTAAGGAATTGTCCTTCCCGCCCCATGCCTACTATGTTGTATCAATAACATATAACCTCTATTCACCGCTAAGTCAAACTAATCATGCAACACTATTAGCGATTAATCCTATCGCACGGCTTATATGTACTGGTGGCCAGCCAGCCAGTCACGCATGTCCAAGTTCTATATGCGACTCACAACTTCATGATAAAAATGTGTCAAGGCCTATGAATACAACATAAACTAGAGTGGTCCCTTAAATCTATGGTTAATATGCATAAAAAATAATAAGTACGGGAAATAGAGCTACACAGTATAATCAATCTATTTATGACAATGTAGCACAGTTTATTTTGTAGAAAAATAAATAATAAATAAATATATGAATATGAGATAAAGTAAAATAGATAAGAAATGACAAGGTATCTTGTCTGAGGGCGGTGCGCAGGAATAGCAATGTCCAATATCTCGAATCGGCAGATCAACGAAGCAATGGAAGCCAACTACTATGAACATCCCCGGATACTGAAACAAACATCACAAAAAAATTTCGAATAAGAAAAATATCTAGGATAGACTACCCATAAGTCCAATTCTAGAGACAGAGGCAAAATCATAATTTTGGGTCAAAACAGTGTCTGTCGTTGGACCCTTTTTGTACCGAAAAGCGTGCTAGTACCAATGGTCTCTAAATTCGTCGAACTATATGTCTACAGGTTCGATTTGATGAGGTAATCCTAACCGTATGTCCAAAGTTGAATTCTGGTGGACCGTGCACAATTTTATTGGTTGGATCTAGTCGCGGGCCCACCAAAAAGGAATTCCGGTCGACCTTCTCAGATTCGGACCAAACTTGACATTCAGGACCCAAAAAATGATATGGTCCTGTTATCGCAAGTTTTGTCTCGATATGATGAACATGCACATAGTTACGGGCTAGTTTGCAAAGGGGCCGACATGGGGTATCTCGACGGATACGCTTCGATTTCATCGTGCGCACACAACGAAATCGAGTTCTGTTGAATCCCACACGTCGACAACATCCATACGCGCCTTTCAATGCTTATGGTTTGCGACCATGTCGTCCGGTTTGTCGGGACGCACGCTGTATCAGTAAAAAAATTCTAAATTTTATGTTTTCAAAAACTATTTTTCTCAAACTTTGAGGTCAAAAATATTTTCCTACAGTGAATTAGAAATTAAACTAAAAGAAAGGTTTTAAGTTCTATATGTGATCTAAAATATTGTTCAAAAGATTTCAAAAAATTCCTAAGGGATTGACATAAATTAGCCTTCAAATAGGGGTGGTTAGATTGATTCTCTGTTTCAGGTTTGAACAGTTTTTTAGGATTTTTACATCGATTTTCGGGATCGATGGATCGGCTATCCTGAAAACTAGTTATGGGGACTTCGAGAGGGTCATATAGGCTCTCTAAAGGATCAACTAGAGTCGAATATAATCGAGCACAGAAGGAGTTATAGTGATAGAAAGATGGGTACCTCAACTGTTTGTTGCTGTTACAGCTATGTTACTATTGCAGCGAAGAGGCTGCTGTCGTACGCACGGGGTACCGCTGCTCCGGGCGTCAGTGTGCTGGGTTTGTGCATAGAGGGTCTCCCAGGTCAGGTGATCATTGTAGGTTCCAGGCGTCGGGTTCCCAAGGGTTTTCGAGGGTTTTTGGAAGAGGACTACCAATGTGTTCGGTATTTTTATACGATACCTTTATAATTGATTTCCAACTCAGATTTAAAATGTAGATTTGAATTAGATTTAGATAGGATTGGGAGAGAATTTGATTGAGAATGTTTTGGAGAAGATTTAGTAAAAATTGGTTTTGATTTTAAAAGGATTCAATCATGATCATAATAGAGTCTTTACTCTGTGTTGTACAAGTCTGGCTCGAGAAGAAAGGTGAAGGAACAGTACCACAGGCACTGTTCACAAATGGTTGTTCTCTTTTTTTTTCTTTTTTTATTATATATATATAGTAATACCAATTAATTGCTTAATAACTCCTAATAATATATCAAAAAATGCTAAAATTTTAAAATAAAATTTAAAGACACTATAACACATATTGTATATAAATTTTGTAAAAATTACTCCTTTGATACATCATAAAAAATAAACATTTGTTCATTAATATTAATCTCTAAAATCGATTATAAACTCTAAAATTCCAAAAGTAGAAAAAAACAATAATTTCAAATATCAAAATTATTTTTGTACAAAGAAATTCCTATGCTAGGTATATACATACACAAATTTCAAATTTCCTAATATTTTCAAAAATCTAAAAATAATTCCAATAATATTCAAAAACTATTTTAGCAAGTATATAGTAATGTATCTTCATGTATAAAGAATAATTATTGAATACATAGAGGTAATCAGTATATAACTTTTATATATAACCTCACATACCCATTTTCATACTTATATACAAGTATATAAAAAACATTAAACTGGCAATATATATACTAAGGGCAATGTATAAACATATGTTAATGAAAACGAGTCCATATGTACTCATATAGTGTACCTATACATATCTACCAAATATATCTAAAGATTTTAAGATAAATAAATATAAAATGCATAGTATTTTTTTAGGAGGTTTACATACTCGGGAGGTTATATGTGAAGCCTTAAAGGACGCTAAGTCTTTCATCAGCCAGGTCAAGCATCCTGAAGACGATCCAACAACATGTCCGTACCGCCATAGTATAGGGAAGATCATCCCCAACATCACTTTCGCTCAACAAGACATGCTACTCAAGAACAATCGACACAACAAGCCACTGTACTACACAGGGTACATCGGTGCCATTAAGGTGGATTGAATTCAGATCGACCCTGGATCTTCTTTTAGCATTATCCCCCAGACTCTGCTCCAGATATTGGGGATTTCAATGCATCGTCTGACGGCATCCCATACTTAATCAGTGGCTTCAATGCTAGCAAAAGTGAACCACTAGGCAAGATTCGGCTGAAGTGTCATATCGATGATCTCCAGACCGAGGTGACTTACTATGTCGTAGATGAAGACGTCAATTATAACATCCTGTTGGGGCGCCCTTAGATACACGAATACATGGTGGTGTCGTCTACTCTCCACCAATGTATGAAATACGTATCCACTAACGGCATAGTCAGGACGGAGTTTGCTGATGTCGATCCCTTTAGAGGGATTGAGGCTTTTTTCACAGACTCCGATCTATACAAATTGATTCATCTGGATGATAAAACCAATGATGCCGATAACAAAGCAGAAGCTGAAGCAGAGCCCGACCCTGAAGCAGAAATGATAACCAGTGCCCCTCTAAGGGTACGACTCAAAGGCAAACCTCCTCAGGCATCGGCCCCTATCATAGTTAAGCTACGCAGGAAGGTACCAACCTCTCTAGTTGGAACAACCACTGAAGCCCCTTTGAAGATTCGACTTAAAGGAAAACCTTCCAAAGTGTCTACACCTCTCGTGGCAAAGTTGTACGGGAAAGCACCATTCCCCGAAGCACCAACTGAGGCACCTCTCAAAATATGGCTCAAGAGGAGACCTCCCCAATCGTCGTCCCCTCTCACCGTCAAGCTACAAGGGAAGGCCCCAGTGTCTCTCTCAGTACAGAATCAGGAGCCGGTACGAGCCAAACTTCCGATGAACTCTCTCAAGTCGCCCAAGGCTACTCTGGTCCTCACTGATGAAGAATTGGGAGAGTACATATCCGCCAATATCGATGCCGCATCTCTCGATGATGTAATTTCCCGGGACAAGATCTCGTACTTTATCAATAAAAGGCTGTCTTTGAATTATTCTAGTCTTCCACATTGGAATGCCATGTATACCCTAGATAATGCACCACAGTCGTTACAAACACAAATAACAACTGTCAATCATGTAAATTGAGTCATCCTGTACTAAGGAGTCTGTTATATAGTCCCGTCCCAGAACCAGGACGAGAAATCTATCATCTTCAGCAAAGTCGAGCGACATCAAGAACTCCTACATGTCAAACCAGAACCTGATACCAGCAGAATGCAAGTGTATCAATACACCGATCAAACAAAGTACCTCATCCAAAAGATGGGTTACAAATTAAAGAGCAGCCAAGGTCTGAACTATGGCAAAGGTCGGCATCTTCCTTTGTGACTTCCTGTTCCAAAAAGGAAGCCGCAAGATTATTACCACTGCACTCGACGGGGGGTAGGCTATATCACACCTCCCACAACCCTCGAGAGTTCAGAAGCAGAAGAGGCTATACACTCTCATTCATATAGAATTTCAACTTGGGACTCTGACACCAACGTCGATCTAATCTTCAGGAAAGTGTTATCAATCAACATGACATCCACACATCCTTCAGACGAAGAAGACGATGATCAAACAGTAGAGTTCTTCGAAGGAGAACCCTGGGCTAAACGCCTAGGGGCACAATGGAAATCTCATTTCGAGCTACGGAAGCCCCCCACTGAAGATAAAATCGAGCATATCGACTTAGGGGGTGAATCCTCATCCAAAACCATCTTCATCAGCAAAAGCCTGGCAGGGGAGGATCGGGAATCCCTGCTTCAACTGGTCAAAGAATACATCGACGTCTTCGTCTGGAGCTATGAATATATACCGGGCCTAGACCCGTAGGTCGCAATAAACAAGCTTAACATCTTACCTGACACCAAGCCTGTTAAGCAGCAACATTGGCACTTTCGTCCTAAGATCATGGATGCCATTGACAAAGAAATCGATAAACTCTTAGACAGTGGGTTTATTCGATAGGAACAACATCCATATTGGGTGGCTAACGTCGTTCCTGTCACTAAAAAGAATAGAAAGATCTGAGTCTGCATCGACTTCCGGGACCTTAACTTCGCTTTCCCGAAAGACGAATTCATACTCCCCATCACCGACGTAATGATCGACAATACATGTGGCTTTGAATGCATGTCCTTCATGGATGGATATTCAGGCTACAACTAGATCAAGGTGTTTCCGGATGATGAGAAACACACGTCATTTAGGACTCCAAAGGGGGTTTACTGCTACACGGTGATGTCCTTCGGCTTGAGGAATGTAGGTGCCACATACCAGCGAGCTATGAGTACCATCTTCCACCAACACCTCTGCAAGACAGTCGAATGCTACGTTGACGACATCGCTGTCAAGAGCCGGCTACGAATTGATCATTTACAAGATCTGAGGACAATGTTCGATCTTATGCAGGCCCACCAGCTCAAGATGAACCCTACCAAATCCTTCTTTGAGGTTTCTAGCGATAAATTCCTGGGCTTCATCATCACTACAAAAGGCATCCATGTTGATCCTGAGAAGGCCAAAGCAGTCCTTGACATGGACCCTCCGAAGAACCTTAGATAACTTTGAGGCCTACAAGGACGTCTCGTATACATCCGTAGGTTTATCGCAAACCTTTCCGAAAAATGCCAGCACTTCACTAAACTCATGAAGAAGGGAGTCTCCTACATCTGGACGGAGGAATGTCAGAAAGACATTTGACGACATCAATACCTATCTCACAAGCCCCCAGTCCTAGTGGCACCCATCGCAGGCAAACCCTTTTTGCTCTACGTCCGCACGATAGATCACTCTCTCGGCGCTCTATTGGCCCAGAATAATGATGCGGGCTACGAGCAAACTATTTACTACCTAAGCAGGACAATGATCGGGACCGAACACCGGTACAACCATGTCAAAAAAGAATGCCTAGCTCTGGTATTTACCATTCAGAAGACACGTCATTATGTCTCGGGGCAGACGATCCATGTCGTCTCCCGACTCAATCTACTCAGAGTCCTCATGACAAAGCCGGGAGCACTAATGTAAACCCCTTAAATTTTTCCTGAGTAAATTTTTGTGTGTTTTTATTTTTTCCTTCTTTTGTTACTCTTTATATATGTGTAATATTTATTACTGTAGATTTAAATTTTGTTATATACAAATATTTACATGTATAAAAATATTTGGTGAATATGCATATGAGATTTAAAGCCTTTTTCAAATAAGAAGTCCTTATAAGAAATTGATATATGGGCATAAGTATATTTTTATAAGTATATTTGATTATATATTTATTTAACAGTTATTGTATTAGTTCTTTACAAGATTTTGTAATTAGATATAGGTACCTACTGTTTATATGTCAAAACATATTATTTCTAGGTTTATTTAAATAAAAAAATTCTGATTTTATTTTTAATATTTAATAGTTTATTTATATGATATTCTTATTATTCAAAAATAATTAATAGTTATTTAGGTTATTCGGAGATTAAATAGTTTATATAGATTTTGAGTTCAATTTAAAATATATAGTAATAGTGCTAGAAATAAAAGTAATTATATTATACGCGCATTGAATATTTCAATAGAAATTTTCTTGTTAAGGATATTTTATAATTATTAGGAAAATAAAAGAATATAAGAAATTTGTTGTTAGTAAATATATATATATATATATATTATTTCGATATTTATTTTGATTTTTAGAATTTTTATTAATAAATTTTGTTATCCATTATTTGATTATATTTTTTTAAAAAGGCATGGGTGAACAGTACCCGTGGGTACTGTTCATCCCATCCCCAACCCGAGCTCAATCGAGTGTTTAAACAACCGCCCCCCCCATAAACATCACGACAGAGAGAGAGAGAGAGAGATAAAACTCTCAAAAATTGAAACCCTAACCCTACCCCTAACTCCATGGTCAACCCAGCATCGCCCCTACGAGGTACCGACGACCGTCGTAGCCGGCAGAGCACGCCGGACGCGCGCGCGCACGGCAAGCACAGCCAGGCACAGCAGCAGCGGGCGCAAGGTACACCCTTTCTCTATCTCATTCTTCGCCTATAAGCAACGGATTTTAACTCCGTAAAATCCTATGGATAGCCCATGTAACCATCTAGGAACCCCTCCAAGTAGTTCTTATCGAACTGATGCTGTTTCGATAAAATATCGACACAAATTTTTTGAAAAACTGTCTCGAAACAGAACAGTTTATATGTTCAACCCCCCATTTTGGAAGAAGGATTTTGGTCAGATTTCAAGATTATTCAAAATCTAATTGAACAAAGTTTGGGTCAACCTATAGGACACCAAAATCCTCCTTGTAGAATTAGTTTCATTAACTGTACATAATTTAATTTGATGCTAAACTTTAGGAAAAATTATTTTTTAAAACTACAAAATTTAGAAAACTTCCTCGATACGACGTGCATCCCGCCAAATCGGGCGACGTGGTCACGAATCAAAAGCATCAAAAGGTGTGTATCGACTTCGCTGACGTGTGGGCTTTGACGGAATTCAAATTGGTTGCGTGTGCGCGACGAATTTGATACGTATCTGTCAAAATTTATCATATCATTCGCTTTGCAAATTTCCCAAATTACTTTATGCACGTTTGTCGAATCCAAACAAAACTTACGTCAGCAGGACTTTATCATTTTTCTGGTCATGTATGCCAAGTTTGGTCTGATTCTGAGAAGGTTGATCGGAACGCCTATTTGGCGGGCCCGCAACCCGCTCCAACGGGTGAATTTGTGCACGACCCGCTGGAATCCAATTTTTGATATACGGTTGGGCTCGTCTCCTCAAACCGAACCCATAGACATGTAGTTTGATGACTTTAGGCATTTTGGTGTAAAATAGGACCAACGGCGGACATCGTTTTGATCCAAAATTACGATTTTACTCCTGTTCCAGAATTAAACTTTTGGACAGACATTTTTTAGACATATCTTTTATTCCAAACACGTTCGTGGTGTTTATTTCAGCATCCGAGGACATATGCGGGATTTGGCTTTCATCGCATCATAATTCTGACGGTTCGAGCTATTGGACGTCGCTCTTTTGCACACAACCTCAGGCAAGATACCTTGCCATATTTACTACTTTATTTAGTCTATATTTTTAGTTATTTGCATATCACTATTTATTTATTTCTGTTCTTGTAGTTGTACTATTATTACAATTCTTGATTTATTACCTGCTCAGTGATATTAGCTTTACTTTGCTTATTATCCTTTGATTGCATATGGACCTAGAGTTAAGGGACTACCAACTGTACTGTATTGCATAAACCTTGACACAGTTGTACCACAATATATGTGTGAGATGAGTAGAATGTAGAGGTACTTGCATGTTGGTTGATCACCCGTACGCATGCGTTAGGTCTAACTGCTAATAGAGGCATGTTAGGAGATTTAGCGGTTAGTAGAGGTACATGATCACGAATGCGACTTCGATAGGCGCATCAGATGGGGAGAACATTTCCTTATCGTGTGGGCTTCTATTACACATTCCCTTGTAACCCGAAAGCTTCGCTGGAGATACGGGTATGCTTACCCCCTCATGTTGGTCACTGACGTTCTTGAACGTTATGCGCTTGGGGTAAGATGGTCCTCTCAGGTTGGCCACTATCATTTTTGAAACGTCAGGCGCTTAGGTCACTGGTGTCTAAGTGGGGACTATACCAGATCCTATTTACAACCAGGGCTCATGCGACGAAAGGTTTGTTCTTAACTTCATAAACACATTAGTATGGTTAGGTAAAACCTAGTTAATGTCATGTCTCCCCGTTCCTTCATGTTTCTTGTTACGATTGGGACTATTTTACTTTACTTGTGGCTTGTGACATTTTATATATTCAGCTTATAATGGCATATTTTTCCTGTATCATGTTACATCCCTCTGAGGACCTGGTTATCTCTCCAGGTGTGTGCTTTGTGACTTTTCGCAGGTGTTCTAGCCAAGGTCGTAATCTTCTCCAGTCCTTCGAAGATGATTGCCCTTGGTTCGTTTTGTCATTTTTATCTATCCTTTCCTTGTATATTTCTCTCTTTTAAAATAGTTGGTAGTGGATTTGTCTCCGCCCAACTACATGTATAAATGACAAATTTTATAGTTGATTTATATTATTATTCTCTTATTTGGTGGATGAGATTTAGTTATCATGGTTTACTGTATTTTATAGCTTATGTATATATACGGGGTTTCCATACATTGGAGTATACTTCGTATGTATACAGCTGGCATGTCTACGCACTTCGTCCTAAGTATTTTGGGACTGGGGCGTTACAGCTAAGGTCTCGATTAGCTACCTAGGCAATACTATTGACACCATAAGATATGTTATTTGTCCTACAAAAAGCTATTAAAGGTCAGGCACTGGCCAACTTCTTCGCTGCATATCATATTCTGGATTCATCCAAACTCTATGAAGATATTCCAGATGAAGTACTGGAGTCCAATTCTGCCAAAGAAAATTTTGTCTCGCGGATTTTCTTCGATGGCGCTTCAAGAATAGGCCCCAAGGGTCAGATCATCGCAAGGGTAGGGGTAGTCTTGATCTCTCTCGACAAGTTGGTCATCCAGCATGACATTACCTATCAGAGCCATGCTCCAACAATGTGGCGGAGTACAACGCCCTCATCATGGGCATCCAGTTAGCAAAACAGCTGGGGTTAGAATACCTTGAGTCTTACGGCAATTCAAAACTCGTCGTCAACCAGGTCCGAGGACAATATGAAGTCCGCCACGAAGAACTGGTCCCCTATCATAAAGCAGCCTTGGACATCATCTCAACCTTCATGGTGTTCTTCATAGAAAATGTAGTCCAGTAACAAATCTGGAAGCTGATGCTCTGGCTAGCCTCGCAGACTCATTGGCGGCACCCATCGGGACACAACACTTTATTATAGTAGTGGGCCGGGATTTTGCGTGCCCCAGAAACAATCTATGCATGTGGTCAAACCATGCCATGCCTGCAGACACCAGTGTCAACGTCAGAGACTGGCGGTTCCCTTTCATTGATTTTGCTGTCTACGGAATCCTCCCAGATGACCCGAAGGAAGCAGTCTCTGTCAAGAGGCGTTCTCTCCGATTCTACAACAATATAGCCACCAAAATACTATATCGATGCTCCTACGACGGGCTCCTCCTCCGATGTTTATCAAATGATGAAGCAGTCGAAACCCTCCGAGAGGCTCATGATAGGACCTGTGTAGCTTATCAACCCGATCCTAAGCTACAAGATCGACTCTGACGAATGGACTATTACTGGCCTACTATGATGGCTAACGCTACTGAATATACAAAGAAGTGTCATGCCTGTTAGCTCCACGCTGACTTCATCCATCGACCTTCGAAACTCCTACACCCTACGGTCGCTTTCTGGCCATTCAAAGCCTGGGGTATGGACATAGTAGGACTAACCACCCCTCCCTCATCCAGGGGACATCGCTTCATCCTAACAATCACCGACTACTTCTCTAAGTGGGCGGAAGCAGTACCACTGACAGAGGTAAAAAGCTCTAAGGTGATTAGCTTTATCAAATATCATATTGTCTACCGTTTTGGAGTACCCCGGAGGATCATCCATGACAACGGCCCGTAATTCATCAACCATGTGTTCAGCAGATTCTGTGATAGGAATCACATTCAGAATGTGGCATCAACCGCCTACTATCTGACAGCAAACGGGTTGGCCGAGGCTTTCAAAAAAACCATTGTCAAACTACTCAAAAAGGACGTGTCATCTAACAAAAGCGACTGGGACGAGAAGCTAGGCGAATGCCTTTGGGCCTACCGCACAACAGTACGGACTCCGACGGGCAACACACCATTCTTCCTAGTCTGTAGAAGCAAAGCAGTGCTGCCTCAGGAAATCCAGATCCCCTCACTTCGTGTGGCTATCACGAATTAGCTAACGGAGGAAGACAAGCAACATCGCCGTCTACAAGAGTTGGAGGCACTGGATAAAAAAATGTCTCTTGGCTCAACAATGCATCGAGTTCTACCAAGCTCGTATTTCACAAGCTTTCAACAAGAAAATCAAACAAAGGACTTTCCAAGTGGGTGATCTCGTCTTGTCAGTCAGAAGACCGATGGTGATGACTTACAAAACACCAAGGAAGTTCGAACCTAAATGGGAAGGCCCTTTCATCATAGAGACGATGTACTCTAACGGTGCCTATCGACTCGCAAAACCAAATGGAGAATTTTTAATGATACCAATCAACGACAAGTTCCTAAAGAAGTATTATGCCTGAGATTCCTTAACATGTTCTTCCATCTACCCAGCAGAAGAACTCATAAACTCAACCATTGGGTTCACTCCCCTTCTTTCATGATTATATGCTTCTAGAATCCAGTTGTTCCACTACATTCTCTCCCAAGTAGAAACATCCATGTCCAGATCACCTTTGAGTTGTTTTTCCACACCCCCCACCAAGCTAAATCTTATATTTTGTAAGATCACGCTAAATGCTATGTTTACCACGTCCACATTACCTCTGAGTAAACATTCCGTCTAACAACCTCCGCGTTGTTACACTGCGATCATAGAACATCCACATCCATATCACACCTGATTTGTTCTTTGTATCCCTACCGAGTTCATTCCTACCACGTCTGTATTACTTCTGAGTAGGAAAACTCTACCACAAACCCCATATATACCACATCCATATCACCTCTGAGTGAATATGTTGGTTCCCTCTCTCAACTTATTATCTGTACCTAGAAACCAAGGTGCTCAAAAGATAATAGGTCAACCAAAAATTACAAGTTTATCACAAAAGTTGAACAAGCAAAAGTTCTTTATTTTTTTCATCCAATAAGAGTAAAGGATTACATCAGCGTTAAAAAGAAACAAAAGCAAACTACATCTCAAGACATCGAAGAACAAAGATAGGAAATAAAGACAAGAAAAGGAAGTCGGCTTCAGCTTTATTCCCCAAGAATGGCAGCTGCAGAACGGACGACGAAATCCTACAGCCAGAGATGATAGTTACGTTGAGGCATATACTACTCCCTCAGCCATTTCGCATATGAAGGTTCTATCTGATTAAGGTCCTCGGCAGGAGCAGGAGGATCAGAACTTCCGGTACTGCTACCTTCCGGTACGGGCTCCTCCTTAATAATAACTTCATCTTTCGGAGTTATCTTCTCCTTAACGGTCACCGGTTCTCCTTTGATAAAAAGGGACGGTATCTCCTCCTTCATTACCGCCTCTGCTTTTGGCCTAGACACTGCGACGAAACAAGACAAAGTATCAGCAAAAGAGCTCAGTCCCTCGGGTTAAAATGAACTCATACACAGCTCAGTATCAGTGCATGTAAAATAATGGCGCATCACCTGGGCAACAGTCCATGTGCATCGACTGTATCCTACCACGATGCATATACAGGACCAAAGTCCATGCACGATGGAGGAAAGCTTCGGTGCATCATCAGGACCATAGTCCATGCGCGTCAGCAGAAAGAAGCTTCGGTACATCATCAGGACCAAAGTTTATGCGCATCAACAAAGGAAGCTTCGACACATCATCAGGACAAAGTCCATGCACGTCAGCACAGAGAAGCCTAGGCGCATCCTCAGGATGGGGCTCATACAACCGCACCCATGCACTTCAGCGGGGTTATTTAAAACGGGAAAAGAAGTGTATGTGCAAAACCTCCCCAAGACAGCAAATCACCCACCGATCACTTCTGATCGTACGTTGGTGTGCGTTGTCTCTACGGCTGGGGACTCTGTTGGCCCATTGGTCATGGTCAAACCTGATTTTAATAATTGATCAAACTCTGTCTCGATATACGGAACAACTCAGATGTTTACTCAAAACGTTTTGGACACTTGGACATTAATCAAGATTGGATATCTACTCGTTCAAGACCGAAGCTATGTTTGCCACTCGAGACTGTATTTCCTTATGTAATATAACTTTTATTTTTATTGTGTCTAGGAATACATTGTACACCGAGTCGTACTGCAAGTAGGCTATCCAAAATTGTTTTCAAAATTGACCTATATTTTGAAAAATATTTCTTATTTACAAAAGCTTCTAAATGATTTCAAAAAGCCCCAAAAATATTTTCTTAAAATATTCCTGACCAACCATGACAGAACTCGGCCAGAGTTCGGCCAAGGTGAACGTCATGTGAACGTTGGTTTTTGAACTTGGTCTCCCTTCAGTTGCGGATTATTACATAGAATTTTGTCTGAATTCTGCCAAAGTTCTATCTTTGGAAAAACTATAAATAGAGAGGAATTCTGATCTTTTAAAATCACTCATTCCACTACCAAAATATAGTCAATTAGCGACGGCACATTAGCGACGGATAATTTTCGTCGGCGTTAGCGACGGATTTACGGCAAATAGCCGACGGAGTACCGACGACATGCAGATACATTTTTTATTTTATTTTAAGGGGAAGAAAAGGTCGCTCATCCGTCGCTAGGGCGTCGGAGATATAGCGATGGATACACAGCCGTCGCTATGCAGTCGGTTATTTGGCAGGAATTGTTGGAAGAAGTGGCAGGATAATTTTTCGACTATATAGCGACGGATAGTCCGTCGGCAAGTATCAAAAATAGCGACGGATAAAATCCGACGCACGTCCGTCGCTAAATATACGACCCAGACTTAAATTGAAACGATAGAGGGAACTTTTCATTCCTCCCAAATTTCACTCTCTCTCTCCTCTCTCTCTCTCTTCCGCGGTGGTCGGCGACCTCTCTCCTCTCTCTCTCTACCGCGGCGGTGATCGGCGACCTCTCCTCTCTCTCTCCGAAAGGTAATCTTTCTCTCTCTCTCTCTCGCGGTGGTCGTGGGTGCAGCGGGCCGGGGTCGTCGGGGGCTGCGGGGGCGACGGAGAATGCGGGGGTGGCAGGTGCTTCGGTGGCTGGGGGACGGCAGGAGAGGCGGGTGGTGGGGGGCGGCGAGGGGTAGGAGTGGTACGCTGGCGCACGCGGGGCTGCAAGGGGCGGCAGGGGGCAGCGGGCTCCGGGGCAGCGGGGGGCGGCGGGGGTGCGACATGCGGGACAGCGGGAGCTGGAGGGCGACGGGGGTGGGAGCGGTACGTGGTAGGTCGTCGACCTAACAAGCCTTGAATTGAAGAAGAAACACTGTGATTTGCCATTAGAATAGAGGAATTCAGAAAGAGAACAGAGAATTTGGGAATCAAAAAGCTAGGGTTTATTGATTCTTGAGAGTATTGGGGAAGAAGAAGAAGAACTACATCAGGAGAAATGGAAAAAGAGCTAGAGCTTAGTAATTCATCAACTACTACTTCTTACAAACAAAGAGGTATCTATAGTTCATATATGCTGAGGTGTCCAGTCAGCAGCTCTCAACTGATTCCAGCCTGGCATAACTGCCTTGGTCCTTACGTGGCAATGAAGACAGGTGGCTATGATAATATGGAATAGGATGAGAAAGTATATTGCTTTATATATATATATATATATATATATATATATATATATATATATATATATATATATATATATATATATATATATATATATATATATTTTATATATATATATATATATATATTGCTTTATATATATATATATATATATATATATATATATATATATATATAAAGAAAATGCAATATGACAAACCCTAGTTTAAGAAATAGGATGAGAAAGACTATTGCTTTATATATATATATATATATATATATATATATATATATATATATATATATATATATATATATATATATATATATATATATATATATATATATAAAATATATATATATATATATATATATATATATATATCAAGGTTCAAAGTATCTGTATCGGACTTTTCCTATGAGTATTGGTATCGGCGATATCGGTAGTATCGGCAGTTTCGGATCGGAGTATCAGATTTTTTGGTATTAGGAAACAAATAATTATCGGTAGTATCGGATTATTTTACATGTTTTTACAACCTTATTATGCTTTCAACCTAGGTTCACAATATCGATATCAGAATCGGTATCGGACTATTCCTATGCTGTTTAATTTTCTTTGCCGAATTGACCGGAACAAAGACCCCCAATGTCGGCATCGGTCAATATTTGGTATCGGTCGGTATCGGATCAGAACATGCCAAACCGTATCGGTATCGGCCGTATCGGTTCGGTATCGGCCGATACTTTAAACCATGATATATATATATATATATATATATATAAAAAAAAAAAAAATATATATATATATATATATATATATATATATATATATATATATACTGACTCGTCAAGTTAAACCGTGTATAACATGTTCGACGTTTAAAAGGAATCATTTGGACTTAGTGGACTATCGAACTATCGGTATCGGACTATCGGTATCGGTATCGCACTATCGGTATCGGTATCGAACTATCGGTATCGGTAACGGTATCGAACTATCGATATCGCTAACGGACTATCGGACTATCGGTATCGGTATCGAAATATCGGTATCGTACTATCGGTATCGGTATCGAACTATCGGTATCGGTATCCGTATGTACTTAGTATCGATCATAGCAGATTAGTATCGCTATATCGGTTTGGTATATGTCGTATCGGATGGTATTGACCTTAGCGAATTGGTATCGTCCTATCCGATATGTATCGGCCATATAGCTAGGATTCGTACCGGCCTTATCGATTCGGTATCGGTCATATCGATAGGTATCGACCGTATCGGATTTGTATCGGCCGTATCAGATTAGCATGGTGGAAGGTTTAGTAACAATTGTACTTAGATTTTTCTCTTCGCGACCTAGAAGACCATTGCAAGAGAGTCACGAGAGAGTAAAAAAATCTCCTATATATTGATGTTTACGAGAGTGATTGGCCAATTACAGTAACACATATTCTGCATTTTCCATCAGGGAAGGAGAGATTGAAGGCAATAACATATAGAGTTGTATTTCGGAAGAAGACAAACTCCTATAAACTCTTTGTTCACAAAACAAGCTATAGACGAACTACTATAAACTCTTTGTTCTGTATTCTCTATAGCTTGTTTTGTGAACAAAGAGTTTGTACGAGTTCTTCTCCCAAAATACAAGTCTATATGTTATTGCTTTCAATATCTCATTCCCTGATGGAAAATGCAGCATGTGTGTTACTGTAATTGGCCAATCACTCTCGTAAACATCAATATGTAGGAGATTTTTTTACTCTCTTGTGACTCTTTTGCAATGGCATTCTAGCTCGAGAAGAGAAAAATCTAAGTACAGTTGTTACAAAACCTTCCACCATGCTAATCTGATACGGCCGATACATATCCGATATGGCCGATACCTATCGGATATGGCCGATACTGAATCGATAAGGCCGGTATGAATCCTAGGTATACGGCTGATACATATCGGATAGGACGATACCAATTCGCTGAGGCCAATACCAATTTGATACAGCCTATACCAAACCTATAGACCGATACTAATCTGATACGGTCGATACTAAGTACATCCGGCCTATATACCAGCGGATACACCAGTTACATGATTATATACTAATGCTGTTTAGTTTATCTTACTATACAGATTTTCACATCCAATCTGTGATGGATCGTTATTTCGTTGATCGTACATGGATGTACAAACGACAACACGAGAGAAAAATAGGTGTGAGTGACAATTTTCAGGCAGACGTGGAAGTGTTTCTTAAGTATGCCATGAGCAAAGCTCAGTATATGGACGATAACAAAATCAAGTATCCATGTCGTAATTGTCGTAATAGACGTTACGAAGAAGTGGTGAGTGTAAGAGATCATTTGAGCCGTAAGGGTTTCGTACGTGATTACGGTCTGTGGTCATCGCAAGGTGAACTATATGCGGAAAGACAGGTTACAAATGCTGCTACTTATGCTTTTGATGATTATGCTGCAACGAATTTTGTCGTCGAAGATGACGAATGCTCTGTTGATTATGGAGACATGCAGAACCTTGCACGAGATATGGTGTACGACGCGGCAGGGCCTAATTTTGATCCGAAGGATCCTAATCCCGAGGCAAAGGAGTTCTATGATATGTTTCAGGATGCTGAAACTTCTTTATATCCTGGTTATGAGCCACATTCCGTACTGTCAGTGACGATGCAGTTGTTGAACATAAAGTCCGATTTTAACTTGCCACAAACTTGTTATGATCGGATTATGCAACTAATCAAGGAGGTGTTACCGAAGGAATCAAAAGAGCTTCCAAAAAACTTCTACAAGTCAAAGATGATGGTCCGACAACTGGGACTGGGGTACGAGAAGTTAGATTGTTGTCACAAAGGATATATATTGTACTACAAGGAGAACGAGGATATATAAAGTTGTAGCTTCTGTAATGCGGATCGTTACAAGCCAGTCAGGAGAAAAGGAAAGTCAACTAGAAAATGATGTTCTTACAAGTATATGCATTACTTGTCGATCACGAAGCACTTACAGAGGATGTATATGTCTCAGAATACAGCAGAACACATGATGTGGCACAACGAAGAACGCACAAAGGATGATGGAGAATTGTCACATCCTTCGGAAGGAGAGGCGTAGAAATATTTCGATTTTCGTCATCCAGATTTTGCTGCAGAGCCTAGAAATGTACACATGGGGCTATGTTCTGATGGCTTTGCCCCGTTCGGGCAGTCGGGATCTCAATACTCATGCTGGCCGGTCATTCTGATCCCTTACAATCTGCCACCATGGATGTGTATGAAGACTCCTTATATGTTCTTGACAGCTATCATACTGGATCCCAAAAATCTGACGAAGAATATCGATATATATTTACAGCCATTGGTGGATGAGCTGAAACAGCTGTGGAAGATCGACGTCGCGACCTATGATATTTCCAGGAAACAGAACTTTCAGATGAGAGCTTCACTGATGTGGACAATCAATGATTTTTCTGCATACGGTATGTTGTCGGGATGGAGTACTCTCGGCACCATGTCTTGTCTGATATGCATGCAAAATAGTAAGGTGTTCCGCCTTAAGCAAGGAGGAAAAACTTCTTTTTTTGATTGTCATCGTCAATATCTGCCCGCGAGTCATCCTTGGAGAAAGAACAAGGACGCGTTCAGAGCTGAAAAACAAGAATTTTCTCATTCGTCTGCCAGATTGTCGGGATACGATATTTGGGAAGATGTAAAGGACTTGTCTACTGTAATGGAAGATCCATCGAACAATCGTGTAGATGGGTTCGAACAAATCCATAACTGGACCAAATGGAGTATCTTCTGGGACTTGCCTTATTGTAAAGATAGTCTTATAAGGCATAATCTTGATGTTATGCATATCAAAAAGAATGTGTTCGATAATGTCTTCAATACCGTCATGAATATTAAAGGAAAGACGAAGGACAATCCAAAAGCAAGACAAGATATTGCCGAGATATACAAGCGTCCTTATCTGAACTTGATATAAAGGGGAGCTGGTGGACAAATAACTAAGCCGATAGCACAATACATATTGAGCAAGCAAGATAGATTAATAATCTGCAAGTGGGTATCTATTTTAAGATTTCCTGACGGCTATGTGTCGAATTTGTCTAGATGCGTTGATCTCAATGAACGCAAGCTAACGGGAATGAAGAGTCATGACTACCACGTGATTATGGAAAGATTACTGCCCATTGCTTTGAAAGAGTTGTTGCCTTCTGCTGTATGGGTTCCATTGGCCGAACTATCAATATTCTTTAGGGATATTTGTTCAACTAAGTTGACTATGCAACACATGGTTGAACTTGAGGAAAAGATTATCTTAACAATTTGCAAGTTGGAGAAAATATTTCCTCCTGGCTTCTTCGACAGCATGGAGCATCTACCGATTCATCTAGCATACGAAGCCCGTGTCGGTGCATCTGTTCATTATCGATGGATGTACCCATTTGAAAGGTACATAAAAATCGATATAATTTAAGTTGAATTTCAGTGGGTTTTAAAATTCATTCTTAATTTTCAAGATAATTTGTCTCTCTAGATACCTACACCATCTAAAGAAGAAAGTTGGCAACAAGGCTCATATAGAGGCTTCGATATGCGAAACATATCTTATCGAAGAGGTGTCAAATTTCTGCTCCATTTATTTCAATACTCATGTTAAGACAAATCGAAATAGACCTCAAAGGAATGACAAGGACGTTGAGGATGGAGGTATATTTAATGTAAGGGGCAAGCCTGTTGGGGCTAGTAAAAAACGGTGGTTGACTGACGACGAGTATGATGCCGCTCACCGATGTCTTGTTAAACTGTGACATACAAGAAGTGAGAGATTTATAGAAGTAAGTCAGTACACTTGCACTCGTTATAATCTTGAATTTGATGAAGTTAGTTACTACACTTATATATTATTATTTTCTCTAATAGTGTATTTAGAGATGAAGTCCAAATGAGGACACCCGATATTACCGATGAGGGACTTCAAAGAGAGGTTGATTGTACATTTCCATCATGGTTTCACAAATACGTAAGTAACTGAGATTATAATTGAGGTTGCTTTTATATATTCTTATAAAATACGTAAGTAACTGAGATTAGAAATATATAATCTAAAACATTTAAATTATAAATATTTGTTTACAAGTTTTATTGCCTGAAACAACACTCACTAATGAGAGTGTTCGTTATCTGGCATTGGGACCGAAGAAGCAAACAAAGACTTGGCCAGGCTATGTCGTTAATGGCTTCAGGTTTAAGGCAACTCAGAAAGCTATAAATGTCAAATTTATCAATGACGGCATCAGTACCAAGGATTTCAGTGTTTGCATAAGAGGCACCATCTATGACGACGAACAGGACTTTGACTATTATGGAGTGCTTCGAGATATTGTAGATTTACAATATACTGGCCCATATGGTATGCATATTGTGATGTTCAAATATGAGTGGTTCGATACGACACCAAATATCGGTTGGAGAATCGATAAACAATTTGGATTTGGCGATATAAATCATCGCAGGAGGTATAGAGGGTCTGATACATTTGCGATAGCAAATCAGGCTGTTCAAGTCTACTATACAAGCTACCCAAGACGTCGTAGAGATTGATTTGACTGGTGGACAGTATGCAAGATTAAATCTAGAAATACATTCAATGTTGGAGACCCCGCATACCAAGAGGACCAGATCGAAAAGTCCTAATACTTGGGACAACACTCGGATACAATAGATGTTGAAGTTATTGTTGAGGAAAATAGAGGGAAGGAAGTGTAATGCCCCAGTCCCAATATACGTAGGATTAAGTACGTAGACATGCCAGCTGTATACATACGAAGTACATGGGCCTTGTATGTATACATAAGCTGTAAAATACAGTAATCCAAGACAAACTAAATCTCATCCACAATAAAAAGAATAATAATAGAAAAATCAACTTGAATATTTATGATACAATCGTTGGACGAAGACAAAGTCCACTACCAACTATTTCAATGAATGAAAGGTAAGAGAATCGATCCATAAAATGGCAAGACGAACCAAGCGCAATCGTCTTCGAAGGAATGGAGAAGACCACGGCCTTGGCTAGAACACCTGCATTGAATCATGAACACACACCTGGGGAAAAACCTGGTTCTCAGACGGACGTAGCAAGATACAGGAAGAAAAAGCTAATATGAACCGTCAAAAATATAAAATAATATATAAAAGACTATCCTAGACACAAATATGCAAAGGAGATTCTAACCGCCAAATGTGCAATTTAGAGGACAACTTTCATGCACATGGGTGGGATTTTAGGCTATGTGTATGTAACTGGCATTCAGTCATCTGTATCCGGCCGTAACGTCTAAAATGTCAGAGGGTATCTGTAAATAAATTGCCACAGTTCCATCCGGAGACTGTGGTTTACCTGTTTGGATTCCCATACGCACTAGCGACTGTCCTCTCCTAATATTTCCCACACTGACCAAGTCATGTCCATGACCCGCCCAGTTTTGTAACTGCTCGAGTCTCTATACCTTAATCGTAGCAGTTACGATCTATCCGTCACACGACAATAAAGATGGCCAGTCCATAAGTCATGCCCCTAACAAAATGTCTCAAACCATATAGTGTAGGTGTCATGGCCAAAGGAGATATAAGAATATCCCCCAACAAGAAGATAGTCTACTAAAACTAAGTTAACATGCATATAGTAAAGTAACGACTAATAGAGTCGCTTGCACCCAAGTGTGGCTTGGACGCGCAATTTATAACAAAGGAAACTAACAATATGAAACAAAATAAATAATACGAAAAATAAATAATATGATAGTAAATTAGCAAGGTATACTTGCCTGGGTCCTGAGCACTGTGGTGGCGAAGATCAGACAGGAAAGTAGGTGGAACAACGGCTGCTGAGGAACTAAGGTCCAAACAAACATCTCTGGATGCTAAAAATAGTCTATTATCTAATTATAATTAATACTATACCTATTAGATTTATTTAATAAATTCTATAGTTAGGATATGGCATAGGTTTTCGTATTAGCTTTTCGAAAAACTAAACGGATCACATTTTCGTTTCCGAAAACTCTCGAAATTGCAAAAATACTGAAACACGTTTATTTTTTGGACATCTAATACTCAAATAGTTTTACAGAAATCTATAGAACAAATTTTGTCTATTAAAATATGTTTTTGGAAACCTTACCTCGATATGCTTCTTTTAAAAAAAATGGAGACGAAACGGAGTTCGGAGCTAGGAGATATCGTCGTTCCAAGTTGCTCTTGCTACTAAAAAGCGGGGCTGAATTCTAATGACGAATTTTAGAGTTTCTATTGGACTAAAAATAATTTCGAATTATGGATGATAGAAGGGGGATGTATTAGGTTTATATAGGTATTTATTTCAGATTTATCTCCTAAATTAAATAGGATTTGATTTAAATAAATTGGTGTTCGCTTTGTTAGGATAGGATATAGATATAGATGTTTTCCAAGTAGAAGTAGGATTAGTATTAATTTAAAATATAGTTTATATTTATCTAAATTATCTATAACATTATTTAAAATTACTATATATAATAACTATAGTTAATATTTATTTAAACAACCTTCATCTAATCTCATTTATACAAGCTGAAATATTTAATACTAATTTGACATTTATTCTATATTATGTAAGTAGTGTACAATATAAGTAACATGTAAAAAGTAATAAAATTTATGAAATAAATCCTAAAATTTTGAGAAAAATTGTATAATATAGTTTAGATCTTAATGTACTAGAAAAATAGCTTTATATATTTTTATACTAAATTCACTAATGAGCACTATACTAAATATATGTGAAATAATACAAATTATATAATAAGTCAATAAATAGTTACTTAAAAATTCAAAAATTCTACAAATATTTATTTTAAAAAATCAAGGGGTTTACAAAAGTCTTATCTAGATAAGGATTAAGAAGAGTTTTAATTCCCCTTAGATTGTTGACTATTTAATTCAAATTGATTTAAAAGTAACTCAATCAAATATAGTCCAATGTAGATAGAGACTAGGATTTATTTAAACCCAAATATATAATTCTATTATTAAATTTAAACCAATACATTCATATCTAAATCCAAATCCTATTTAAATATAGATAAATTACACATTTAAATTAAACTATTTAATTTAAATCAAAAGATCAAATCACAATTTAATTTATCACAAATATATCCAAAATATCGTTTTTTAAAATTTATATAATAATTAATTTCAAAAATTCCAATATATATTTTAAATATTAGTAGAAAATATCTTCAAAATATCCTTTAAATAATTTAGGTAAAAATAATTTCAAAAATAAACATAAATATTTACATATTTAAAATACCTTCTTGCTAAATAAAGTTTTATAAATAATAAAAATAAATTTTGAAAATATACATGAAATAATTTCATGCGCTTTACACGAGTAGAATATTCACATAATCTAGTTTTTCTAAATTACCACTTATTAAAATAAGATAGCCTTTTATAAATAACTAAAATAATAAGTTTTGGCAACCTCGATAGATACTTTTCACAACTTTTATTAAAAATAATTATTATATATAATTTTGAAACCATTACCGATAATAAAATCAAAAATCATTTTTCTAAAAATATGTATCTCGCATATATTCGCACTCGACGAGTAAATACGAAAAAATGCAAATTTTCGCGCGACGTATAATACGACTATGCGACGTATAAATACAAAAAAAAAATTAGTACTAAAATATAGTAGAAATTTAGGGACTTTACATCCTACCCAACTTACAAGAATTTTGTCCTCGAAATTAAGAATAAGTAGGGGTAAGAAGGCACAAGGGGTATATTGGTAATGACAATTCGACGAGTCCTTGGGCGAGGCAAGAAACAACATAAACAAGCATTAGAAAATCGTGATTTAGATATTAAATCACGGACATGGCTAATAAACGTAAAAGAAAAGATTAAAAGTTTTAAGTGGATCCATATAAATAATTTAGAGACTTAAGATATGGTTTCTTGGGAGTAGGTTGATGGCACGATTAGGAGAACGATTAGATTCACTCCTAATTGAAGTGATTAGGAAGTCGTGATAGAAGGTCGAGGAAGGGACGAGTAGTTAAGACAAAGATATAGTCACATCGAGTGTTAATGGTCACAAGAGATAGGATAGCTAGAGGAAATTCAAGTACAGCGCTTTCGTCCTTCTAAAATAGTTGAAAGCGAAAGCAATATAGAGTTCAAAGACGATATTATCGAATACGAATACGTGGTTCAAAGGAGGACGAATAATTCAAAAAGAATCGTCAAGACAATAGTGGATGAGATTCTAAGGGGTAAGTTTAACTATATCTCAACCATATAGGATAATAGTGTGAAAGGCGAACCAAAGTGCACTAGGTTGATCAGACCATCATGCACCGGTTCTGACTAGACAATATGTTAGTGGGGGCCCCTAATAAAATATATGTCCTTGAACAAGCTTGAATAAAAAGTAAGCTTGTAAAAATTAGGCTATTTAGCAGCATTAGTCACGATGGTAAAAATATAGGCACGAGAGCGTAAGAGTGAAAGAAGGTAGAATTAGTTCAGCTCCTTAAGAATCTAAGTCTTGTCATGTGATTATTTCTATACATTCATCCTACTGTCTTTTATCTAAGGCTTGGTGGGCTAGATAAGTTAGGGTCCTATAAAGGCTATAGTCTAAGTAATCATGTTAATATGGGTCACAAGGAAAATAAATGTTAGGTCGTGAGGTGTCTACCCAACTTACAAGAGTTAAACTAGTGGTGTGATGGAACAATGGGACAAGTCTACCAAATATGGATTACCTTTCTAACCAACATCAAGCACGAAAGAAGGATAAGAATTAACGGTAGAGGGAATCAAGGAAGATGCAAATCAAGGGATTCAAAATAGAATCGAGAAGGTCAAGTATGTGGATGAGATCCAAGACTATAATCCTATCCGCAGGCTTGCTTGGTACGGTAAAGTAACCAAATAATTTATCTTGACCTGCATGGGCTACCACAAAAACATGTAACGCCCCAGTCCCAATATACGTAGGACTAAGTACGTAGACATGCCAGCTATATAAATACAAAGTATATGGGCCTTGTATGTATACATAAGCTGTAAAATGCAGTAATCCAAGACAAACTAAATCTCATCCACAATAAAAAGAATAATAATAGAAAAATTAACTTGAATATTTATGATACAATCGTTGGGCGGAGACAAAGTCCACTACCAACTATCTCAATGAATGAAAGGTAAGAGAATCGATCCATAAAGTGGCAAGACGAACCAAGCGCAATCGTCTTCGAAGGAATGGAGAAGACCACGGCCTTGGCTAGAACACCTGCATTGAATCATGAACACACACCTGGAGAAAAATCAGGTCCTCAGACGGACGTAGCAAGATACAGGAAGAAAAAGCTAATATGAACCGTCAGAAATATAAAATAATATATAAAAGACTATCCTAGAAACAAATATGCAAAGGAGATTCTAACCGCCTAATGTGCAATTTAGAGGACAACTTTCATGCACATGGGTGGGATTTTAGGCTATGTGTACGTAACTGGCATCCACTCATCTGTATCCGGCCGTAACATCCAAAATGTCAGAGGGTATCTGCAAATAAATCGCCACAGTTCCATCCGGAGACTGTGGTTTACCTGTTTGGATTCCCATAAGCACTAGCGACTGTCCTTCCCCAATATTTCCCATACTGACCAAGTCATGTCCATGACCCGCCCAGTTTTGTAACTGCTCGAGTCTCTATACCTTAATCGTAGCAGTTACGATCTATCTGTCACACGACAATAAAGATGGCCAGTCCATAAGTCATGCCCCTAACAAAATGTCTCAAACCGTGTAGTGTAGGTGTCATGGCCAAAGAAGATATATGAATATCCCCCAACAAGAAGGTAGTCCACTAAAACTAAGTAAACATACATATAGTAAAGTAACGACTAATAGAGTCGCTTGCACCCAAGTGTGGCTTAGACGCACAATTTATAACAAAGGAAACTAATAATATGAAACAAAATAAATAATACAAAAAATAAATAATATGATAGTAAATTAGCAAGGTATACTTGCCTGGGACCTGTGCACTGTGATGGCGAAGATCAGACAGAAAAGTAGGTGGAACAACGGCAGCTGAGGAACTAAGGTCCAAACAAACATCTTCGGATGCTGAAAATAGTCTATTATCTAATTATAATTAATACTATACCTATTAGATTTATTTAATAAATTCTATAGTTAGGATATGGCATAGGTTTTCGTATTAGCTTTCCGAAAAACTAAACGGATCGTATTTTCGTTTCCGAAAACTCCCGAAATCGCAAAAATACTGAAACACGTTTATTTTTTGGACATCTAATACTCAAATTGTTTTACAGAAATATATAGAACGAATTTGTCTATTAAAATAAGTTTTTGGAAATCTTACCTCGATATGCTTCTTTTTAAAAAAAAATGGAGGCGAAACGGAGTTCGGAGCTAGGAGATATCGTCGTTCCAAGTTGCTCTTGCTACTAAAAAGCGGGGCTGAATTCTAATGACGAATTTTAGAGTTTCTATTGGACTAAAAATAATTTCGAATTATGGATGATAGAAGGGGGATGTATTGGGTTTATATAGGTATTTATTTCAGATTTATCTCCTAAATTAAATAGGATTTGATTTAAATAAATTGGTGTTTGTTTTGTTAGGATAGGATATAGATATAGATGTTTTCAAGTAGAAGTCGGATTAGTATTAATTTAAAATATAGTTTATATTTATCTTAATTATCTATAACATTATTTAAAATTACTATATATAATAACTATAGTTAATATTTATTTAAACAACCTTCATCTAATCTCATTTATACAAGCTGAAATATTTAATACTAATTTGACATTTATTCTATTTTATGTAAGTAGTGTACAATATAAGTAACATGTAAAAAGTAATAAAATTTACGAAATAAATCCTAAAATTTTGAGAAAAATTGTATAATATAGTTTAGATCCTTAATGTACTAGAAAAATAGCTTTATATATTTTTATACTAAATTCACTAATGAGTACTATACTAAATATATGTAAAATAATACAAATTATATAATAAGTCAATAAATAGTTATTTAAAAATTCAAAAATTCTACAAATATTTATTTTAAAAAATCAAGGGGTTTACAAAAGTCTTATCTAGATAAGGATTAAGAAGAGTTTTAATTCCTCTTAGATTTTTCACTATTTAATTCAAATTGATTTAAAAGTAACTCAATCAAATATAGTCCAATGTAGATAGAGACTAGGATTTATTTAAACCCAAATATATAATTCTATTATTAAATTTAAACCAATACATTCATATCTAAATCTAAATCCTATTTAAATATAGATAAATTACACATTTAAATTAAACTATTTAATTTAAATCAATAGATCAAATCACAATTTAATTTATCACAAATATATCCAAAATATATTTTTATAAAATTTATATAATAATTAATTTCAAAAATTCCAATATATATTTTAAATATTAGTAGAAAATATCTCCAAAATATCCTTTAAATAATTTAGGTGAAAAATAATTTCAAAAATAAACATAAATATTTACATATTTAAAATACCTTCTTGCTAAATAAATTATTATAAATAATAAAAATAAATTTTGAAAATATACATGAAATAATTTCATGCGCTTTACACGAGTAGAATATTCACATAATCTAGTTTTTCTAAATTACCACCTATTAAAATAAGATAGCCTTTTATAAATAACTAAAATAATAAGTTTTGGCAACCTCGATAGATACTTTTCACAACTTTTATTAAAAATAATTATTATATATATAATTTTGAAACCATTACCGATAATAAAATCAAAAATCATTTTTCTAAAAATATGTACCTCGCACATATTCGCACTCGACGAGTAAATACGAAAAAATACAAATTTTCGCGCGATGTACAATACGACTATGCGACGTATAAATACAAAAAAATCAGTACTAAAATATAGTAGAAATTTAGGGACTTTACAGGAAGAGGTTGATACATAAGACTTAGCTGTCAACCAGGGGAAAAAGAGACGTCTTGTCCCAAATATTGAGGCAGAATAAGAAGAATAAGAAGAATAAGAAGAAGAATTTGATGGGGATGAGAATACAGATGAAATCGACGATAAAGATAAGGATGAGGATAAGGATGAGGAGGAGGATGATAATGAAGACGAGGCCGAGGATGAGAACGAAGACGATGATTAGGTTAAATATTGTTGTATATTAAAAATACTTCCAATTACGTGAATTAAGTTTGACCTCATAGAAGTAATTACGTAAATTCATGTTTTTTCGTTCAATTATTTACTTATTGCAGATGGCACTCCTAGTCTTTTTCGTCGCGGCGGCACTCGTCTCCCTACTGGTGGTATGTATATTTTAGTTTAGAATTTTATATTCATTTAGACTTTTATATTGTTAATTATGTTTATGTGTTCTATTTACAGGTCATGATGGCTGGCCGTGGTCGTGGTGCTGGTGGTGGTCGTGGTGCTGGTGCTGGCGGTGGTGGTGGTCGTGGTCGTGGTCGTAGTGGTGCTGGTGGTCGTGGTCGCATTCAATCTTCCCGGGATGTGATCCCATCCAGCGAGCCCGACCCGGAGAGTACCCCGGGCACAGACACATCCCACCGTCGATCGACCACTTCATCGAGGCATGAGTCTGGATCTGCTAGCGGATCCGTTCCGCTATCGGACCCACCAGCGGATCCACCAGTGGATCCCCCAGTTACTGCACAGTGGGCCCAAGAGTACCCCCATACTCGGTTCCATCTGGTTACTGGGGAGTACATGCGCGGACCCGTGGATCCTCCGACGGCACCAGAGAGGCCGAGAGACGAGTTCCGACGAGAGCTATGGCCCGCGGGACCTCGTAAGTAAATTTAAGATAATTTATTAAATTTCTTTCATTTATTCAAGTTAATAATCCAGTCGTTTTTTCTTTGTAGGTTTTTTCGTTTAATGTTGCCAGGGCTCTTGGATAAATTATTAGGGCGAACTTCCATGGTTCCTACCTCAACTTTTCGTCGGTGCCCCCAAACTTGAAGCACGTCTGGCTCGACGAGTTAAGGGTATATCTATATCTTCTAGTTAATTATTAGTTACTCTTTAATCAACCATTTTTTAAATTATGTGATAATTGAATTTGTATGTTAGACGACGTACTGGTGGCCCCCCCATCGCGAGGACGCGATCCGCAGGACCTATAAAAGCGCTACCTCGAAGAAGATACGGGATATGATTCATGACCTGAAAATGGGGCATACGAGACCGAATTGGATCCGGCAGGACTATTTTGAGGACCTCTTAGATATGATGAATACTCCTGCGTACAAAGAGAAATCGGAGAAGGCGAAAGTGAACCGACGGGCCGCGAGGCTTCATACGGGGGGATCAAGGCCCCACGCAGCGACGCTTGCAGATCTGGTGAGATACCGTAAATTCATTTCACTATCGAATTAGGTATTATTAATATACGGAGTTAATTAAGTTCTACGAAAATTTTGTATGCAGACTCAATGGGCGGTGAAGGAGGGAAGGGCGCTAGAATCGGTCACCATGCACGACGTGTTCCAGCATACGCACAAGAGATAGAAGGACGGGAGCTTCGTCGACGAGAGGGCCAAGGAGACTGATGTAAGTACTTATGTTTATGAGATTTACGTTAGAATTAAAAGTATTCGGACTATAACTTAGGTAAACTTAGGATTCACACTTAGCTTAGTGAAACATAGGATTTAGATTACAATTTAGGTAAATCTTATAATAAAAACACATTCATTTGATAGGCTGTGTAACGTGAGGCCCTTAGTTGGGCTCAGTTAACTGACACCGAGGAGGTTGGTGAAACGACGCCCGCCTGGACGCCCTCTTCTTTGGCCGCTCGTAATGACTTGTTCGTAGATACCGTCGGCGGCTTTAAGAAAGGGCACCTGTACGGAGTCGGCTCCCTAGGGCCGTTGCACATGGCGACTCAGAGATTTCTACCGACATCGCCTCCTCCCGCGGCCCTGGCAGACGATGATGTTAGGTCGCAGCTTACGCAGCTGCACAAGGCGGTATCGTCCTTGCGGAAGCAAATTGCCACGTACTTTTCGCCTTCGACTGATGCTGCCGGTCCGTCTGCTGCTGGTGTCGGTCCGTCTTCTACTGGTGCCGGTCCGTCGACTGCTGCTCCCGGTCCTTCTTTCGTCGGGCATTTTTTTTCAACCCTGCTGCCCCTCTGGTACAGCCTCCGACTGTGACGGCACTCCTTGATCTCATGTCGCCAGAACAGCTACGCCGACTTTCGAGCACTGTCTTCGAAAGCTTGCCGCCGTACCTGGTAGAGCAGTATATTCGTCGGGCGCAGGAAGGATTACCAACACCGGACAATCGAACTCCTTCTCCTCCTTAAATTATTGTATAAGAAAATTTGGAATATTTGTGGGAATTTTGGAAAATTTGTGGGAATTTTAGATTATAACGACGGATATTAGTTTATGTTTTGAGGATAATTGGTGTCTATTTTATATTGGCTTGGTTTGGTCTATGTGATTCTTGGATAATTGATGTGCATTAAATTTGTATGTGCATATTTGGTCTATGTGATTCTTGGATAATTGGTGTGCATTATATATTGGTTTGGTTTATGCATATTTGTGTGAACAGGGAAAGCTCTGCAATTTTTTTTTCAAAAATATCTCAGTTATCGACGGACTAGTAACCGGTTAGCGACGGATGTTTCCAGTTTTCGACTGCTTTTTGATGGAATATCCGTCGCTAACTGGAGATTTGAAACAGTTTGCAGTTAACGACGGATGGTCGACGGTCAGCCGACGGCATATCTTGCATGGCGATGACCTGCCGACGGAATATCCGTCGGCAAGGTTCTAGTGGTATATAGCTGTACAGAATGTTAGCGACGGATATTTCGTCAGAAATCCGTCGCCATGGTCGATGGATTCGCATCGAAAAATCCGTCGCCAAGGTTCTGGAAATACCTAGTTCGACAGAATAGCGACGGAAAATCCGTCGCCAAGGTTCTGGAAATGAAAGACATTTCCAGAACCATGGCGACGGATTATCCGTTAGGATTCCGTCGCTAATCCATCCTTTGTTAGCGATGGCGGTCGACAAAATAGTGACAGAATGATACCCTCTGATACACTGTTACGACGGTTTATCGACGGACTATCCGTCGCTAGCATCTACACAGTTCAGTATTTAATACTTGAAATCGACGAAAGATCGTCGGAAAGTCGTCGCTAAATCATCGTATTATGACGACGAAAAGTCGTCGCTATTCCGTCGCTTGACGACTACTTAGCGACGGAGCTTTATTAGCGACGAGCTGATTGCCGACGGATTATTTTGACCAAGATCCGTCAGTGATCGGTCGCTAATACTGATTGCCGACGGATGGGCGACGGATCTGGCCGTCGCTAAATCGACATATTTTGGTAGTGTTCACTTTCATCTCTTTTCTTCTAAAGCTTACGTTTCTTCCAAAGAGTTTTCTAAAAAGCTTTTATTTTCAAATCCTAAGCCAGTTACAATTCTCCAGTCAATTTGTCGGTACGGTACGGTCTAGAAGATTTTAAAGAAATTGTAATCAGAGGCTTTATTGAAGAAAGACTCTTCAAAACTGAAGTTGGTCGAGTTATTCGTATAAAAGCTCGCATCTGTAGAAGTTGCAAGGACTTCGTATAAAAACTTGCAGGATTTTCCAATAGTGGATTTAACTGGAAGATAGAGTTCTTTCGACTGGACTAGTCCTCACAAGAGGAAAACCAGTATAAATCTCTATGTTTGCGTTTGCCTTCTGATCCCTTTTCTTTACAGTTATTACTTTGTGATTATTGATATTATTTCTGTGATCTAACTGCTAACAAGTTTTTATTTAGCAATATTCTGCTGCCTACTCTATTCACCCCCTTCTAGAGTATTCTGCTTTACGATTTTGTTCCTACAATTGGTATCAGAGCGGGTTATACAGGTAAAGCAAGGTAAAACTGCAGTTATATTTAATTGTTATATAGATCACAGCATTACACATGGCAACTGTAAAATTCATAAGTGAAGGCCAAGCCACAAACAGACCTCCATTGTTTGACGGCATAAACTACACTTATTGGAAAATATGGATGAGTTTTTTCTTAAAATCTCTTGATTTTGACTTATGGTCTATAGTTATTGATGGCTACAAAAAGCCTCCCCGTATTACTGTTGAGGGAATTTTAGTTAAAAAAAAGCCCATGATAAATATATTGAGGATGAAAAGAAAAAGGCTAGTCTTGACGCATGTGCTATTAACGCTTTATTTTGTATTTTAGACAGAATTGATTTTAACAGGGTGTCGACTTGCACAACATCAAATGAAGTGTAAAAACTTCTCGAAGTAACCAACGAAGGAACAACACAAGTCAAGCAGTCAAAGATCAGCAGACTTACTCAAGAGTACGAGGCGTTCAAGATGAAGTCAAATAAATCCGTCACTCAGATGTTTACGAGATTCTTGGATATTGTAAATCTTTTGTCTTCATCAGGAAAGGAATATAGTAACCATGAGAAGATTCGCAAACTTCTACGAGCTCTCACGAAGAACTGAATTCCAAAGGCTACAGCAATCATTGAAAAAAATGACCTCTCAACAATGTCTCTGGAAACACTCATGGGTAAGCTACTCACTCACGAGTTGGAACTTCAAGACTTTGAAGATGCTAGACCAAAGGAGAAGCCAGAGAAGTCGATCGCTTTCAAGTCTCAACAAAGAAGAACCGTTGAAGATGATTCTGACGACAGCGATACTGACTCTGAAGATCAAGCTCTTTTGGTAGGAAAATTTAAGAAGTTCATGAGATTCAACAGAAGAACAAAGGACAGCAGCAACAACAACAACAACGAGGAAGATCTTATTTGCTACGGATGTAAAAAGAAAGGATATATAAAGAAAGATTGTCCAACAGCATCATCATCAACAAAAAAAGCAGCAAATATGATAAAGGCTGTTTGAAGAGATCTACATCAAGAAAGTATGCCAATACAAGCATATGGCATGAGAGTGAAGCTAGCGACTCAGAAGACGAACAATCGGATGACGCTACAAATGTATGCTTGATGGCTTGCGATCAGGTAACCACTAATCCTCTGTTTGATCCTTATGATGATTTTACCTTTGAGCAACTAGGAGAGACTTTCAGTGACCTGTTAAATGACTACAGAAAACTGCGTAGTAAATATGAAACCTCTAAGAAGGTACTTAAAGAGTACAAAGGTGAGATAGGAAGACTTACCGACCAACTAGCTGATGTTAGAAATAATGATAGTTCTATTGAGTCTGGTGAGCTTTCCTCTATTAAGCTGTTGTTACACGAGACTATCAAGTTATCCGAAGAAAAAGACCAAACTATCATCCAGCTAAAGAAAGACCTATCTAAGGACAGAAAGAATCTTCAGTGTGCACAAGTCAGAATGAAAACACTTATATCTGACTATACTAGATTATATGACACCTCCAAAATGTTGGAAATTAGTTTAGAAAAAGGGCCTGAAGTTGCTGCTTCCTATTCTAACACGTGTCAATTATCGAATCATCGGAACACACCCAAACCAAACATTATCAGACCAAACCATACCAAACCTATGCCCAAGAAGACTAATAGGTATGAATTTTTCTATACTAGAAAACCAAAACCTACCAATCATGCACCTCACACAACTTTCAACACTCAACATGCAAAATGTCATTATTGTGGCCTCATTGGTCATATATCCTCTGCATGTAGAATCAGAAAGTTAGTAGATCTAAATGTTTATGCATGGATACCAAAGACTAACATGTCAGGACCCTACAAGAAATGGGTACCAAGAGTTTCATCTGCAAACTCTTTTGTAGGTGGAACGCCCTTCACATGCTAGAAGCAAATGGATCCTCGACAGCGGTTGCTCACGGCACATGACCGGTGATGCATCATTATTCGCAACACTGTCGAAGAAGAATAAAGAAGGATACGTCTCATTCGGTAATAATTTAAGAGGGTACATAATCGGTATCGGTGACATTGGTAAGGCTACTTATCCTGTGATTAAAGATGTCTGTCTAGTTACCGAGTTAAAATATAATCTGCTCAGCATAAGCCATTTAGCTGATCACAGTTATGGCATTAACTTTGTCAAAGACAAATGTACTATAGTTGATAGCTCAACTGGTAGTACTATCTTTGAAGGTATCAGGAAAGACAACATATATGTTTTCTATCTGTTAGAAGATGCTAACAAAGCAGGTAGATGCTTGATGGCCAAGAGCATTGAGAGTCAACTATGTTATATGAGACTCGGTCATGCAAACATGGACACAATTTCAAAACTATCCACAAAGAAGTTGGTACGCGGCTTACCGAACATATCTTTTAAGAAGGATACGGTATGTAGCGAATGTGAAAAGAACAAAGCTACCAGATCCGTCTTTAAATCCAAGAACGTTGTAAGTACCACAAAACCTCTACAATTGATGCATATGGAATTATTTACACCAAGTAGAATTGCTAGTCTAGGTGGTAAGTTATATGCATTTGTCATTATAGATGATTTTTCTAGATACACATGGGTATATTTTCTTGCACGCAAGAACGATGCTTTGTCAGAATTTGTCACCTTTTACAAGAAAGTACAGAATGAAAAAGGTTTCATGATTACTCGCATTCGTAGTGATCATGACGGCAAATTTAAGAATACAGAGTTCAAGCAATTCTGTGACACACACGGTTATTTGCATGAGTTTTCCTGCCCTATGACTCCACAATAAAATGGAGTTGTGAAACGTAAGAACAAGACTCTATCTGAAATGGCTAGAGTAATGTTGAACCAGTTTAGTCTACCTAGATACTTTTGGGCTGAAGCTGTCAATACAGCATGCTATAGTCTCAATAGGGTTCTAATTCGACCTATATCAAAGAAGACTCCCTATGAGTTATGGTTTGATAGAACACCCACTGTTTCTTATTTCAAGATATTTGGTTGTAAATGCTTTATTCTTAATATTAAAGACAACCTGAGTAAATTTGATGAAAAGGCCGATGAAGGTATCTTTTTAAGTTATGCAGCAAAGAGCAAAGGGTACAGAGTCTTCAACAAGAGAACCATGATCATCGAAGAATCAATTAATGTCAAGTTTGATGAACTAAATCAACATTTAGACGATGACGATAACGAAGACGTGAGAACACCAAGTACAGCTACTACAAAACCTTCCCACAAAGATACAGAACCTTCACACCAAGCACTAGCTGAGTCTTCAAGCAATGAAGCCAGAACCAGCAATCCTGAAGATATGCCAAAATAGATGAGATTCTTGGCAGATCATCCAAAGGACTTGGTAATTTGTGAGATTACCAAGGGTGTAAGTACTCGTTACTCTAATAAAGATATAGCTTCGAGTGTTGCTTTTGTTTCACAGCTTGAACCCAAAAATATTGAAGAAGCATGTAGTGATAATTTTTGGTTAGATGCTATACAAGAAAAATTAAACCAATTCGAACAGAATCAAGTTTGGGAACATGTTCCCAAGTGCATTGATCATCCGGTTATTGGCACCCGTTGGGTATTCCGAAACAAACTGAATGAGAATGGTATAGTGACTCGTAATAAGGCTCGACTCGTAGCTCGAGGATACAATCAAGAAGAAGGTATCGACTACGATGAGATTTATACCCCAGTTACGAGATTAGAATCCATTCGCATATTATGTGCATTTACATGTTTTCGTAATTTCAAGTTATTTCAAATGGATGTTAAAAGCACATTTTTGAATGGTTTTATAAAAGAAGTGTATGTAGCTCAACCTCCAGGTTTTACTGATTTTAAAAATCCTGATCATGTTTTCAAGTTGAAGAAAGCCTTGTACGGTTTGAAACAAGCCCCTCGTGCTTGGTACGACCGTCTAAGCTCTTTTCTACTTGACAACGATTTTTTCAAAGGGAAAGGTTGACACTACACTGTTTATAAAATCTTTGAATAACAATCTTCTTTTGATTCAAATCTATGTAGATAATATTATTTTTGGATCCACTGATGAATCTCTTTTTGTCAAAAAATTTCAAAGTGTATGCAGAATGAGTTTGAGATTAGCATGATGGGAGAGCTAAAATTCTTTCTCGGACTGCAAATCAAACAAACTAACAATGGGACGTTCATAAATCAAGCAAAGTACACAAAAGATCTATTAAAGAAGTTCGACCTGGAAGTAGTCAAACCACTTGGCACTCCAATGACGACTTCAACCAAGCTTGATATTGATTAACAAGGCAAACCCGTCGACATACGTAAGTATCGAGGTATGATCGGTAGCTTACTGTTCTTAATCGCCAGTCGACCAGACATTATGTTTAGTGTTTGCTTGTGTGCACGTTTTCAAGCCAATCCTAAGAAATCATATCTGTGCGCGGTTAAGCGTATCTTTCGATACCTTAAAGGCACTTCTTCTCTCGGCTTATGGTATCCTAAAACCACGTCATTTGACCTAACCGATTATTCTGATACTAATTTAGCCGGATGTAAAGTAGATATAAAAAGTACCAGCGGCACATGTCATTTCCTAAGAAAAGCCCTAGTCTCTTGGTTTAGCAAGAAACAAAATTCTGTCACATTATTAACAATTGAGGCTGAGTATATCGCCGCAGGATGTTGTTGTGCCCAAATTTTGTGGATAAAGCAAACTTTAGAAGACTTTGGATTATATTTCACACACATACCCATTTTTTGTGATAACACTAGTTCTATTAATTTGACTAAAAATCCAGTATGTCACTCCCGTACTAAGCATATCGAGATTCGACATCATTTTCTTAGAGATCATCAACAAAATGGAGATATAGACCTTGTATACATAGACACACAGAATCAATTGGCTGACATATTCACAAAACCTCTAGCGGAAGATCGTTTCAATTATTTACGTCGAGAATTAAGAATTGTAGATGTCAATAATATTAATTAATTTTGTTTTATTAATTAATTTATTCAATACTCAATAACTGTTTTCGAGACAAGCCTACAAAGAGTCTGTCTGTCACCACGACTACGGTCGAAGCGAAGTGGTACTTAATTGTTCCCCGGTGAACTCCCGTTAGCTGAAACAGTACTCCTACAGCTAATCTGAAACAGATACTGAGTAAAAAAAATTAATTTATAAAATAATATTAATTATTAGGGTATAACTCCTCTACAACATACTTGATTTTCGGAAGGTATAACTCCTCTCCTCCACTTTTAAATTCTTAGGGTTACCTAGTTTTGGGAAAGAATGCCTAAGGGATTCAATCCTTTCAAGAGAAAGAAGACCAATGCCAGTGAAGAGGCATCGTCTTCTGATCCGAACATGGATTCCCTCTTTTCCCTGGTCCAATCGGGTGACGACGTGTCTGATGAGTTTCACTTCAAAACTCATGACCAAGCATTACTTTGGTATGCCGACTTTGCTATACGTACTATATACATAGGCGCTCCGATTAAATGGACTGTATTTCCAGATCACCGTCCTTTCTTTGAGGTATTAGGGTTATACCATCTCGCTACCCTACAATTCCCTATAGCTACTAATACCCTTAGACTCTTCTATTATAACTTTGTATTAGACACTTTTACCGTAAGAACTCGTGTTGGCGGGATCGATATCGAGTTCGATGATGTGTTGCTAGCAGAAATCCTTGGTATTCCAAACGAAGGTGCCCCGCTCGATGACATCACCGACTTCGACTTTCCCGAGGGTACGACTCTTATTTGTTTTAAGAATGAGCTTTGTGCGCCAGCACGTGTTTGTCCTGGAAAGTCCAAGGCCAATAACTTAAACTAGTTTAACTATGAGTTACATCACATCATCTATTTTACTATTCTTCTAAAATCTACTTCAAAAGATGATGTCACTGCACTAGAACTTTCTGCCCTATATCACATTCTTAAAGGGATTCCTTTTTCTGCCACTAAGACTATCATCCATATGATGGGAAGATATCACGAAAGAGAATGCAATCTCTTTTATGCGATGCTTATCCCTCGCATCTTTCAGCGTTTTGACATAGACATATCCACTTGCGCTCTGGACCCTGAGCCCAAGTTTCTCAAGCTTTCTCGTCGTAGCATTGCCACTGCTCCTCCACCTCCTTCACCTGCTCCTACTGCACCTGTTCCTCCTCAGACTTACCCTATGACTTTTGAGGGTATTCATCAGCACCTCTCGAATTTGTAGACTTTCTTTGTTGACACTTCCAGGGAACATGAGTTCCGTGACGTGACTCGATTCCAGGCTATTACCGATCTCAGATTTGCTCAGACGGGTCATTCTATAAGCTCTCTTCCTAGAGACCCTTCTGTATCTGGTTACCGTATTGATGATGAAGCGGTCCACTCTCTGTTCCAGTCAGGGAATGCTTACGATTGGTATCATACTTCTGGTGCTACTATATATATCTCTGGAGCTGACACATCTGGAGCTGGTCCATCCGGACATGGTAGACATGCTGGCACTGCAGATGATGATAATGACGATGTGGATGATATGTACTTTTGAGACTCATATTATTGTCTTTGTTTACTTGGAAATGCTCCAACATTCCAAGCTAGTATCAGTACTCTTATTTGATTATGATTTCTATTGTGACATTTTTTTCTGATGGACATGTTATATGCTTTCTTCAACATATTTTATCTAGTTGAGCATTTTTTCTAGCATTATCTTTTATTATGCTTCCATTTAAACTGCCTGTGAATTTTTTCTGCTTATCATATTTTCTTTCCTATCTGTGACATTCATACCATGCCTGTGATAATTGTTTTTATATATCCATATTTTTGTGTTTCTTCACTACTTGTTACTTACGCATATATTGCGGGGGAGCTTTCTATTTTGTAATCATTTTGCTAAGTGACAACGGAAGAGAAATAAGATCTAACATCTTCGATTTGTAAGAATACAGGATATGAACAATCTACAAGTACATTTTTTTGGTACATTATATCGGTACATTTTGTTTTGATAAAGACCAAAGATATTATATCGGTCAAGGTTTGTCAATTATCAAAATGGGAGAGATTGTTGGCCCATTGGTCATGGTCAAACCTGATTTTAATAATTAATCAAACTCTGTCTCGATATATGGGACAACTCAAATGTTTACTCAAGATGTTTTGGATACTTGGACACTGATCAAGATTGGATATCTACTCGTTCAAGACCGAAGCTATGTTTGCCACTCGAGACTGTATTTTCTTATGCAATGTAACTTTTATTTTTATTGAGTCTAGGAATACATTGTACACCGAGTCATACTGGCAAATAGGCTATCCAAAATCGTTTTCAAAATTGACCTATATTTTGAAAAACATCTCTTATTTACAAAAACTTCTGAAGGATTTCAAAAAGCCCAAAAAATATTTTCTTGAAATATTCCTGACCAACCCTGACAGAACTCGGCCAGAGTTCGGCCAAGGTGAACGTTATGTGAATGTTGGTTTTTGAACTTGGTCTTCCTTCAGTTACGGATTGTTACATATAATTCTGTCCGAATTTTGCCCAAATTCTGCCAGAGTTCTGTCTTTGGAAAAACTATAAATAGAGAAAAATTCTGATCTTTTAAAATCACTCATTCACTTTCATCTCTTCTCTTCTAAAGCTTACGTTGTAGGAGCGTAAAAAGTGATTTATTTGACTAATTCAAAGGAATTGAAGACTTTACGCAAGCAATTCTCTATGAGAGCTATTTTTACGCCAAGATTATGTTGTTTTTTTATGCAAGCTAATCTGTACGCTAGCTACCCTCTACTCTAGCTACTTTACGCTGGAAAGCTGTCAGATCATGCATTTAAATACAAGTGATAATGACTCTGACATAATGATTTGCTGACAACACAGAAGTCGAGAAGATCGGATTTTCACCTAACTCGATACTTGTCGTATGGTGTGCAAAAAAGGCTACTTTACGCTCAATAAAATTACTTCTTTTTACGCACGAAAGTTATGTGAGCTTTTACGCTCAAGGCTATTGTGAGCTAAAGTCTATTTGGGCTAAGTTTTACGCTCAAGGCTACTTTAGCCACTTTACGCTGGGAAGTTTTATTTGGGTTGTTTTTACGCCAGTTGCCACTTTACGCTCGAAGCATATTTTGGGTCGTTTTTACGCCCGATCCCTCCTGACTACTTTGGAACGTGGTTTATCCACGTGGCTTTCATGCCACATTTATTGAAGAACGTGTGTACGTGCTCCCTATTTTTGTTGAAATAATGGGACACGTGTCAACATATGTAGAGGGTGACATCCATCGTGGGTGACAGTTACCAGTGTAAAAACCCAATTTTGTTGCTTTTTATGCACAATGGGTCAAGTCTATAAATAGACTTATTTTTCACATTAAAAGGCATCATGAGCAGAGAGACAGGGGAGAATACATAGAGATCAGAGCCAGAGACTTTGATTTTTCAGAGCATTCTTCTTCAACTTTTCTTCCAGAACAGAGTGAAACAAAGCAGGAAGGCATTCGACCTCGCCAACAGTGCCCAAGTGCGTCGATACCTTTCTGGTGACTTAGTTCTTCTGGCTGTTCATCTTCTAGCAATGATCTTCATCATCATCGTATGGTCCAAGGAACAAAGTGATCGCCTTTAGATCAGACTTCCATAGCAATACTTCCCAGAATATTTGTACTTTTTGTACTACTTCTCGTTTTATTTACAAAGGCCAATTTTTAGGCATTTTGTTAAGTGAAACAAAATGGTGACTCTGTTGGGGACGACCTTCTCCACTGATGAGGAGGCAATTGTTCAACACGATAATTTTTCGATCGGATCGACAAAGAAGACTCTGGTTGTACACTTCGACCAGACTGCCTACGAAGAAATGCTCCGAACTGGGGGTGGTACTCGCTGCTCCAATGTTCAGAAATCGAGAAAAGTGCAAAAAGTTTAGATTCCCAAATCCAAAGCATCAGCATAGGAATCCTTCCTACTCCTGTTGTGGAAACTCCCATCAGTGATGAGACAGTCTCTACTTCAGTAATACGTCATTGGCGTAAAAATCAGTCTTCCGTTTGTAACGTGGTAGACCCTTCAGTTTTACGTTCTGGGCGTAAAAATCAAGTTTTACGCTCTGAGCGTAAAAATCAAGTTTTACGCCCTGTGCGTAAAAACAAGTCTCCCGTCTGTGACGTGGCAGACTCCAATATTTTACGTTCTGAGCGTAATAATAAGTCTCCCGTCTGTGACGCGGTAGACACACAAAATTTACGCTCCACGTATAAAAGAAAATCTCCCTTCTATGACATGGCAAATGCTTTTGTTTTGCGCTCTATGCGTAAAGGTAAATCTCCTGTCTGTGACAGTGTAGATAAAATTCATAATGATGTTTCTACATCTAAAGTGAATGTACCTGCACGTATGAAGCATAAAAAATAGTTGGTAAAACCTCTGTTTTCAACCAACAGCCTTCTTATATTACTGTACGCAAGGTACCAAACCTTTAAATTAAACGCAATAAAAATGGAGTCCTTTGTGCTCAAAAATCTCAGGATTTACGCACACAACTCCAAGCACGTAAAATTGTAAAGTTTGGTTCTGCGAATGCAGCCAGTAATCTTCTTTATACACAAGGGACTAAACATTTTTCTACCCCAAATGTAATAAAGAAGACTACTCCCTCTACTCCTTCTGATTTACGCGAATTGATAATACAAAAGCGTAAAAATAGACAATCTCCCGTGACACTCCCCCAAGAAAATCACCATTGTGAGTGTCACCAGATTGTAATAAAATGTTGTTGTTCGGCTTCTAAACGGTCAGTTTTTGACAGGTTAAATTTTAATACGCCTCAACAACAAGCTGATGACTAAGAATATGAGTTGTCATATGCGTCAGTCAATATGGCATCTCATACCAACAGAGGACGACGTTCAAGACGCAACACGTCCCAGACTCCAGGTCAACAGCAATTTAATAGACTTCTTGATTCCTTTGAAGGAGTATATCAGAATACTCAATCAAGAAGGCAAAGACAGTTGCAGACTTCTGATTCAGAAGCTGGGGGTACTCAATCTTTTGAGTCCGAAACTGATAGTGTCGATTCATACCTCTATACCAATCCCTCTGTATCTTCAAGAGAGGTTGAGTCCTACGCTATTGGAGATGAACCAGAGACGTCTTCTGCTAATACAGAACAACGTCTCACTGCCGTTGAGCAATCATTAAAGGACATGCTTACCATGATGCAAAGCATGCACCAGATAATATTGACTCAGCAAAATGCTCAGCCAGCAGTGGTAACACCGGTGCAGGTAGCAGCACAAACTCAAGATAGTCAAGGGGTTGATATACCTTTGAATATTGAAGAGCCTGTTGTTAACCAAAATTCTGTATCCCCAGATCCCATCATTCCAGAAGATGTACTACCTCCGGTGGGGGTTACGGTACATCCAACAACCATTCAATCGAATGTGCTTCCTTAAACTAGTAAAGCTATTCAAGCAGTACGTGAGCACAAAGCACAGTTTGAAGTTTTGAAGCACAAGGATCAGCTCCAGAGGTTAGGGATTAAGCAATCTTATCCTCCTCATTGGAATGATGTACCCTTTCTACCAAAATTTAAGCCACAATCAATGGTATTGTTTGATGGAAAGGCATCTCCTAGTCAGTATATCAATTATTTTGATATTATGACTGTACATCTGCAAAAAGATGATGCTCTTCTCACTCGAGTGTTCATCGGGTGCTTGACGGGTTCAGCTTACGACTGGTATCGTAGTTTACCCGACAATTGTATTTCATCTTTTGATGAATTTAAAGCAATATTTCTCTTCCGCTTCTATGAAGGAGGCATGGACATGAACATGTCCTCCTTAATAGAAATCAAACAAAAGGAGAAAGAAGATACTCGGACGTTCATTGAACGTTTTCGACAGGCGACTCTAAAAATATCTCCTGGTATGCCAGATTCAGCGTTGATTGATACATGCAAGATGAATCTACGATTATCCATTGCTGTCTTTACGGGTTCCCAATTCACAGACTGGGCCTCGTTTATTATAGCAGCAGTTTCTGCTGAGACCAATGGTAGGTTGGATCGCGAACATGGGATGATTTTTGCCTCAGAGGATAAAGGAAAGAAAGGTAATCCTGGTAATAATTTTGGCAATCGTAATGGGAAAGGGAAGGATACTTTTTTGGTCAATCTTTCCAAGAATAAACGACGCCGAACAATCAGGAGTCTTCTAAGCCAAAAGAAGAATATTCTTTTAACGAAAGTGATATCCCAGGGATATTTTAATGTCTGGTAAAGAGTGGCAAACTCCAGATTCCGGAGCCAAAAAAGCCTAATGAGGTGAATCTGACTGATAATCCTAAGTATTATATCTATCACAGATACATAAATCATCCCACCAGGGCTTGTTATGTTCTAAAGAAGAAAATCCAAGAGCTGATCAATGCCAATGCCATCGCTTTAACTAACGATGAGCATACGGTCACAACCAATATGGTTTCTCTTCAATTCGGAGGTTTTCCTACTCAACAAGTTCCAGATGGAATTGTCCCAATTCCGAAGACGACAATGAAGATTGTAAATATCCCGCCTGCCAGAGAAAAAAATAAAGGATTGTTGCCTCTAACATTAAAGAATGGTGAAATTATGTGGGTACTTCCTGACTTAGTACCTGAAATGGAAGATGAAGGTAAAACTTCAAAATCCAAAAAAGGTAAGAAAGTCAAAACCTGCAACATGATTTCTCATATTCCTGATGATTTGGATCATCTATGGGATGGCATTCCTTTGGAGGATAGACTGAAAGGTTTGAACATATGCCCTCCAAGTCAAGCTCCTCCTACTAAGCTCAAACTTACTCATCAGCAGTAGCTAGCTATAAATAGTGTTCCTTTATACAGGGCACAACAAGTTTTTGCTGCTTATGAAAAAGTTCCTATAGGGATTTTTCCTCGTATCCCGAATCCTTCTCCTCCCGTAGCTACAGAGGCTTCTATTTCTCATTCTCCTATGGTTACAGAGATCTTTTCTTCTTCCTCTGTTGAACCACCTGTTAAAAGTCCGTTGCCCATTCACTTATACAGTCAGCAATCAGTCCTTCTCATGACAAAGATGGGCTATGACTTTCAAAAGGTAGAAGGTTTGAATTATGATAAAGGAATGTGACTTCCTTTACAGATTCAAAGTCAAAAATCCACTGTTGGATTGGATTCTGAACTTCCTCGCAAGAAGGCTAAGGGAAGGAAGACTAAATCCTGCAATATGGTACTTCCTTCTTCTGAATTTGAAGAAGAAAGCTTTGCTGGTACAAGATCTGGGAAAGAGTACCATAAGGATTAAGAGGGATCCTCCAAAGAAACAGAAGACGTAGTGGAAACACTACCAACTCAACCTTCTCCAGTTCCTGCTAAACCATCTGTGGTTGAGAAATGGAAACAGAAAGCAGTACGCTTTGATGTACCTTTGAAATCTACTTCAAGTCAAGGGGTGGTGATGAAACCCTACAAATTTAATATTCTAGCCCAGTTAGCAAATACTCCGGCTAGACTATCTATATTTGAACTGCTTCGTCTTTCTAAAAAAAGCAGGGAAACATTGAGTGAAGCTTTGCTACAAGCAGACTCATGCTTAGCTCAACTCAAGAGTCCTGATAATACACCAGTGTCATGTCCACAATGTCATATTGTGATGGAAGCAATTCCCAACATCACCTTTACACAAGAAGACATGTTGTTGAAGCATAACAAGCACGACAGGCCTTTGTGCTATACTGGGTATATCGAATCCACTAAAATTGACAGGATTTATATTGATCCTGGGTCTTCTATTAGCATCATTCTTCAGAGTATGCTATGAGGATTCCTACTAGTGATCTGACTTACACTAGCACCACGATAGTTGGTTTCAACTTTGGCAAGAGTAAACTACTGGGGAAGATTTGTCTGAAGATTCAGATTGGTGATCTTCGAACTATGGAAACTTTCTATGTTATCAATTCAGACGTATCCTACAATATTCTTCTCGGGAGACCATGGATACACGAGCATAACATCGTGCCTTCAACTCTCCACCAATGCTTCAAGTACGTAGATTCCTAAGGGGTTGTGAAGACTGAGTTTGCTGATTATCAATCCTTTCAAGGGTGTCGAAGCTTATTTTTCTGATTCAATGCTCTACAAACAAGAGCATGTAAAAGAGATATCAGACATGGCTGAAGATAGATCATCTGTCGAAGACCAGTCTATTAATAAAGATCCTCCAGAAGAGCAACCTTTGAAAATCAAGGTCAAAGGTCGAATCCAGCCCCAACCTGTCAATGATCAACCTCTGATGATCAAGGTCAAAGGAAGAACTCAAGCTTTATATGAGGAATCAATGAGTATTCCTGTCAAGAGCCAAGTTCAACCTTTTATGATCAAAGTCAAAGGACGTACTTCTCATACGAATGATCTAGAACCACCATTGGTCATCAACCTTGACAAATCTACGCAGAAGACGGATGATGGTCCGTTAATGATCAATCTGAAGCGTTGTAGTCAAATTGTAAATGATGTAAATATTGATCATTCTGTACTTTTTAATATTAATGAAGATTTCCTTTTTGAGTATATGGCTGTCAAATTTGTTGAAAGAATGACTTTATCTCCTGATGATCAAAGTCAATAATATAAAGACGACATAGATACTGAGGAAACTTTATACATTGACCATAAAGAAAATTCTTTTCCTCCTCATGTTGATGTAGGACTTTATGCTCAAAAGTTCTTAATATCTTCTCCCTATCTTCTTCCTGTAGCTGCTTCATCACAAGCTTGTGTAACTTATAGATGTCACAAAGAATCTTATTTTATGATTCCGTCTGATAAGAAAAACAAGCACCAAATTGTGTTTGGTCTGGCTAGAAATATCCCTGTTGTTCAGACAGATGATCTTAGAGATAAGGATAAAGGAAGGATCCGAACTGACAAATATAGTCAGCAATCTCTCAAGATTATCCAGAAAATAGGATATGATTTGAAGACTATGTAAGGTCTCAATCAAGGCAAAGGTAGACGATTACCATTATGTGGTGATTCGTTTTACCAGAAAACCCGTCATGGGTTAGGATATGATCCGTCCCATATGATTAATGACAATATACAAGAAGAATTCTCATCCTCAGATTCCGAAAAAATCTATTTCATCGAATCTGAATATGCTGGAGGAGACTATTATGATGAATCTGAATGTATATTCTCAGTCAACATGGTTCAAACTAATGGCGAGTCTGAGCCATTTGAGAATGACCCCTGGGCCCAACAAATGGACACACAGTGGGAACTTCGTTTTGAACAACGATAACCACCTACGGAGGATGAGATTCTTCAAATTGATGTTGGAGATGGAACAACGTCCAAGCCAATATTCATCAGTAAGACCCTTTTCGAAGATGAAAAGGAAGAGCTGATAAAATTGATTAAAGAATATATTGATATCTTTGCATGGAGTTATGAGGATATACCGGGTCTAGATCCTAAAGTTGCTACTCATAAACTCAATATACTTCCTAATGCCAAGCCTGTGAAACAACAGCAACGGCCTTTTCGACCAGATATGATGGATGCAATTGAAGCAGAAGTAAAAAAGTTGATTACATGTGGCTTTGTTCGTGAAGAACAACACCCAGACTGGGTTGCCAATATTGTTCCTGTTATGAAGAAGAGCGAAAAAGTTCGAGTTTGTATAGATTTTTGAGATCTTAATGCAGCTTGCCTAAAAGATGAATTTTTACTTCCAATTATTGATGTCATGATAGACAATACATGCGGTTTTGAACGCATGTCTTTCATGGTCGGATTCTTAGGATACAATCAGATCAAGATACATCCAGAAGATGAGAAGCATACTGCTTTTCGAATACCCCTTGGGGTTTACTGCTGTACGGTTATGCCATTTGGTCTCAAAAATGTCGGTGCCACGTATCAACGGGCTATGAGCAACATCTTTCAGGAACATCTACGGAAGACAGTTGAATGTTACGTAGATGACATTGCTGTCAAAAGTCGATCAAAAGATGATCACATTCAAGACATGAAGACATTATTTGAATTGATGCGTCGACATCAATTGAAAATGAACCTACTAAGTCTTTCTTAGAGGTTTCCAGTGGCAAGTTTTTGGGATTTGTCATCACTTCTCAAGGTATTCATGTTGATCCTGATAAAATCAAAGCAATTCTTGAAATGCGACCTACACGCAATCTAAAGGAACTTCGAGGATTCCAAGGTCGCATTGCTTATATCAGAAGATTTATATCCAATCTCTCGGGGAGATGTCAACCTTTCTTCCGTCTATTAAAAAAGGTGTATCCTTTATTTGGGATGAAGCGTATTAGAAAGCTTTCAATGACATCAAGCAATACCTTATAAATCTACCTGTTCTGGTACCACCAGTGGTAGGAAGACCTTTTTTGCTATATGTTCGAGCCTTAGATCATTCACTTGGTGCTCTTCTTGCACAGAAAAGTAATATGGGTCATGAAAAAACAATTTATTATCTCAGCCGAATGATGGTTGGAGCTGAACACAGGTAAACTCCTGTAGAAAAGGAATGTTTGGCTTTGGTTTTTGCTGTCCAAAAGACACGACATTATGTGACAGGACAAACTATCCATGTCATCTCCAGAATAAATCCTATTCGGGTGCTGATGAGAAAACCAAGCATTCTTAACTCCAGGTTAGCTACCTGGGCAATGTTGCTCACTCCTTATGACATGGTCTATGTACCTCAAAAATCAGTGAAGGGTCAAGCATTAGCTGATTTCTTAGCAGCTTACCCTATACCTGAGACATCAAAGCTATATGAAGATATTCCAGATGAAGTCGTGGATTGCAACATAACTTTGAGGGATGATATATGGCAATTATACTTTGACGGAGCATCACGGGTTGGACCTAAAGGCAATATCGTCTCCGGAGTAGGAATCGTCTTGGTTTCTCCTGATAAAATGGTCATATACCGTGCTTATTCCCTCAATGAGCCATGCTCTAACAATGTAGCAGAATATAATGCTCTGCTGATTGGTCTCCAAGTAGCAAAACAATTGGACATTGAATTTCTGGAAGCTTATGGAGATTCTCAACTGTTTGTTAATCAGGTTAGAGGGACTTATGAAGTCAGAAATCCTGATCTCATCCCTTATTATCAAGTGGTAATCGAGTTGGTCCTTTCATTCAAAGGGTTCTTCATCGAATTCGTACCACGTTCTCAGAATGTGGAAGCTGATGCTCTTGCTAGCTTAGCTGCAGACTTAGCTGTTCCAATTCGAAGACAAAACACAATCACACTGTTGGACCGAGACTTATTCTGTGTCAAGAATAATCTGTATATTGAACAGAGTTATATTACAGAATCAAGTTCCCAGTAAAGGGATTGGAGAAGTCCATTCATTGATTATGCGGTTCATGGGATTTTACCTGAAGATCCAAAAGAAGCTGCATTAATCAAGAGACGATCGTTTCGATTTTATTATGATTCGTCTTTACATATGCTATACCGTCGTTCATATGATAGACTTTTGCTGTGCTGTCTCTCAGAAAGTGAAGCTAAACAAATACTTCACGAAGCTCATGATGGTGTTTGTGGTGCTCATCAACCAGGTCCAAAATTACAAGACCGTATTCGAAGAATGGGATATTATTGGCCATCCATGATAGCAGATGCTGTAGATTATGCCAGACGATATAAAGCATGTCAGATTCATGCTGATTTTATTCATCAACCGTCTAAATTCTTGCATCCTACAGCAGCTTCTTGGCCCTTCGAAGCTTGGGGCATGGACATTATTGGTCCGATTAATCCTTCTTCTGTCAAGGGATATCGGTTTATATTGGCTATAACCGATTACTTTTCTAAGTGGGCAGAAGCAGTTTTCCTTGTTGAAGTGAAAACATCTAATGTGATTAGCTTCATCAAACACCATGTCATTTATCGCTTCGGGATTCCTCGACGGATAATTCATGACAATGGACCACAATTTGCCAGTCAGGCATTTTTTCGGTTTTGTGATAAGAATCGAATTCAAAATCTGGCTTCTACGGCTTATAATCCAGCTGCTAATGGTTTAGCCGAAGCTTTCAACAAGACGATCATCAAACTTCTCAAAAAGTTTGTCTCTTCTAATAAACGTGATTGGAATGAGAAACTTGGAGAATGTTTATGGGCTTATCGAACGACAGTCCGAACTCCTACTGGTTTTACACCATTTTTACTGGTCTACGGATGTGAGGCTATCCTTCCATTGGAAATTCAGATTCTATCTCTTCGAATAGCCATTGCTAATGAGCTAACTACAGAGAATAATGATCGCTTACGACTCCAAGAACTTGAAGGATTGGACGAGAAGCGTCTTCAAGCGCAACAGCATATCGAGTTATATCAAGCCCGTATATCTCGAACTTTCAATCGTAAAGTTAAAGAGAGGGTATTCAAGGTTGGTGAATTAGTTTTAGCTGTTCGAAGACCGATGGTGATGACGCATAAAAGCAAAGGGAAATTCCAAGCAAAATGGGAAGGCCCTTATGTTATCGAGACAGTTTTTTCCAACGGTGCCTATCGGTTATCTAAGCCCAATGGAGATTTACTCATGATGCCAATCAATGGCAAATTTCTTAAAAAGTACTATGTATAAAAAAGATACAGAATGAAAATAAAATCTTTTTATTTTTATTCAAAACAAAGGATTAAAAATAAGGATCACTGCCTCCCTTATTGAATACATAGTCAGCAAATACATCGAAGACATCATTGCCTGAGTTCACAAAAAACTTGCAGGCAGCCATCCTCAGCACCTCTTCTTCAGGAGTTTTTCCTGGCTCTGTTAAGAACGCAAAAATATCTTGTGGTGGCTTGGGCGTAGAAGAGCCTTCGCCTATTCCAGTTGGGCCTGAAACAATTGGCTCAACGGGGCGCGTTTCTATGACGTCCTCAACCTTCATGGTGACTTCAGTCTTCTGCAACACGTCCTTGGAAGACATTTCCGATAGGAGAATGGAAATAAGGATGAAACTTTACAAAAAAAGTTCTCATCTATTTATAGGAGAGAGATATTAATGAACCGGTTTTGGAAATTGAAACAACTTTTCATTCCCGAAAAGTCCTATCCATTCATTACATCAGATTCATCCATTTAATTGTGGAATTGAATTGATCTGTCTTTTCCCAAAAGAAACGTTGGTTCATTCATTCTTTCATCGATATTGGCATGACATCTGTCTTCTTTCCCAGCTACCAATGTTTGGTTAAGCTGATTACTTGTCTCTTCGGAGAGAAATTTTAATCTTTTATCTTACCATTTGGTATAAAAAGTTGGATTTATTATTTATCACGTTCTCATGACCTCTGAATAAATATTAAATCTACTTCTTTTCCTATCTATCATGTCCATTTGGCCTCTGAATAGATTTTAATCTATTTTTCTTTGAGTTGTTATGATCTATCATGTCCATATTACCTCTGATAGTATTGTATACTCTAAACAAAAAACGAGATTTTATTTATGTCTATATTACCTCTGGATAGATACAAATTATTGAGCATAGAAGACTTGTCATTTCCATTCTCACTTTATCATCATAAAAGTCTATTACATTTCTTAGACTTTCTTACAAATCATAATGGAAATCTATTACATCTTGGATTTTCATTCTATACGACAACAATGACCTAATGGAGATCTAGCACTTCTTTGGATCTTCTTCATCGGATTCGTTGTTGGTGGCAATTCCTTGCTGTCTAAGCCTCAATGGCGACAAGAGCAGTAGGAATTAACTCTGGTCTTCTCTCTCAGATGAGAGGAGAACCCCAGAGTATGGCAGCCCGAAGACGTGTTGCTGCCAATACAACTGGTTGAGAAATGACGGCCCTTCAGAATTGATAGAAACGTATCCAGCATTGGGATACGATTCCTAGTTCTGCCGTGAAAGGAACTCTACTACCTAATTTCTCGGGTTAGAGTTGACTCCACCATCCAACTTTTCGTGTATAAAGGCTCTTCCTACCATCTGAGGAAGACCCTTCTATCCCACGAAGAGTTCTGAGTTGTCTGATTTGCGCGTAAAAAATGCATGAGCTCCCTGATGTGTGTGTCAGAAGAATCCTCCCCACAGCATCTATATCGCCAATGCCAGTTCTGGAAAAGTTCTTTAACCAAGCTTCTGCAGAAAACAGCGCAAAAAAAGAAACTAATCAATAAAAGTGTCATCATCATCAGGCACAAACTGGCCCATCAAAGACGGGTATACTCTGTTTAGTCAAAGATAGATGCTCGCGCACTTTGTTCAGTTAAAGACAATTGTTTGTCTTCAACAGACGCACCTTATCTATTAAGGATTTGTGCTCGTTTTCAGCAGGCGTACCTTATCTATCAAAGATAGGCGCTTGTTTTCAACAAAAGCTCAAAGGCAGCCGATTGCGCACCTTATTTAAATTAAAGAAGAGCGTACCCTGCCCCTTTTATGTAAATCAAATACCTATTTCGGTGAAATGTGATGCACATAACAATGGATAAATAGAAAAGCTACTGTTTCACGATGGGCTTACCATCAAGATCAGATAGTTTGGCCCTAAGAGTTGTTGAATCAACGTCTGGTGACATGACGCATAGGGGAACGACATCGGAAAGCATCGCCATAATCAATCTCTTATTGGAGAATGAAATCTTGCAAAAAGCTATCTTCGGAGAAGAAGAAGAATAAAGGAATGAGAATGCATTCTTTAACTCAGCTATTTATAAAGGATCAAAGGAGCAGATGGTGTAAGTCTATTTCGGGAAAGATCCTAATAAGAGGCATTCATAACCACAGAACAGCTGTCACGTGTTGTTTTGTTTCTCTTAGGAATGAGCAAACATGGAAACAGTCAAAAAAAGGTGTAGAATGATCCTATATCAATGCACCACAAGAATAAAGGTGAAAATAATACCAGGATTTTATTTTATAAAAAAAAGAGTAGGCCCCTACAGATAAGTTGAGTGTCATAATACATAGATGACACTACTACACAAAACATTATTTCTTCTTCTCTCCTTCGTTGTGCTGACGAAGGGAGGCGCCTAACTCGTGCACATTGTGGATTCCTAAACGACACATTAGATTGAGGAATGCTTCTGCATTACCGGATCCTTCGTAGGCAGTTGAGGGACCACCATTTATATGATCGAAGATCGCTGGAGTCAGTCCAAAGCATTCCATGAAGTTGCGTGCTCGCAGCGATTGATCGACCTCCGTTTCTAGGTCAAGCCTTGAGCCTTTTCCTTCTCAGCCTCTATTTCTTTTTTTGGTGCCATGACAATATGAAAGGATGAGAAGTGAGAATGAAAAGCTTTTCCTTATATATATAATTAATCAACCCTTCATATTCCCTATGGAAAACTGAACATTATCAATGCAACTCGAGGAGACGAAGAGGCGTTCGAATGTTTCGAGAGAAAATTTATTATGACGGTTGAGTATTGACCGACGCCATTTCTTGACTTTTCATATTCAAAGTATTTCGAAATTTTTGAAGTCTTTTCAAATTCCGAAAATTTTGAAGGTGGTCTTGTAGGAGCGTAAAAAGTGCTTTATTTGACTAATTAAAAGGAACTGAAGACTTTATGCAAGCAATTCTCTATGAGAGCTATTTTTACGCCAGGATTATGTTGTTTTTTACGCAAGCTAATCTGTACGCTAGCTACCCTCTACGCTAGCTACTTTACGCTGGGAAGCTGTCAGATCATGCATTTAAATGCAAGTGATAATGACTCTGACATAATGATTTGCTGACAACATGCAACACAGAAGTCGAGAAGATCGAATTTTCACCTAACTCGATACTTGTCGTATGGTGTGCAAAAAAGGCTACTTTACGCTCAATAAAATTACTTTTTTTTACGCACGATAGTTATGTGAGCTTTTACGCTCAAGGCTATTGTGAGCGTAAAGTCTATTTGGGCTAAGTTTTACGCTCAAGGCTATTTTAGCCACTTTACGCTGGACAGTTTTATTTGGGTTGTTTTTACGCCAGTTGCCACTTTACGCTCGGAGCATATTTTGGGTCGTTTTTACGTCCGATCCCTCCTGACTACTTTGGAACGTGGTTTATCCACGTGGCTTTCATGCCACATTTATTGAAGAACGTGTGTACATGTTCCCTATTTTTGTTGAAATAATGGGACACATGTCAACGTATGTAGAGGGTGACATCCATCGTGGGTGACAGTTACCAGCATAAAAACCTAATTTTGTTGCTCTTTACGCACAATGGGTCAAGTCTATAAATAGACTTATTTTTCACATTAAAAGGCATCATGAGCAGAGAGACAGGGAAGAATACATAGAGATCAGAGCCCAGAGACTTTGATTTTTCAGAGCATTCTTCTTCAACTTTTCTTCCAGAACAGAGTGAAGCAAAGCAGAAAAGCATTCGACCTTGCCAACAGTGCCCAAGTGCGTCGATACCTTTCTGGTGACTTAGTTATTCCGGATGTTTATCTTCTAGCAGTGATCTTCATCATCATCGTATGGTCCAAGGAACAAAGTGATCGCCTTCAGATCAGACTTCCATAGCAATACTTTCCAGAACATTTGTACTTTTTGTACTTCTTCTCGTTTTATTTACAAAGGCCAATTTTTAGGCATTTTGTTAAGTGAAACATACGTTTGTTCCAAAGAGTTTTCTAAAAATCTTTCATTTTTAAATCCCAAGCCAGTTAAATTCTCTAGTCAATTTGCCGGTACGGTGCAGTCTAGAAGATTTTAGAGAAATTGTAATCAGAGGCTTAATTGAAGAAAGACTCTTCAAAACTGAAGTTGGTCGAGTTCTTCGTATCAAAGCTCGCATATGTAGAAGTTGTAAGGACTTCGTATGAAAACTTGCAGGATTTTCCAATAGTGGATTCAACTGGAAGCTAGAGTTCTTCTGACTGGACTAGTCCTCACTAGAGGGAAACCAGTATAAATCTCTGTGTTTGCGTTTGCCTTCTGATCTCTTTTATTTACAGTTATTACTTTGTGATTATTGATATTATTTCTGTGATCTAACTGCTAACAAGTTTTTATTTAGCAATATTCTGCTACCTACTCTATTCGCCCCCTCGAGTATTCTGCTTTACGATTTCGTTCCTACAGACTCCTCGACGTCGGCTTCAACGGGCTTCTTGCCCTTGCCTCTGCCTTGGCTAGCACCGCCACACAGGGTCTTATGGGCCATCTCTCGAAAAACTAGGGTTTTTTGTCGAAGAAGAAAAGAAAGCTCTAGGAAAGAAAAAGATGGAAAGTAGAAGACTCTCTCTTTCATCAAAATTGCCTATTTATAGGCTGGCCACGTGTGTGAACCGATAAACGAGTGACGTCAGCATCTCCTCGGGTCTCATGAAACCGACGGCTACGTATCTTCCAAAGAAAGATCATCATTAATCACTCGAAGAATGAAGCGTTACTTTCTTTCATCTAATCGAGAAAGACATGCGCTGGCACTCCCATGCCCGGATAAGCCATGCGCCCATACAGGGCATGCGCCCAGAACCTAGTACCGATGCTTCTCGGTTCAAAGTATTTTCCAAAACTTGACAGAAAGTTTTGAAAACTTTGAAAGGGGTCTTGTAGAAGCATGGAATTGCAGGCGCATTTATCTCATACGCTTCCAAGGTTATGGGCCTAAAGTACTATGCATCCCCAAAGTATCATCATTCAGAAAACAGCAAGTAGAAGAGGCACATGAAGATCAATTTTTTATTCCATATAGAAAAGTCTATTACATGTCCAAATTCAACAAAAGTCTACTACAAAGAAGAAAGCCTAAACTACAGCTAGGCGCATCACTTCGCAGGCGCATCACCCTGACATCTCAGTGTAGGCACATCACTTTTCCTTATCAGAGCAAATCACTTTTTTGAGTGGTTCGGCCAGTGAAGCATTTATTGAGCAGAACACGGGTTGGCAATCAATCCAAACCCGGTGGCTCTTCCACCATAACGAAAGTCGGGGCACGACGACCCCGATCTTTGGATGCAACAGGCACCCAATGCCATTTTGTAGAAAAATACACTGCCAAAAAGGGTTTCGAACATAAGTTGTGTCCATAGCAAACTCGGTGCATCTCAGTCTTCTGAAGGAGTTCATCATCAAAGCTTCTTCGAACAAAAAGATCTGCAACCCACAGTACAGCGTCTCGCCAAGAAGGAGGACCGGTCGAGTTCATCTCCATTTGAGAAGAAAAGTGAAATGAGAAGTAAACTTCTCTTCACAAAACTATTTATAGGCCAGGGCAAATCAAACCCATGCGTCAAAGTGACAACTTCTCCAAAGTCAGTATAATGAACTTGCATTAATGGTGATGAATCTACCCCTTCAAATACAGTCGAGCCAATAAAGCATTAATGCCTCGAAAAATTCAACAAAGGCTGACTAATGAGGATGCGCAACGCAGCAGATGCGCTCGTCAACACCATGCACTCCGTACCGATATGCCCTATGGAGCTCAGACAAATACGCCCAATGGGTCACAGTCAGATGCGCCCAGTTATGCACAAAGATGTGCCCATATAAAGTTTGCTACCCATCAAAGCATTTAATGATGGAGTGACTGAAACGACAACAGCACACGTCTCGAAGTCAGAAATTACAGAAGAGGAAGAGACACAATCATTACTCTTTTATCGGTTGCGGCTATGCTTCGCCACGTGGCCGACTGACCACTCGCATGCGCCTTCGCAGCCATGCGCCCAACAACCCGCATGCGCCTTTGCAGCCATGCACCCAAAGCTCTGTATGCGCCTCCGCAGCCATGCGTCCAAAGCTCTACATGTGCCTCAAAAGCCATACGCCCAGACTTGTTTGTGACTCCTAAAAGCCATGAGCCAAGTCTTCTCATGCGCCAGATTCCAGGCGCATCCTGACAGATCACTCTCCCTAAATTTGAGATCTTTGAGCCATAGACATGCGCCATATGTCATTGACTCAGTTCTGCTCAAGGATGAGTGCTAACCACACAAGATCTCAGCAACAACTGTCACATGTCAGCTCAACTGCAGCCCAATAGTGCAGGTCAAACAGATTCAGCTCCGACTTTAGGGCGCATCATCCATGCTCCCATCAGCATCAGCCATGTGGCATCCCTATAAACAAGTTCTCCAAGCGCATAGCACACATGCGCGCATAAGCAGATCATTCTGGTGCCTATAAATAGAAGGATCATCCCTTCATTCGTATACACACACACACTCCAAGCTCAAGCCCACTTCTTGAGCATTTTAAAAGTAGATCAACATCCAGAGCAATTACAAGAGTCAGAATCCTCTTCAAGTCACTGCCCATTCCAGAGCAATCCAGACTTTCACAGAGTTCGAGATCGTCGTCAGGTCATCAACGGAGTCAACGTATTACCACTCACTCCATCGCCACTATTCCCAGATAAAAACAAAAGGGTACTCCTAGGACTACATCTAAGTCCTATATTGTACTATGTTCTGTTTGTAATTGAAATATATAGTTTATTCAAAACAAACATTAGGTGAGCCGCTTGTCGATATCACTGATTTTGAATTTTCCAACGATATGACTTTGACCAATTTCAAGAATCAACTTTATGCTTCTGATCCCGTCCGTCCTAGCAAGTTCAAAGCCATAAACTTGAACTTGTTTTTCTATCAGTTACATCGGATCATCTTTTCCACCTTACTATATAAGTCCACCTCGAAAGATGATGTAACTTGTATTAAATTATCTGCTATCTACCACATTCGTCATGGGATTCCCTTTTCTGTTCCTATGACTATTATCAGGATGTTGGCTAGGTGTTATGAGATGAACATAAATCTTCTCTACGCGATGATCCTATCTATCATCTTTCAGCATTTTGAAATTGATTTGTCTTCTTGTGCTCGTGACTTTGAGTCCAAACATCTGCAGCTTTCACGTCATAGTGCCTCTGTCCCTCCTGCTCCTTCTACTGTACCACCTCCTCCACTTCAAACCTATCATATGTCCTTTGATGGCATCCATCAGCATTTGGATAATTTGCGACATGCTCAACTTGATGAGCACAACTCTTTGTGAGCGTATGTGACCAAGACATTGAGGGAACAAGAGTTTCGAGATGCTAGTCGATTTCAGGCCCTTGTAAACTCTTTTGCGGATCTGCGTTTTGCTCAAACTGGTCAGTATGCTAGTTCATCATTACTTCAACCCCGGTAACGCATATGATTGGTACCGTGGTTCTGATGCTACTCCACATCCATCTCATGGAGCTGGTACTTCTGGTGCTGGACCTTACGGACATGGTGATGCTACTGCTCGCATTGATGATGATTCAGATTAGATAAGAATTTGATCTAGATGCTACAGTTCTGTAAGCACCCTAATTTTTAGGAATTATTTTTTATTTATTTTATATGTTTTTTATATTAAACTATATTTTATTTTAATTATGACTATATATGCATTTTTTCGTAGCTTTAATTTTTGAAGCACAATAATTATCAATTTCTCAAATCTACTCCCATCATCGTATTTTAGACGAGTCCACCTTCAGTTTGATATATCATGTCCCATCCAAACATGTTCCCTTGTACTATATTTTTCATGTACAACTTTAGGGGTAAAATAGTCATCTTAGTCTCTATCATAAAATTTGACTAGCATTTCAAGTAGCAATTAAGGCCAAACTTTGAATCAAATCATTTGACCCAATATATAGTTTTAACCTATTTTGAGCCAACTACGCACTTGCCAATGATGTGCCACTCAATTGGATTCCCATGTGCTATTTAATTTTAAGTGGCACACAAGTCGAAACTATAGACATATTTGACTCAAATCGATCACAAAAATTCTACCGACCCAAAACTACTCCAAGTATAGTTCGTAAAGCCTATTCTAGGGTGTTCTAACCTCATAGACCTATTTTAGATTATTTTTTATGAATTAATGGTAGCCATATTGATTTAAAACTATTTTAAATCAACTCTAAAACTACTTTCCTAATTTTGACCCAATCAAATCTCTTTGAGATACACCTTTGATTTAAATCATCAAATCTCAACCAAATTACCTCAAACCAAATCCAAGTCAATTGCCACTTCCTCTTTCTCACTTAAACACCTTCACTCTATGATGACGGAATATACTTTATATATTTATGCTCTAGAAACCGTGCCCCTCCTATTTATTTTCTATTTTTGTACTTTTTTTTCTACCCAACAGAAACTCATCACTCCGACCTCTTCTAACCATTCTACCACCTTTATCTAGGCCCTAGGATATCCCCTAACACTCAGACACCTTTTCGAGAAACCTTAGCCCCTAATTTGGTCGATATGTGGCGTAGAAGGCACCCGAAGTCGACCGAACTCGTGTTGAATTTATCACAACAGGTTACTCGACTTGTAAACTAGATTTCATCTACTTTTTCTCTTCTGATTCTCCTCAAACCAAAAATAGAAGTTATCTCTATGTGTATAATTCAATCTTGGATCGCTGGATCATATAGTTCCAAGCGGTTTATCCGTGGCGTCGATTCTACGATAAAGTGTCCATAATCGACGAGATCTATTGCGAGCAATTTTTTGACTACCTAAGTTCAGATTTGATATATCTAATATTTTAATTCAAAAATTAGACATCGAGAGATTTCCAACGCATATCTACTTGTAAGTTTTTGAGTTTGTTTGCTATTTTTTAAAAATTTCGACATTTGTCGTAACACCGTAACTCCGAAAATCCTATTTTTTTGTGTCCGAAAGTTCTAATACTTCATAAAAATCTACTAAACTACTTTTTTTGCAAGGTTTAATATTGAAACACTTATTTTAACTATTTTATATAATTTTTCCAGAATTTTGTATTTTAATTATTTGTTGTTTCGGGACTCAACTAGTTGGCCAATTGTGATATTAATGTTGTAGTATCAACATGGGACTATTATGCTTTAGTTTTCACCATTAAAATAATATTATTAGTAATATAAATATATTTATAAGTATTTTACATAAATTAAATTATTATTTCATACTAGTTATAAACTATTTTGATAATAAAGTTTGGTTAAAAATCCGTTCAAAAACCAAAGAAAAATAATTTTCTAAAACCCAAAAAACACTGATACAGGGTTCGTCCCAACCCTTGAGCATTAAAAGACGTGTACAGATGTTTTGGACGTATGGGCTTCGACAGAACTTGAATTGATTGAGTGTGCGCGACGAATTCGAGGCGTATCGGTCGAGGTATACCGTATCGGTCCCTTTGTAAAGCTTTTAATTACTTTGTGCACGTTCGTCACATCGTGACAAAACTTATGCCACCTCGTGTCATTTCTGGTCCTGTGGGCCAAGTTTGGTCTGATTCTAAGAAGGATGAGCGGAATGCTATTTTGGCGGGTCCACGATCCGACTCAACAGACAATTTTGTGCACGGCACATCGGAATCCAAATCTGGACATACCATTGTGTTTGTATCGAAAAACTAGACTCGTAGGTATATAACTTGTTGACTTTAGAGATCATAGGTTCTTGCATGTTTTTCGGTGTCAAAATGGGTCCAACGACGGCTACTGTTTTGATCCAAAATTATAGTTTTGCCCTTGTATCCAGAATTGGACTTATGGGTAGTCAAACTTAGACATTCTTCTTATGCAAAATACGTTTGTTGTCACTCCCCGTTCCCAGAATACGTATTTTATACATGTACTTTTATACATGTACTGCTTGAAGGTATTTATTGAATGCTTATCATACATTTATTCTATAATTTCATGCTAATTAATTTTTCCGTATTTTATTTTCTGCTTTTGCTTAAGCCCTTGGTTTATTTTGTTCATGTTGAACCAACTTGGTTTAGCTTGGTTCATCATGATCAGGGGTGGATGGCCTAGATCTTGTAGGAAGGAATGGGTGGTGGAGATTTGGACTCGGCTTGATATTTATACCCCTTTACTTTTCTCTCTCTTCATTACTCTCATTTACTTCTTCTTCGTCCTCCATTACTCTCCCACCAACCTAGAAAGCTTAGGCAAGTACAACTTGCTTCATGATGGATCTTAAGTATTATTGTTCCATTCTCTTCCTTACTTGATTTCAAGTCTCCGTAGAACTTGGAGTTTTTGGTTTTCATGGGTGTATGTTTGTATATCTAAGTTTATGTTACTTTCGGTTTTTCTTGCTTTTAACCTATCAAACTTCTTTGTTTTCAAAATTTGGTTGTTCTATGTTGTAGAGAATTTTATTCTACCCTATTTCGACCTATGGAAGTCCAGATTAGGCTTGGATTATTATGTTGGGAAGTCTGGGAACCCCAAACTTCCCAGGTTCTTCTTCTCGGAAAAGTTGGAGAAGAAGAACAGTATTGGCCGTATAGGCATTCCAGTCTTCATGTGGCTCCTCGTTGGCCGCATAGGCATTCCAATCTTCATGCGGCTCCTCATTAGCCGTATAGGCATTTCAGTCTTCATACGGCTCCTCATTAGCCGCATAGGCATTCCAGTCTTCATGCGGCTCCTCATTAGTCGTATAGGCATTCCAGTCTTCATGCGGCTCCTCATTAGCTGCATTCCAGTCTTCATGCGGCTCCTTATTAGCCGCATAGGCACTCCAGTCTTCATGCGACTCCTCTTTGGCAGTCTTGCTGTATGGCTCTTGGCAGTCTTGTCGCATGGCCATGTCCTCCCTTATCGCATGGCCATCGGCAGCCTTGCCGCATAGACCCTGTTTCCCCTTTGTCGTATGGCTCTTGGCAGTCTTACCGCATAGACCCCGTTTTCCCCTAGCCGTATGGCGGTCCTTGGCCGCATAGGCCATGGCCCTTGACTCCCGGGCCGCATGGGATTCTGAGTTAACTATGGCCGCATAGATGGGTACCCACTTACCCTGCCGCATAGATGGGCATCCATCTACTGCCGCCTTTGGGCTGTTTCTTGTCCCGAATTGACATTGATTGTTACCTTGACTAATGATTTATCATGCGTTCCTAGTTGGAACTAAGAGACTGGCTAGTCGTCTTATTGAATTGAATGAGACACGTTCATGTATGAACCATGAACCATTGCAATCGACTAGCCGATCCGAATATTGGCATATGGACACATGTTGACTTTTATTTTTCTGCAAAAGTAGCATGTGTATCTTACAGTCAAGGCATGATTATTCCCTGGCTAGGTTTGATTGTTGTATTACGATATGTAAGACCTACAACCTAACCGCACGGGCATCGTTGTAGAGTTATGCATATCGTACTCTGTACGAAAGTACTCATTCTGAATGACCATGATCCATGGCATGAGATTTCAATCAACATAGGGACTATTAAGCTAAATAAAATAACGATTGCATGGAGAGAATGGATTCCCGAGTTCTTATATGGCAGCCATCTTGGGATAATTAGTGCCCCGACATGCCGGCTGGTTCCCACAGATACTATAAATCTGCCACACGGGCAGGAAGTGGTATCTGCTTATACTGTTACATATATTGATGACGAGCGTCCCGCTGGGACTCGTCTAATTCATGATTGACACAATTGATTATTGGATATACTAGCCTTGCTTGTACATAGTAAGAACTGAGGAATCTCTTATTGCATGTTTCCAATACAACTTGGAACTTACAGTTAGCAAGCCGTAGTAGTTGTATTGCCGTTTAAATTGATTTGTTTGTGTACTGTACCTACTCTGTTAACTACTGAGATGAGTAGAATATCAGGACAAGACGGGTCAACTTCTGTCCTTGTTTGGTTGGAAAGTTGGCTTGAAGTGTCGTGATGTTGTACGAACCCCAGTAGCAAGCAGAGATCTATTTATCATCTTTTTAACTCTTATCACTGGTTCTATTTCTCATATCGTGCTTCCTTACGGTACTTGCTATTAGAGGTCTAACCTCTCTGGTTTTGCATGGCCAGATTTAGAGCCAGCTCCTGAGGACTCAGCTTACTTCTACCTCCAAGATGGTCAATACTAGAGGAATGATTGCAGGAGGACACGAGTGGGTTCCTTGCTTCCCTGCTCGTTTTGCTACTTACTTTACTTATTGCCGTTTTGTACCGACAAGTTAGTTGGACTATCTTGTACTTACCTTTACATAATTATAACTAAGTCAGACTGCATCTGATAACAATTGTGTATACCTTGCTATATCATCTGGCTATGTTTTGTACAGCTAGATCTCAAGAACATTTTGACTGAGTGTTTGGGACATCTTACTGCTTTATCTTACATGTTCTCTATTATTGCTTCTTATTTGAATGATTGAGACAATAGATGTTGAGTGACCACAGTAAGACTTTCATGTAGTATGCACCTCCTCGTCGTTAGACAACATTGATCGTATTATACGGTATTCTTCTACCCGTAATACGAAGCTGGCTGAGTCATTCCCCCGCTCTTCGATATTCTGGTTCTGGGGCGTGATATTTGTGATGTCTATTTCAGCATTCGAACACATTTGCAAGAGTTTGACTTTTGTGACCCATTAGTTAATTGGATATTGTTGGATCTGCACACAACCACCAGGCAAGTATACCTTGTCTTTCTTTACAGTTTATTTATATGCTTATATCCCTTCTCCTTTTGTTATATGTCATCATTTAGTTCCTTGGTTAATTTGGTGGATATGTGTTTCTTCATATGTATATTAGTTTAGTTGTCTCATTCATATAGCATCATTGTTCATGGTTTGACATTATAGTTCATATTGGATTTGTTCTCACCTGTACCTTGTCTAAGTTGTACTGAATTACGGGGAGTGGAAGAACGAGTACATATTATTTGAGCTACTATTCCTATTTTTAGTTTTTTTTAAACCCGAGAGTCCATGCAGGGGCGAGGGTTGATTGCTTGAAGCTAACCTAAGAGTCCATGCAGGTGCGAGGTTAGTTGTTTATTCAAACCGGAGAGTTCATGCAGGGGTGAGGGTTTGAATATTTGTTTGACTGCTTGCCATGTGTTCATCTAGGAACTTGGCATTTGTTATATGTTTTCTTTCCAGCAGTTCATTTATGCATAGTTGTTCTTATATGCATGTCTAGTTGTTGCTTAGCTATTTTTGTTTCTTTCCTGGTTATTCTTTATGCATGTTATTACTGTTAGATAGGCATATTTATATGTATCTTGCTAGTGTAGTGCCCCGTCCCGCTCAGTTCAACTGGAGGAATCAAAATGCTAATAGTGTTTGGACTTAGCCATGCAACGGCTTGCTCAAAGTCCCGCTCAGTCGAGGCGACTCCTCGATCAGGTGGGTGGCTTCGGTGAACTTGCCTCAACTTGGCCTTCACACTAATAAAACAAAAGTTTTCAACTGCACAAGTAGGCTTGATAATAAAAGAGGTGAATCCACATAGCTAAGGAAATAATCCCAAGTTGAGTCAGATTGAGTTAGAATATGGAAAGGTCCCACGGTCGGCGTAGAAATGTGCACGACGTGCTTTCAAAATGACACTCGATCGTTCATCCCGTGGATTAGGAGAAAGAGAGTTGGTTTATGTTGTCGCAAAGCTATGAACTTAGCATAAGTCATAGGTGTCGCACGTATAAACGCTTGATAAAGCATGTACTGTCCAATGTTTGGCTTACCAAAAGTGTCCCACAAGCCTGAATGCACGTTTCCACGATGTAAGGGCTTGGCATGGCCTTGCTCGTCCCATGGGTTAAGTTGTCTCGCACGATGGAGTTAGACAAAAGTTATGTCAAGGGCTATCGAAGTAATAGCAAGCACGGTCCCACGATTTCTACGGCTGGATGTAGCCACACAATCCTACGGTCTCAAAGCTCGTCATATGGAGTATGACTTGGACGGTAGTATCGCACAGAACACAAATTGAGTTAAGGCACGAGCCACGGTTGATTCAAATTGAGTTTGGCAAAAAGGCTATCAAATGGTCATCCTTCAATTGAGTAAATGATAGGGCAACATGGAAAAATACTCGCGACCATGGGTCATCGAGGCAGTCTCAAATATTTGGAGTCTTTAACATGGTCCTAAAAAGATGGTAACACTAGAAGAATAATGACTGTGTAAGACGGTAGTTCGAGTCGAGTCTTGCATAATTATTGGACAACTTGTCGACAAGGAAAAATTTTCTCGGAACGACAAACCTGGGGCCACATGATCTTTTCGGCCTAAGAGAAAATCCGGTATAGCTGAGCTGGGAGTACCGCTCAGGTTATTCGAAAACTTTCAGTGGGATTCGCTACGTGCACTGAAAGGGTCACCGAATAGCAAAGTTATAAGTCCAAGTATAGTTTATGGTACTAGTGACCATTTCATATATATGAGTCGACATATTAGTGGCGATCCATTTGCATGCCTTTAGATTGAGTCAAAATTTATGTCCACGATACCAATGAGTCGAGTTGAATGTGTGCATGATTTGCAACACAATATTTGGGCCTAAGATTTGGCTGCAACAAAGACACCGTGCTACGGCACGAAGTGTGGCATTGGTTGGTGAGTCGTTGACACAAAAGTATAAGTAAGTTAGATCCAGTCATTTCGAGTTTAAGTCAGGAAGGGCCTAAGGCAAAGTTGGTCAAGTGGTACTGAGTTGCGAGGCACGGCCTCATTGTGGATGCATGAATAGAGTTGATGGCACGACCGTGTGATTGAGTCTTAAAGTATGGGCCAAAAGGCAAGCACGAGTCGATAAGTTGATGTTGTTAGACACAAGAAGGGTCTAGAGGCAAGTATAAGTAAGTTTTTGGTGCGATAGCACTGTGATGATCTAGAGACACAAGTAGGCGAGGCGTTTATGTCCTATAATCGATCCTAAGGAAAGAATAAAAATACAACCATAAAGGGTTTTATGTTGCACAAATAAGAATGGACGTGCTAGTTTGGTATGGGTGGGCGAGAAGCCCACTCCACCAGTACAGCTGAGTACTGACACCCACACATTTCCATATACAGACACGGGTAAAAGCTCGTTGGCACGGAGCTCGCTTGGATGCATCAAGGCATGGAGTCCCTTGGAGTATCGAGGTGTGCGGCCGCATAGAGTTTGGACTTATACAGGAGAAAATATATGGACATCGCCTATCTGAAGCAATTGCTGGCTCGTCAAGCTTTGTATTGAGAAATGAGAGAGAGCATAGTGACTTGTAACTTGACAGAAGAGTGAGACTGAGTGATTGTAGTCATGGCCTCGTGCCACTTTTGTAATCCTTGTTCAATATCAATAAAGAGTCTCCTTTGTTGACTTGTGTTCTGGTTCTAACTTTTTCGCTGGCTTATTCAATGTTTCTGCTTCGAGACTTCTGTGAGACGACCCCGTTGCTTAGCCTGTAATCGGTTGTTATGGAACCAGTCTTGCGTGATCACCACCTAGGCTCACGCGACATCACGTCTTAGCAAGGACGATTGGTCCTACGGGACCGGGGTGCGACATAATGGTATCAGAGCACGGCTTTACGTCCTTGGACTTTCGATTAAATTTTTAACTCTGATGTTGTTTTCGCAAACTCTGATGTTGTTTTTGCGATTGATATCGTTGGTGTGCTCTCTCTCAATGTTATACAGGATTTTCATACAATAAGTCTATGTAGTTTGGAAATCATATGAGGATAGTTTTCAATAAAAACAAAAGATAGTTCATGTAAAGCACGGTTGGCTAAGTCGGGCTGGACATATACACCAAGAATTACATAGACCTTAGCAAAGTCAGGTGCAGAATTCAAATTATGTCGAACAAGAATGAGTTAGACTCGATTCATAAAAGTGTTGGGTAGTTGTGATAGAGATGCTAACAAATGACATTATCGTTGATGCGATATAGATGGAACGTGCTTGAATTTGAGGAATGGTTCGAAAGGAGATTCGAAGTAGTCGATTTTGATTAGAAAATTTTTGGTGGATTTATCCAATGACTTCATCCCTGAGTGGTGTATAGGATAGCCTTGGGGATATAGATCGAACTGAGGATCGGGGTGCCAATGAGTCTATCAGCTAGAGTCGCAGTATGCAAAGCCTTAGATTGAGTACCATTGAGCAAGTTGTAATCTTGAAGATTTTGACGAGTTGATTCGAACGAACTAGAAACTGACGCACACCGGATTTGGATTGCGCAAGTATGAAATGCGAAAATGATAGAGTAAATAAATTTGATTAAGAAAAAGTTAAGGTGTAACGAATGGATGACTTAGTCGAGGAATCGATATGAATCGTATAAGAAAAGTTAGCATGATTGAAAGTTAGCGTGCATGAAAATAATTCAAAAATACGAGAATAACTCTAAGGATTTGGGACAGATGTTGCTCGATGACTTAAGAAATACAAATGAACAAATATGATTTTGGGTTTGAACGAATTGATCATGTAACTAATTCGAGGGATAATGATCGAACTTGCTCTTAAATGTTGAGTAGATTATAGTATATCTAGTTCGGATGATAGCATTAGTTGTACGACTCGAAGTTCGATGCAAAAGGAAGATCGTCAAGTTATGTACATCATCGATGATATTGAGGCGTATAAAAGATCGATGTACGATAACTCGGGGGTACGCTAATTCGAAGAATGACAATCGTATAAATTATTATTGTTTCGATGGATGCCATGCTTGGGATTTTGATAAAAATAAATATTTGGATGAAAACGAGAATGCCTTGATTGCTTCGTTGATAACCACAACGTAGACGTTCTTGTCTTGTGAGAGCGTAACTCCAGCCTCGCACATACGTCACGTCGAATTTAGGACGATCGTTCTGTGTGAACGTTGACATGGTGATTCATGTTCAGCGGGAATAATCAAACTCGGGAGATCAAGGCATGGCAATTTGGATTGCTTCGACTTGTGGTTTGATACGAAGGTGAATTCGAGGATTGGTCGGACTTGTGATTGACGATTAAGTAAATTTGAGAATTGAGTAGATCCAATCTGAGTATCGAGAATTAGTCTAGACTCAAAGCAAGAGTTACGCCCCGATGAAGATGATTATCTTGCGGGAGCATTAACATGGTGATTTCATGTCCACCGTAGATAATTAGACTTGCGAGAGATTGGGGCATGACATATTGTTATGCTAGACGACCTTGTGATCGAATACGTAAATTGTATTGAACGACTTAGGAAATATGGAATAAGAATTATAGTTTAGTAACAAACCGTGTCTTGGAGTACTTGACTCGAATATAATGGATAGGTGAATTATATCAAATATGTTCAAAGGAATAGACTATGCAAATTGCTAGTTTAGACGTGCGATAGTGACATCGGAAGGTTTGGTTGAGTGAAACTTATCGTATGATGGCTTTGTTGAATGACTCGGACCCTTGGACTGAATGTTGCGGATACAAATAGGAGAAATCTATGCTCGAAGTTTAGAAATCGGAGTGATATGAGCTTGGGTAGAAAACTCTATATTATCAACCTTGGTTTGACCTTAGGATTGGGGTCAGTGTTGATATTATTATTTGGGAATAGTGATTCCAATACTGACGGTTGACCTTAGCCAAGAAAAGATAGCCTAGCGGTTAGGCGTGACATCTCTGTTTCAAGAGGTAGTATCGGTATGATTGATTTCAGGATTGATATGATGATTAAATATGTGGAATCCTTAATTTATTATCAGAAGGCTTGGCTGAAATGCATATATTTTGGAGACGTCTTAAATATGTACACGATCCAACTAAGTGATACGTCGAACTCAAGTAAGAATAAAGGAATGAGAAGTTATCGAGGATTTTGAAATTGTGTGTTACGAAGAAAAATATTGATGGTAGTGCGATCATTGGATTTGAGATGAACTTGAATGTTGATTGATCGGGTGGCTTGCCTAGAACTGAGTTATTCGTGTACGCGACGAGTATAAGTTACCCAAGTTGAGATATAGTTGTTCGATGTGAAAGATAACCAAAGCATGAGCATGGCTCGGATTGAAGAAACGCATAGAAGGAATGTGTACGGGAGTCATTAAATATTGAATCAAATGATAAGTCGAAGAGCGTGTACTCAGTAAGTTTCGATGATGAAAATTTTTCTAAGTGGTGTATAATGTAGTGCCTCGTTCCGCTCAGTTCAACCAGAGGAATCAAAATGCCAACGATATTTAGACTTAGCCATGCAACGGCTTGCTCAAAGTCCCGCTCGGTCTAGGCGACTCCTCGCTCAGGTGGGTGGCTTCGGTGAACTTGCCTCAGCTTGGCCTTCACACTAATAAAACGAAAGTTTTCAAATGCACAAGTAGGCTTGATAATAAAAGAGGTGAATCCACATAGCTAAGGAAATAATCCCAAGCTGGGTCAAATTGAGTTAGAATATGGAAAGGTCCCACGGTCGGCTTAGAATTGTGCACGGCATGCTTTCAAAATGACACTCGATCCTTCGTCCCAAGGCTTGGGAGAAGGAGAGTTGGTTTATGTTGCCAAAAAGCTATGAACTTAACATAAGTCATAGGCGTCGCACGTATAAACGCTTGATAAAGCATGCATTATCCAATGTATGGCTTAGCAAAAGTGTCCCACAAATCTGAATGCACATTTTCATGGTGCAAGGGCTTGGCATAGCCTTGCTCGTCCCACAGGTTTTGTATTGCATGATGGGGTTAGGCAAAAGTTATGTCAAGAGCTATCGAAGTAATAGCAAGCACGGTCCTACGATTTCTATGGCTGGTTGTAGCCACACAACCCTAAGATCTCAAAGCTCGTCATACGGAGTATGACTTGAGTGGTAGTGTCGTATAGAACACAAATTGAGTTAAGGAACGAGCCACGGTTGATTCTAATTGAGTTTGGCAAAAAGGCTATCAAATAGTCGTCCTTGAGTTGAGTAAATGATAGGGCAACATGGAAGAATACTTGCGACCGTGTGTCATCGAGGTAGTCTCAAATATTGGAGTCTTTAACATGGTCCTAAAAAAAGGTAACACTAGAAGAAGAATGATTGTGTAAGACGGTAGTTCGAGTCGAGTCTTGCATAGTCATTGGACAACTTGTCGACAAGAGAAAGTTTCCTCAAAACGACAAACCTGGGGCCAAAGGATCGTTCTGACCTAGAAGGAAACACGGTATAGACGAGGTGGGAGTACCGCTCAGGTTATTCGAAAACCTTCAACGGGGCTCGCTACTTGCATTGAAATGGTCGTCGAATAGCAAAGCTATAAGTCCAAGTATAGTTTGTGGTACTAATGACCATTCCATATAGATGAGTCGGCATATTATCGATGATCTACGTGCATGCCTTTGGATTAAGTCAAGATTTGTGTGCACGGTACCAATGAGTCGAGTTGAATGTGTGTACGATTTACAACACAATATTTGGGCCGAAGATTTGGCTGCAGCGAAGACACCGTGCTACGGCACAAAGTGGGGCGTCGGTTGGAGAGTCGTTGACAAAAAAGTATAAGTAAGTTGGATCCAATTATTTCGAGTTTAAGTCAGGAAGGGCCGTAAGACAAAGTTGGTCAAGTGGTACTGAGTTGTGCGACACGGCCTAATTGTGGATGCACGAACAGCGTTGATGGTACGACTGTGTGATTGAGTCTTAAAAGTATGGGCCGAAAGGCAAGCACGATTCGATAAGTTGACGTTGTTAGGTACGAGAAGGGTCTAGAGGCTAGTATAAGTAGGTTATCGGTGCGATGGTACGGTGATGATCTAGAGACACAAGTAGGTGAGGCGTCGGTATCCTAAAATTGATCCTAAGGCAAGAATAGAAAGACAATTATAAAGGGTTTTATGTTGCATGGTTTTATATGGGTGGACGAGAAGCTCACTCCACCAGTACAGTTAAGTACTGACACCCATACGGTTTCCATATGCAGGCACAAGAAGATGCTCGTTGGCACGGAGCTTGCTTGGATGCGTCGAGGCATGGAGTCCCTTGGCGTTTTGAGACGTACAGCCGCATAGAGGATTTATATAAGACATAATATGTGGACATCGTCTATCTAAAACATCCGCTGGCTTGTCAAGCTTTGTATTGAGAAATGAGAGAGAGCAGAATGACTTGTAACTTGAGAGAAGAGTGAGACTGAGTGATTGTAATCATGGCCTCGTGCCACTTTTGTAATCCCTGTTCAATATAAATAAAGTGCCTCTTTTGTTGACTTGTATTTTGGTTCTCACTTTTTCGCTGGCTTATTCAATATTTCTGCTTCGGGAACTTTTGTGCGACGACCCCGTCACTTAGCCTGTAATCGGTCGTTATGGAACCCACCTTGCATGAGCGCAACCTAGGCTCATGCGGCATCACGCCTTAGCGAGGACGATCGGTCCTACAGGACTGGGGCATACAGCTAGTCCCCAAAGGACCTGGTGATCTCTCTAGGTATCAGATGAAGTTATCAAAGTTTAGTACATTGATCGAGATGGTTGCTTTACAAAGACTTCAGGTATATAGTTCTTTTTACAATCATTCTCTTACTTATTTATATTTTGTCCTTTATTTGACTCATGTTGTTGTTATAGCCTAGTCTTTTACAAGCTTCCCCTTTCTTCTAGCTTATTCATGATACATTTATTATTGGAGATGCACTCTAATACATTGATCTATTCTAGAATCAGTATATTACAGTCTGATCAGCCTTAGTGCGCGTGATTCGTCATTTTTATCATTATTTAGTGGATTGAGATATAGTTTATTTAGAAGATCAAGACAGCTTATACGTACTCGATCAGGGCTGGAGTCCTCTCGATACGTAGCTGGCATGTATACGATCCCCTAGTCCTACGTATTTTGGGACTACACCACAACAGTCATCTCCTAACGACTATAAGTGTTAGGAAAAAAAATTCTAACGATTTTTTACTGTTGTTTGTTTGGCGTGGGAAATTTTCCTAATAGTTTTTCTAACGGTTTTTACCGTTAGGAATTTTTCTTTCCTAACAGTTTTTTTACCGTTAGTGATTTTTCATTCCTAATGGATTTTTACCGTTAGGAATTTCTTATTCCCAACATTTTTTACTGTTATAAAAATTTTGTTTCTAATACTTATAACCGTTGGTAACCCTTAATACTACCAATAGTGTTTTACCGTTACAAATATATAAAAAATTAAAAAAATTGGTGGCTCTATTGAGCTTGAACTTTCAACTCACAATTATCAATAATATTCATTATAAGAAATACAATTTCTTCAAGAATACTCACTAGTTTTATTCACCAAACAAGCAAGATCAAATATTTTTATTTTGAAGCAAGATCACATATGATACCCTATTTGGCTAAAGATCGATAATAGTTAGAATAACTCCAAGTATATAATATGCAAATTTTATACTTACATTTGTGAAAACTTGACCAAATATTTCAATTTTGAAATAAAACAGAACCCAAAAAAGAATATACTAGATGTTTCAATCTAATCAGTATTACATGAACTTGCTTTTCCTACACTGGTACTAGCATATCAAGCCCTTGTTCATTGCCAATCAATACCAACTCTAGAACCATCCATGCTTCCCAGTCGCATAAAGAGGATACCTATTTGGGCAACCACCAGGACCATGAGGCTTCTCGTAGTGGTGACCAGGACCTCCAATTTTCATATATAGTTAGGGATTATGCTTTGGCTGGTTGGGTTCATGTCATATTCGAGGATGGGGCTGGCTTGTTGTCACGCCCCAGGACCAGAATACTGGCAAGTAGGGACGGACCAGCCCAGCTACGTATTCCAAAGTACTCCAGTATCCCAAAATAACGTATAAGCTGTATAGACATGGGGGTTACTACTACAATCCAACGGTCAATCCTAGGTATCTCAATCACAGAAAAATATGCAAAGTACAAGAAGTATGATCATCAGACGTAAAATAGTAAAGTATCCCAAACTATATATACATGTCTGATCATGAAGCTAGTAATACTAAGTGAAGAACAAGCAAGAGTAATAGTCATACATGATAAGCTCTAGCTATAGTCTAGAATATGCAAATCATGTTTAGGCCCGTAGGCTAAATGTCAAGATCTAAAACATGAGCTAAACACGTGCTCGGAGGCTAAACGCCATAAAAGAATAATGTACATAACAAGTGGAATAATGATATAGGAAACCCATTAAGATACTCTGGTGCTCCGGGTGGTCACCGTCGATAGATGGTATAAAAGATTCTTCAGGCTCCTCTATCAGATCTGGCCAAGCAAAACCAGTAGAGTCAGACCCCCAATAGCAAGTACCACAAAGGAATCCAAACTATGAACTAAAACCAGCAATAACTAACATAGCAATGGATAAAGACAGAAATAAGTAAATATGGATCGAGACTCGTGCACTACAAATACACTTATTCAATGTTTCTGCTTCGAGACTTCTGTGAGACGACCCCGTTGCTTAGCCTGTAATCGGTTGTTATGGAACCTATCTTGCATGATCACCACCTAGGCTCACGCGACATCGCGTCTTAGCAAGGACGATCGATCCTACGGGACCGGGGTGCGACATAATGGTATCAGGGCACGGCTTTACGTCCTTGGACTTTCGATTGAATTTTTATCTCTGATGTTGTTTTCACAAACTCTGATGTTGTTTTCGCGATTGATATCGTTGGTGTGCTCTCTCTCAATGTTATACAGGATTTTCATATAATAAATCTATGTAGTTTGGAAATCATATAAGGATAGTTTTCGATAAAAATAAAAGATGGTTCATGTAAAACACGGTTGGCTAAGTCGGGCGGGACATATACACCAAGAATTACATAGACCTTAGCAAAGTCAGGTGCAGAATTCAAATTATGTCGAACAAGAATGAGTTAGACTCGATTCATAAAAGTATTGGGTAGTTGTGATAGAGATGCTATCAAACGACATTATCGTTGATGCGATATAGATGGAACGTGCTTGAATTTGAGGAATGGTTCAAAAGGAGATTCGAGGTAGTCAATTTTGATTAGAAAATTTTTAGTAGATTTATCGAATGACTTCATCCCTAAGTGGTGTATAGGATAGCCTTGGGGATATAGATCGAACTGAGGATCGGGGTGCCAATGAGTCTATCAGCAAGCGTCGCAGTATACAAAGCCTTAGATTGAGTACCATTGAGCAAGTTGTAATCTTAAAGATTTTGACGAGTTGATTCGAACGAACTAGAAACCGACGCACACCGGATTTGGATTGCGCAAGTATGAAATGCGAAAATGATAGAGTAGATAAATTTGATTGAGGAAAAGTTAAGGTGTAACGAATGGATGACTTAGTCGAGGAATCGATATGAATCGTATATGAAAAGTTAGCATGATTGAAAGTTAGCGTGCATGAAAATGATTCGAAAATACGAGAATAACTCTAAGGATTTGGGACAGATGTTGCTCGATGACTTAAGAAATACAAATGAACATATGTGATTTTGGGTTTGAACGAATTGATCATGTAACTAATTCAAGGGATAATGATCGAACTTGCTCTTGACTGTCGACTAGATTATAGTATATCGAGTTCGGATGATAGCATTAGTTGCACGACTCGAAGTTCGATGCAAAAGGAAGATCGTCAGGTTATATACATCATCGATGATATTGAGGCGTATAAAAGATCGATGTACGATAACTCGGGGGTATGCTAATTCGAAGAATAACAATCGTATAAAATATTATTGTTTCGATAGATGCCATGCTTGGGATTTTGATAAAAATGAATATTTGGATGAAAACGAGAATGCCTTGATTGCTTCGTTGATAACCACAACGTAGACGTTCTTGTCTTGTGAGAGCGTAACTCCAGCCTCGTACATATGTCACGTCGAATTTAGGGCGATCGTTCCGTGTGAGCGCTGACATGGTGATTCATGTTCAGCGGGAATAATCAAACTCGGGAGATCAAGGCATGGCAATTTGGATTGATTCGACTTGTAGTTTGATGCGAAAGTGAATTCGAGGATTGGTCGGACTTGTGATTGACGATTAAGTAAATTTGAGAATTGAGTAGATCCAATCTGCGTATCGAGAATTAGTCTAGACTCAAAACAAGAGTTACGCCACGATGAAGATGATTATCTTGTGGGAGCATTAACATGGTGATTTCATGTCCACCGTAGATAATCAGACTTGCGAGAGATTGGGGCATGACATATTGCTATGCTAGACGACCTTGTGATCGAATATGTAAATTGTATTGAACGACTTAGGAAATATGGAATAAGAATTATGGTTTAGTAACAAACCGTGTCTTAGAGTACTTGACTCGAATATAATGGATATGTAAATTATATCAAACATGTTCAAAGGAATAGACTATACAAATTGCTAGTTTAGACGTGCGATAGTGACATCGGAAGGTTTGGTTGAGTAAAACTTATCGTATGACGGCTTTGTTGAATGACTCGGACCCTTGGACTAAATGTTGCGAATACGAATAGGAGAAATCTTTGCTCAAAGTTTAGAAATCAGAGTGATATGAGCATGGGTAGAAAACTCCATATTATCAACCTTGGTTTGACCTTAGGATTGGGGTCAGTGTTGATATTATTGTTTGGGAATAGTGTTTCCAATACTGACGGTTGACCTTAGCCTAGAAAAGATAGCCTAGCGGTTAGGCGTGACATCTCTGTTTCACGAGGTAGTATCGGTATGATTGATTTCAGGATTGATAGGATGATTAAATATGTGTAATCCTTAATTTATTATCAGAAGGTTTGGCTGAAATGCATATATTTTGGAGACGTTTTAAATATGTGCACGATCCAACTAAGTGATATGTCGAACTCAAGTAAGAATAAAGGAACGAGAAGTTATCGAGGATTTTGAAATTGTGTGTTACGTAGAAAAATATTGATGGTAGTGCGATTATTGGATTTGAGATGAACTTGAATGTTGATTGATCGGGTGGCTTGCCTAGAATTGAGTTATTCGTGTACGCGACGAGTATAAGTTACCGAAGTTGAGATATAGTTGTTCGATGTGAAAGATAACCAAAGCATGAGCGTGGCTCGGATTGAAGAAACGCATAGAAGGAATGTGTACGGGAGTCATTAAATATTGAATCAAATGATAAGTCGAAGAGCGTGTACTCAGTAAGTTTCGATGATGAAACTTTTTCTGAGTGGTGTATAATATAGTACCTCGTTTCGCTCAGTTCAACCGGAGGAATCAAAATGCCAACGATATTTAGACTTAGCCATGCAACGGCTTGCTCAAAGTCCCGCTCGGTCTAGGCGACTCCTCGCTCAGATGGGTGGCTTCGGTGAACTTGCCTCAGCTTGGCCTTCATACTAATAAAACAAAAGTTTTCAACTGCACAATTAGGCTTGATAATAAAAGAGGTGAATCCACATAGCTAGGGGAATAATCCCAAGTTGGGTCAGATTGAGTTAGAATATGGAAAGGTCCCACGGTCGGCTTAGAATTGTACACGGCGTGCTTTCAAAATGACACTCGATCCTTCGTTCCAAGGCTTGGGAGAAGGAGAGTTGGTTTATGTTGCCACAAAGCTATGAACTTAGCATAAGTCATAGGCGTCGCACGTATAAACGCTTGATAAAGCATGTATTGTCCAATGTTTGGCTTAGCAAAAGTGTCCCACAAATCTGAATACACATTTATATCGTGCAAGGGCTTGGCATAGCCTTGCTCGTCCCACAGGTTTTGTATCGTACGATGAAGTTAGGCAAAAGTTATGTCAATGGCTATCAAAGTAATAGCAAGCACAGTCCTACGATTTCTACGGCTGGTTGTAGCCACACAATCCTAAGATCTCAAAGCTCGTCATATGGAGTATGACTTGAGTGGTAGTGTCGCACAGAACACAAATTGAGTTAAGGAACGATCCACGGTTGATTCAAATTGAGTTTGGCAAAAAGGCTATCAAATAGTCGTCCTTGAGTTGAGTAAATGATAGGACAACATGGAAGAATACTTGCGACCGTGTGTCATCGAGGTAGTCGAAAAATATTGGGAGTCTTTAACATGGTCCTAAAAAAAGGTAACACTAGAAGAAGAATGATTGTGTAAGACGGTAGTTCGAGTCGAGTCTTGCATAGTCATTGGAGAACTTATCAACAAGAGAAAGTTTTTTCAGAACGACAAACCAGGGGCCAAAGGATCGTTCCGACCTAGAAGGAAACACGGTATAGACAAAGTGGGATTACCGCTCAGGTTATTCGAAAACTTTCAGCGGGGCTCGCTACTTGCGCTGAAATGGTCGTCGAATAGCAAAGCTATAAGTCCAAGTATAGTTTGTGGTACTAATGACCATTCCATATAGATGAGTCGGCATATTACCGATGATCTACGTGCATGCCTTTGGATTGAGTCAAGATTTGTGTGTACGGTACCAATGAGTCGAGTTGAATGTGTGCACAATTTGCAACACAATATTTGGGCCTAAGATTTGGCTGCAACGAAGATACCGTACTACAGCACGAAGTGTGGCGTCGGTTGGAGAGTCGTTGACACAAAAGTATAAGTAAGTTGGATCCAATCATTTCGAGTTTAAGTCAGGAAGGGCCGTAACACAAAGTTGGTCAAGTGGTACTGAGTTGCGAGGCACGGCCTAATTATGGATGCATGAACAGCGTTGATGGTACGACTGTGTGATTGTGTCTTAAAAGTATGGGCCGAAAGGCAAGCACGATTCGATAAGTTGACGTTGTTAGGTACGAGAAGGGTCTAGAGGCAAGTATAAGTAGGTTATCGGTGCGATGGTACGATGATAATCTAGAGACACAAGTAGGCAAGGCGTCTGTATCCTAAAATTGATCCTAAGGCAAGAATAGAAAGACAATTATAAAGGGTTTTATGTTGCACAAAGAAGAATGAATGTGTTGGTTTTATATGGGTGGGCGAGGAGCTCACTCCACCAGTACAGTTAAGTACTGACACCCACACAGTTTCCATATGTAGGCACAGGTAGAAGCTCGTTGGCACGGAGCTCAATTGGATGCGTCAAGGCATGGAGTCCCTTGGCGTTTCGAGGCGTACAGCCGCATAGAGGACTTATATAAGACATAATGTGTGGACATCGCCAATCTAAAACATCCGCTGGCTTGTCAAGCTTTGTATTGAGAAATGAGAGAGAGCAGAGTGACTTGTAACTTGAGAGAAGAGTGAGACTGAGTGATTATAATCATGGCCTCGTGCCACTTTTGTAATCCATGTTCAATATAAATAAAGTGCCTCTTTTGTTGACTTGTATTTTGGTTCTCACTTTTTTGCTGGCTTATTCAATATTTTTGCTTCGGGAACTTATGTGCGACGATCCCGTCACTTAGCCTGTAATCGGCCGTTATGGAACCCACCTTGCGTGAGCGCAACCTAGGCTCATGCGGCATCACGCCTTAGCGAGGACGATCGGTCCTACAGGACCGGGGCATAACAGCTAGTCCCCTAAGGACCTGTTGATCTCTCTAGGTATCAGACGAAGTTATCAAAGTTTAGTACATTGATCGAGATGGTTGCTTCACAAAGAATTCAGGTATATAGTTCTTTTTGCAATCATTCTCTTACTTATTTATATTTTGTCCTTTATTTGACTCATGTTGTTGTTATAGCCTAGTCTTTTACAAGCTTCCCCTTTCTTCTAGCTTATTCATGATACATATATTATTGGAGATGCACTCTAATACATTGATCTATTCTAGAATCAGTATATTACAGTCTAATCAGCCTTAGTGCGCTTGATTCGTCATTTTTATCATTATTTAGTGGATTGAGATATAGTTTATTTAGAAGATCAAGACAACTTATACGTACTCGATCAGGACTGGAGTCCTCTCGATACGTAGCTGGCATGTATACGATCCCCTAGTCCTACGTATTTTGGGACTACACCACAACAGTCATCTCCTTACGACTATAAGTGTTAGGAAAAAAATTCTAACGATTTTTTAACGTTGTTTGTTTGGCATGGTGAATTTTCCTAATGGTTTTTCTAACGGTTTTTACCGTTAGGAATTTTTCTTTCCTAACAATTTTTTTACCGTTAGTGATTTTTCATTCCTAATGGATTTTTACCGTTAGGAATTTCTTATTCCCAATATTTTTTACTGTTATAAAAATTTTGTTTAATACTTATAACCGTCGGTAACCCTTAATACTACCAATAGTGTTTTACCGTTACAAATATATAAAAAAAATTAAAAAAATTGATGGCTCTATTGAGCTTGAACTTTCAAGTCACAATTATCAATAATATTTATTATAAGAAATACAATTTCTTCAAGAATACTCACTAGTTTTATTCACCAAACAAGCAAGATCAAATATTTCAATTTTGAAGCAAGATCACATATGATACCCTATTTGGCTAAAGATTGATAGTAGTTAGAATAACTCCAAGTATATAATATGCAAATTTTATACTTACATTTGTGAAAACTTGACCAAATATTTCAATTTTGAAGTAAAACAGAACCCAAAAAAGAATATACTAGATGTTTCAATCTAATCAGTATTACATGAACTTTCTTTTCCTACACTGGTACTAGCATATCAAGCCCTTGTTCATTGCCAATCAATACCAACTCTAGAACCACCCATGCTTTCCAGTCGCATAAAGAGGATACCTATTTGGGCAACCACCAGGACCATGAGGCTTCTCGTAGTGGTGACCAGGACCTCCAATTGTCATATGTAGTTAGGGATTATGCTTTGGCTGGTTGGGTCCATGACATATTCGAGGATGGGGCTGGCTTGTTGTCATGCCCCAGAACCAGAATACTGGCAAGTAGGGACGGACCAGGCCAGCTACGTATTCCAAAGTACTCCAGTATCCCGAAATAACGTATAAGCTGTATAGACATGGGGGTTACTACTACAATCCAACGGTCAATCCTAGGTATCTCAATCACAGAAAAATATGCAAAGTACAAGAAGTATGATCATCAGACGTAAAATAGTAAAGCGTCCCAAACTATATATACATGTCTGATCATGAAGCTAGTAATACTAAGTGAAGAACTAGCAAGATTAATAGTCATACATGATAAGCTCTAGCTATAGTCTAGAATATGCAAATTATGTTTAGGCCCGTAGGCTAAATGCCAAGATCCAAAACATGAGCTAAACACGTGCTCGGAGGCTAAACGCCACAAAAGAATAATGTACATAACTAGTGGAATAATGATATAGGAAACCCACTAAGATACTCTGGTGCTCCGGGTGGTCACCGTCGAGTAGATGGTATGGAAGATTCTTCAGGCTCCTCTATCAGATCTGGCCAAGCAAAACCAGTATAGTCAGACCCCCAATAGCAAGTACCACAAAGGAATCCAAACTATGAACTAAAACCAGTAATAACTAACATAGCAATGGATAAAGACAGAAATAAGTAAATATGGATCGAGACTCGTGTACTACAAATACACTTATCCCGAGAATAGAAAAGACAATAAGAAAACAACATGGAATATAAAGTAAATAATATGTAACATAAAGTAAAGTATGGACATGTGAAATAAACGGAAGCATATAAATATGTGAGATAAACTGAATAATATAAGAGAAATGGTACATGTGAGCATGTGAGATAACTGGGACATGTGAGCATATTAGATAACTGAAAGATGTGAGCATGTTAGATAACTAGGACATGTGAGTATGTAAAATAACTAGGACATGTGAGCATATTAGATAACTGACATGTGAGTATGTAAGGTAAATGGGACATGTGAGTATGTAAGAACTATATAGAATGACAAATGATAAGATAACTTAGGAACTATTCCGGAACCCAAGTTACAACCCGTAAACCAAACAAGGACCGGGGTTATAACCCTTCTCCTGAACAGAACTTAGTCTCTAATCATTTATCGGCAAAAGTAAAGCATAAACAATGATGTACTGAAATAAACAAAACCGAACACTGCCTAGACAAAATTAGACTGGACTCCATACAACAATCACGGCCAAGCAATGAGTATGACTTTAAACATTATCTAACTAGGGTTATTGTAACCCCACTTTTTTGAATTTTTAAAATTTTGTATTTCCTGGGATTTTCTAATTTAGCCATGTTTTATTTTATGGTTTGTTTATGAGAATATTTAAATTGATTTACCTATTATTATAATATAATTTTCTAAATGGGTGTTAATTTAGAGCAATTTGAATTTGGGTTTAAAATTTTGGTTTTCCTCCATTTGTAACGACCCATAACAACTTGTAACAATTTTCTAACTGAATTTATTTGTATTTTTGCAATTTCAGGAAAGGGAAGGGGCTTCTATGTTAAATTTCTTAAAGTGGAAGGGCTTATAGGAGATATTCCAGAACTAATGGGTTTTTTTGCAAAATTTCCTTAAATTTCTATTTAATCAAAATTTCTCTCTCTCTCCTCTCATTATTCTTTCTTCTGAGAAATCGAGAGCAGAGCTCTTCCTTCATCCCAAATTGAGTCCTAACCCTAACCCTATTTTCTTCAGTTCGGCCGGCCATGGCGAAGCCAGTGGCTGACTCCACCTCGATGGCGACTAGCCTTCTCTTCTGATGAGAGGTGCACAGTCGCTCCTGACGGATCTCGACGACCAGGCGGTGGCGCGATCTCTCCCTAGCGGCGACTGAGCCCTAGCTCGCCGGCGACTGCTGATCTCCGCGACAATCGACGGTAAGGTGTTCTTCCACACGAGAGGTGGCATACGATCATTGGTGACGGCTCTGACAGAGCGCGAATTCTTACCGACGACGAGGAGATCCGTTCTTCTACTACGAGTGGCTGAGTGATTCTTTCCGGCGACTGTCGTTCTCTGGTGATCCACTGCAACGGCTGGTTTAGGTGAGTTCCGCTGACTTCTTTCTTCTTCTATTCCTCGATTTGATCGATTAAGATCGGATTGGTCGATCGAGTTCATATTTCTTCAAATTTTGTTTCGATAGAGTTTTGCTTGACCTGTTCTTGATTTGCTTTGATTCATGAACCGATCCCTCCTAATTCTTTGGGAAGTTAGATTCGATCAATTAATTTCAAATTTTTATCCAAATCTGAGGAATTGTTGTGACCTTCATGGTCGATTGGGTGTTCTTGAGTTCTTGCTTGGGAAATTTGAAATATTAAATCGAAGAGACGTTGACCTAATACAAATCGAGATAGAAATTAAATTCTTGGTAAGAATCTGGATCAACTTCTTTATTGTTCTTAAATTTGCTGATTTTATTCGAGCCTTATTTACTCCTTGTGTTTTGAATCTGTTCGACGATATCACTGAAGAGTTGAGATCGTAGGATTGAGTCGGATGTTGTGATCAGTTGGCATCAAACCAATGAGAGTTCCAGTTGGTATCGGACACACGGAAACGTTCCAATTTTTCAATCGTGTCTTCATCCTCAAGCCAATATTTCTATTCAGGTACTGTCCTACTTTTTCGTTGTCTTAAATTTTGGTATTTCATAGCTGGGGTTTAATAGGAAGTTTTCTGGACAGATTTGATTTTATAGGCAATATTCTTTTCGAGCATGAGTCTTCTTTGTGTTGAACTGGTGGTCCATTATGCTCGTGTCTAATGTGGCGGGGTACAGGGAGTCCAAGTTTTGGTGTTCGACTCTTCGTATCAGGCCGTGTCCGAATTTTGGATCGTTCCTATGTGCGTGTGCAATAAGGAGGTCGTGTGTTAGGGAGCAGCAGAATTGGGAAATAGTTGGTTTTGTTTTTGTTGATTTATTTTTTAATTCAATTAGATGTATATTTTCTTCCTGTTTGAATTTCCAATTCGATTGGGTTTTATTATTCATTTGAGGCTGTTGAGTTTTGAATTTAGTTGGTTGTATAATTTTTACTCATCTTAGATTTAAACCTTGTTTTAGCAGATTGATGTTAGATTGTGTAGTTATATCTATTTTGTATAATTTTCTTGTAGTATTTAGATGGTGATTATTGTGAGATTTTAATTGTTTTATTCCTATACTTTCAAACTTTGAGTTTAGTTGGGAGCTGTAGTAGGAACTGGAGTTAAATGTGTAGCTGTGTGGGAGAAGATTTTGAATTTGAGTGGCCGTTGCGTTTAAACCAGTTTTATTTTAAGTAGAAACTGGACTTGATTTGTAAGTTTTGTTAAGTTGGTTACTGGGTTATACCATGTTCTTGCTGGTTCTTTGTTACTGTTAGTTGAGCTGCAAGTTGTAGAGTTCGGATTGGAACCATTTCAGCTGAGTATTAGATGAGTTCATCAGTGGGCTTTAAGCTGTCTTGTTAGGCTATGATGCTTGGGCTTGGACTTCAAAGTCCAGCTACACTATTGTCAGTGTGACTGGCCGAGAGTTATAGTTAAATTAGTTTTGGTATTATTGGCTGGGTTGGGAATTCTTCCAATATTACTCTAGGCTTAACACATTTACTGTATAAGACTTGGTCTGTGTATAAATTACCATATATTAGTATAAGTAGTGCTAAACACTGTTAGCTGAATACTGTAGGCTACTTATATATTTTAAGGTTGCTTGTAGTATTTTTCTAATAAAAAAATGCAATTGTCAAAATTAAGAAAATAGCCTAAAAAGGTTTCCTATATTTTAAATATTATTCCAAAATATTTTTGACTAATAATATCATGGCTATTAATTAGTTAGATTTTGACAAATTGATCTATAATATTATTGGTTATATTATTATCCCTATTATTATTCATGTATTAGATTCCTAGAAATATTTCCAACTAACAAATATTTGCAAAAGGTATCTATTATATATATATGATTAAATAAAACCCATTTTGCTAGTATTGTTTACTCTAGATGGTTTATAAAAATCTATTTATAGTTGTAAACTTTTGGCTAGCAAAATTTTGTAATGATTTTAAAATAAAGGTTAAGGTATTTTACTAGATATACCTTTGCTAAAATATTTTGTATAGATAGTTAGCCAGTATGTATAATAGTACCTATTATTAGCTAAATCTATATAGATAGCTAGACATTATTGTTATAAAACCTAAAACAATTTGTACCAATTAACAGGTGATCACACATTCATGCAGTACTACTCTCGTGCAACAAAAGCAAGGCAAGTACACCGGCTCGAACTCTTTACTCTGTATTTTCTGTCTTGCTTCATGTTCTCATATTGACACGTTGTACACACGATTGTTCATTGTTCATTGTTCACTGTTCATAGTTCATTGTTCACCGTTCATCGTTCATAGTTCATTGTTCTTACTTGCACATTGGGGTGGAGAAATACTACAGATATGTGACCAATCCTATTTTAGCTAGACATTGACTAATAGCTTAGGTCTCACATCGTGCACGTGGGACTCTAACCCGTACCATTTTTTATTGTTCAATGTTCACTGTTAATTGTTTACCCAGCCGGTCACATACTCTGATAGTTATTTCACTTGCATGTTACACTGATAGCATAGTTCATTGTTTCTGGATCTGGTACTATAGTTTCATTGTTATTCATGTACCACCGTTTCATATTCCTGTCTTGTACCATAGTTTATATCGTGATTTTTTTTCATGCACTTCAGTTTATATTGTTTAGAGCTTCTTGTCGGAGTTATACTTTGCCCTTTTCCTGACAGGATACGTTGCAGGTATGCTTGAGGATATGGTACCACCTTGTGTCAGAGCCCGGAGATGGTGGAGTTGTGTTTCAGGATGGACTTAGAGTTGCAGTGCCTAGATTAGATCTTTTCTAGTTTCATTAGAGATGTATCATGTATATTACATTGAGGATTCAGGATTGTACAATTTTATTCTGGTTACCAAATTTGTCTCCGGATGTTATTATATTGACTTGATAGATTGTGGAGATTTTCTGGGAACGTGTATAGAAGCTGCATTGTTTTATGTATCTATTATCTTAAAGTTTTCTTAGAATTGTACAGCTTACTTCGTCGTGTCCATCGACGAAGGCTGGGCGTGTCCGACTCGTGTTCGATTATTCGGGAGCGGATCGTGACATGTTTTTAGTGGTGGCTCATGCAGGTCTGTCCTAATGGCACTTAGGCAATAAAGTGCTATTGGGGAACCTGTTAGACTAAGGAAAACTCTTCACAGCATAGGAAAATCGGGAATTAAGGGTATATCAGGTTTATCAGGTACATTGATATTATAAAAACATTGATATTAGGTGTTGGGTTTGTCAATCAACGAAGTTTTCTTTCTATTACAAGATGGTCACTACGAGGAAGACCGCGGATCAGCCAGGAATTGCAGGCAGTTCGGGACAGCCTGAGCCAGATGTTTCGGCAGATCAGCTTCCGCCACCACCTCCTATCTTTCCTCTGCTGCCCTCAACGATGATGTTTGACGGTGCCCAGGTGATGGCCATGTTCCAGCAGTTCATGGAGGCCCAGAATCACCAGGATACGCAGTTCAGGGAGGCTCAGAGTCAGCATGCCACACAGTTCAGAGCGACCGTAGTCGACGCACTCAGGACCAGAGAGCCGGCAGCACCAGCTCCAGCAGCACCGAGACCAGGGATGGCCAAGGAATACCAGAATCTCTACCCGATAGACTTTTGGGGCAATGAGGGTATCGTCTATGCAGATGAATGGTTGGAGAATACGGAGAGGACACTGAGGATGGCGCGGGTCCCGGATGACCTGAAGGTGGAGGTGGCGAGCATGCGACTCTTTGATTTGGCCAGAGCTTGGTACCGGAAGGACCCCCAGTTAGCTGAGCCCCAGGTTTCTTGGACAGATTTCAAAACTCTGTTCAATAAGAAGTTTTTCCCCGATGTGGAGCGGGATGAGCTTCGTATGCAGTTCGAGGCCTTGCAGCAGGGGACGATGACAGTAGCGGAGTACACTTTCGAATTTACTAGGCTCAGTAGGTTTGCGGAGAGCCTAGTCAGAGCACCAGAGGACAGGGCCTGGAGATTCAAGAAGGGTCTCACCAGGGAGCTGCGGCATGCAGTAGCTATTAGCCAGGCGACTACCTACTCGAGCATCCTTAAGATCGCCCAGGCAGTTGAGAAGGAGATGGACCCGAGGCCCAAGAGGGATAGGGACATCGGCAGCAGCAGTTACCAAGCACCGGCAAAGAGGGTGCAGATACGGACTCAGACAAGGCCAGTTCAGCAGGCAGTAGTTCAGCATCGTCCAGCCAGAGTTCATACAGATGTGCCTCAGAGACAGCAGTTGGCAGTCACTTGCAACTACTGTCACCGCCCAGGACATCATTACTATGAATGTCGTAAGAGGCTGAGGCTTTGCTTGTTCTGTGGATCACTCGCTCACCAGGTCAGAGATTGTCCAGAAGCCGCTGAGGGACGAGCATGAGGAGCACCGGGACCCCAGCAGGATGACTTGCCTCTTCATGACCAGCAGCCGTAGGGAGACCAGCCAGAGGGGCGAGTCTACCTTATGACCGCAGAAGAAGTGGTGAACATCCCAATTCCGGACGAGTAATGACGACCGGGGGCACTTATGGATTTACCTTTCCTTGATGTTCTTTTTGTATTTATTTGATTGTTTCTTCATTCGAGACTTGTATTACAGTCTCCCTATCTTACTGATTGTTTCATAGTACCTATGAGCTACTTATTGACTGTTGATTGTCTCTTAGTATCCAATAAAAATCTTTGTTTCTAAGACTAGATACTACTCCTCTCTATCATTTTCACAAACTTCCTTGAAACTTCTGGATAAAGTTGAGAAAATATTTGACAACCTACTATGACCTGGATTATGGAGACTGTGAGTCCATTGCAGCTAGCTGTACAATGGCGAGGCAGGGACTCTAGGTCAAAGTAATTACGGGTATTCTCAGGTTCTCAGATATTATTGAAACTAAGTCCTAAATTTATCGATGAAGTTGACAAAGTATTGCAGTAATCTAGTATTATCAGAAAAATGGAACCGAAAGTTCACTGCAGCCAGATGCATATTGGCGAGGCAAGAACTGTAGGAGAAGTGACCTAGATATGCGAGATCACCAGATGCTATTGAGACTATTATCCATTGATTTCATTTTCGTGACTATCTCTTGAACCACTTTAAAATTTTGCCAACTTCAAAATTTTGTACATGTTTGCCAAATCGTGCCATTTTTGAAATTTCGAGGACAAAATTTTTCCTAAGGGGGGTAGATTTGTAACCCCGCTTTTCCAAATTTTTGAAATTTTGTTTTTCCTGGGATTTTCTAATTTAGCCATGTTTTATTTCATGGTTTGTTTATGAGAATATTTAAATTGATTTACCTAGTGTTATAATACAATTTTCTAAATGGGTATTAATTTAGAGCAATTTGAATTTGGGTTTAAAATTTTGGTTTTCCTCCATTTGTAACAACCTATAACAACTTGTAACAATTTTCTAACTGAATTTATTTATATTTTTGTAATTTGACGAAAGGGGAGGGGCTTCTATGTTAAATTTCTTAAAGTGGAAGGGCTTATAGGAGATAATCCAGAACTAATGGGTTTTTTTACAAAATTTCCTTAAATTTCTATTTAATCAAACTTTCTCTCTCTCCTCTCATTATTCTTTCTTCTGAGAAATCGAGAGCAGAGCTCTTCCTTCATCCCAAATTGAGTCCTAACCCTAACCCTATTTTCTTCAGTTCGGCCGGCCATGGCGAAGCCAACGGCTGACTCCACCTCGACGGCGACTAGCCTTCTCTTCTGATGAGCGGTGCACAGTCGCTCCTGACGGATCTCGACGACCAGGCGGTGGCGCGATCTCTCCCTAGCGGCGACTGAGCCCTAGCTCGCCGGCGACTGCTGATCTCCGCGACAATCGACGGTAAGGTGTTCTTCCACACGAGAGGTGGCATACGATCATTGGTGACGGCTCTGACAGAGCGCGAATTCTTACCGACGACGAGGAGATCCGTTCTTCTACTACGAGTGGCTGAGTGATTCTTTCCGGCGACTGTCCTTCTCTGGTGATCCACTGCAACGGCTGGTTTAGGTGAGTTCCGCTGACTTCTTTCTTCTTCTATTCCTCGATTTGATCGATTAAGATCGGATTGGTCGATCGAGTTCATATTTCTTCAAATTTTGTTTCGATAGAGTTTTGCTTGACCTGTTCTTGATTTGCTTTGATTCATGAACCGATCCCTCCTAATTCTTTGGGAAGTTAGATTCGATCAATTTCAAATTTTCGTCCAGATCTGAGGAATTGTTGTGACCTTCATGGTCGATTAGGTGTTCTTAAGTTCTTGCTTGGGAAATTCGAAATATTAAATCGAAGAGACGTTGACCTAATACAAATCGAGATGGAAATTAAATTCTTGGTAAGAATCTGGATCAACTTCTTTATTGTTCTTAAATTTGTTGATTTTATCCGAGCCTTATTTACTCCTTGTGTTTTGAATCGGTTCGACGATATCACTGAAGAGTTGAGATCGTGGGATTGAGTCGGATGTTGTGATCAGTTGGCATCAAACCAACGAGAGTTCCAGTTGATATCGGACACAAAGGAACATGCCGATTTCTCAATCGTGTCTTCATCCTCAAGCCAATATTTCCATTCAGGTACTGTCCTGCTTTTTCGTTGTCGTAAATTTTGGTAGTTCATAGCTAGGGTTTAATAGGAAGTTTTCTGGACATATTTGATTTTATAGGCAGTATTTTTTTCGAGGATGAGTCTTGTTGGTGTTGAACTGGAGGTCCAGTATGCTCGTGTCTAATGTGGCGGGGTACAGGGAGTCCAAGTTTTGGTGTTCGACTCTTCGTATCAGGCCGTGTCCGAATTGTGGATCGTTCCTATGTGCGTGTGCAATGAGGAGGTCGTGTGTTAGGGAGCAGCAGGATTGGGAAATAGTTGGTTTTGTTTTTGTTGATTTATTTTTTAATTCAATTAGATGTATATTTTCTTCCTGTTTGAATTTCCAATTCGATTGGGTTGTATTATTCATTTGAGGCTGTTGAGTTTTGAATTTAGTTGGTTGTATAATTTTTATTCATCTTAGATTTAAACCTTGTTTTAGCAGATTGATGTTAGATTGTGTAGTTATATCTATTTTGTATAATCTTCTTGTATAATCTTCTATTTAGATTTTAATTGTTTTATTCCTATACTTTCAAACTTTGAGTTTAGTTGGGAGCTGTAGTAGGAACTGGAGTTAAATGTGTAGCTGTGTGGGAGAAGATTTTGAATTTAAGTGGCCGTTGCGTTTAAACCAGTTTTGTTTTAAGTAGAAACTGGGCTTGATTTGTAAGTTTTATTAAGTTGGTTACTGGGCTATATCATGTTCTTGCTGGTTCTTTGTTACTGTTAGTTGAGCTGCAAGTTGTAGAGTTCGGATTGGAACCATTTTAGCTGAGTATTAGATGAGTTCATCAGTGGGCTTTAAGCTGTCTTGTTAGGCTATGATGCTTGGGCTTGGACTTCAAAGTCCAGCTACACTATTGTCAGTGTGACTGGCCGAGAGTTATAGTTAAATTAGTTTTGGTATTATTGGCTGGGTTGGGAATTCTTCCAATATTACTCTAGGCTTAACACATTTACTGTATAAGACTTGGTCTGTGTATAAATTACCATATATTAGTATAAGTAGTGCTATACACTGTTAGTTGAATACTGTAGGCTACTTATATATTTTAAGGTTACTTGTAGTATTTTTTAATAAAAAAATGCAATTGTCAAAATTAAGAAAATAGCCTAAAAAGGTTTCCTATATTTTAAATATTATTCCAAAATATTTTTGACTAATAATATCATGGCTATTAATTAGTTAGATTTTGGCAAATTGATCTATAATATTATTGGTTATATTATTATCCCTATTATTATTCATGTATTAGATTCCTAGAAATATTTCCAACTAACAAATATTTGCAAAAGGTATCTACTATATATATATGATTAAATAAAACCCATTTTGCAAGTATTGTTTACTCTAGATGGTTTATAAAAAATCTATTTATAGTTGTAAACTTTTGGCTAGCAAAATTTTGTAATAATTTTAAAATAAAGGTTAAGGTATTTTACTAGATATACCTTTGCTAAAATATTTTGTATAGATAGTTAGCCAGTATGTATAATAGTACCTATTATTAGCTAAATCTATATATATCTAGACATTATTGTTATAAAACCTAAAACAATTTGTACCAATTAACAGGTGATCACACATTCATGCAGTACTACTCTCGTGCAACAAAAGCAAGGCAAGTACACCGGCTCGAACTCTTTACTCTGTATTTTCTGTCTTGCTTCATGTTCTCATATTGACACGTTGTACACACGATTGTTCATTGTTCACTGTTCATAGTTCATTGTTCACCGTTCATCGTTCATAGTTCATTGTTCTTACTTGCACATTGGGGTGGGGAAATACTACAGATATGTGACCAATCCTATTTTAGATGGACATTGACTAATAGCTTAGTTCTCACATCGTGCACGTGGGACTCTAAGTCGTACCATTTTTCTTTGTTCACTGTTCATTGTTCATTGTTTACCCAGCCGGTCACATACTCTGATAGTTATTTCACTTGCATGTTACACTGATAGCATAGTTCATTGTTTCTGGATCTGGTACTATAGTTTCATTGTTATTCATGTACCACCGTTTCATATTCCTGTCTTGTACCATAGTTCATATCGTGATTCTTTTTCATGCACTTCAGTTTATATTGTTTAGAGCTTCTTGTCGGGGTTGTACTTTGCTCTTTTTCTGACAGGATATGTTGCAGGTATGCTTGAGGATATGGTACCACCTTGGGTCAGAGCCCGGAGATGGTGGAGTTGTGTTTTAGGATGGACTTAGAGTTGCAGTGCCTAGATTAGATCTTTTCTAGTTTCATTAGAGATGTATCATGTATATTACATTGAGGATTCAGGATTGTACAATTTTATTCTGGTTACCGGATTTGTCTCCGGATGTTATTATATTGACTTGATAGATTGTAGAGATTTTTTGGGAACGTGTATAGAAGCTGTGCTGTTTTATGTGTCTGTTATCTTAGAGTTTTCCTTAGAATTGTACATCTTACTTCGTCGTGTCCATCGACGAAGGCTGGGCGTGTCCGACTCGTGTCCGATTATTCGGGAGCAGATCTCGACAGTTATTACAATCCTAATTACTCACAAGATGCAGTTGAGATATTTCCCGCAGTCACAAGCCCTGCAGACTATCCAGGTTATCCAGGCGAGGTTACAAGAGTTACAAGAGTTATCAAAAATTATTAGGTGACTTAGAGTGCAACACATAACAGTGTGCTAGAAATGCGCCCTACTCAACGGCAGGCAACAAGTCCACTTGTGTGGCCGGGATAACGGAATCGCCTGTAACTGGAAAATCTCTCTATATGAACCACTTGATCAATCTAGTCGTTTAACCTGGTCAGATTCATTATAAATCCCTAACCGTTGTAACCAGGAATCTATGTCCTAGACATGATGCAAGAGGAGACAGGTAGCTTGTACAATTACAATCAGAAAAATCGACTACGGTATCCAGACAAGATTTACACTTAACAAGTCAGGATTGGCTGTCGCAACAGCAATCAAGATTTCACATATCATGTCGGGTTTACTTGTCCTGTCAAGAGTACTTGTCAGGAGTGTGTCTCGACGGACCACTATCATGTAAGCAAGAAAAGACATGTACAAGAGTACACCACGACGGGTCACTATCTAGTAAGTAAAGAAGACATGTAACATGGGTGTGCCACGACGGGCCACTGTCAAGATTATCAAGATAAGATCATGTTGTCTTGTTAAAGTCAAGTTCAATATTAACAAGTTATCAAGTCGGGTCGTCGCAAGCTAAGCCAAGTACAGAAAATATGCCAAGAAGATCAAAACTATGATTGAAATTATCAGTCGTATATGAACTCTAATTAAGGTGAAACAAGAAGATTCTTAAAGCCAAGTCAGAGATCTACAACTTTTATGTTTTGATTTTTTCAAGATTCTAGCTACAAAATAGCTAAAACAAGCAAAAACAGCCAAGTGCAGAAAAGCGTAGTGCAGTACAGTACAGAAAAACGCAGTACAGTGCAATACAGGAAAGTGCAGTTACAATCTGCACAGGAAAGCACAGGTGTAGTCTGTACAGGAAAGCGCAGGTGCAGCCTGTGCAGGAAAGTGCATGTGCAGCCTGTGCAGGAAGGTGCGCAGGCTGCGCAGGAAGGTGCGCAGGCTACGCAGGAAGGTGTGCAGGCTGTGCAGGAAGGTGCGCAGGCTGTGCAGGAAGGTGCGCAGGCTGCACAGGAAGGTGCAAGTTGCACGCAAGTGCGCAGGTACAGGCTGCTCATCTTCTCCAAATCAGCATCGAAGTGCATAGGGAACCCATGAACTCAAGTAATGCCATAACTTCCTCAAAATAAGCCGAAGTCAAGCGGAAGCCAAAATTGGGTAGAATAAATTCTCCACAACATAGGACCAAAAGATTTCATAAATAACAAAGTTTGAGAGATCAAAACCATAAAAAACTGAGAAATCTACAAACTTAGATCTGCAAAAATGTAAACATCAAAATCAAAAACTCCAAGTTCCAAAAAGCCTTAGAATCAAGCAAGGAAGACAATGGAATAATAAAATTTGAGATCCATCATGAAGCAAGTTGCACTTGCCTTGGGTTGGTGGGAGGAGTAATGAAGAAGAAGAAGAAGAAGGTGGAAAAGTAAAAACCTAGACAATTCTAAGCAGTTAACACCAAAGAAAACAAAAATGACAACAAAACAATATTGTTCAAGATTTGGCAAGATGTACTTGCCTAGGTTAAGCTCCAAGCCTAATCTTCTACTCAACATCCATGAGGGGTAAAAAATCACACTCTAGGCCTCAAGGCTAAGCTCTTGGCAAGCTCCATGGGAAAGAGAAGAGAAGAAGAAATTAAGAGAGAGTGCAGAGAATAAAAAGAGAGAGGAGAGAGAAAGTGAAAGGGTATATATAGAAGGAGGAATTAATCATAAACTTTGGATGGTGATCCATATAAAGATTTAAGTCAATCCTAGCCATCCAAAGAAAACCAAGCATCCATTGGATAATAGGATGCATCTATACAGTTCACGAAATATCTAAACACTATTTATCAAAATATCTAAAATATTATTCACGAAAATATTGGAAACAATATTCATAAAAATATCTAAAATCAAAAATATCTAAAATATAAAAAATCTGTCTGGGAGACATGCCATCAGTATATACTGGTATACTGGCGATATGTCGGTCAATAAGAAAATCTATAAGTTGGAAAAAATTTAAAGCGTTCCAAAAACCAAAAAATATGAAATACAGCACAAAAATATGTATTCGTATATAAATACTGATACTGTAAGACGAGTCTCACACTTATGGGAGGGAGGATGCAAGTGTATAGGCTAAAAATTAAGCTATGCTACTCACCCAGAAGTCATCTCATCAAGATACATCATATCAATAGGTTGTACCATATCAGGTTGTGCCTACATCAAGTTGCGCTACATCAGGTTGTGCCCATCTCAGGTTGTGCTAACCTTAGGTTGCGCCAGAGCCACATGGCGCATCTCCTCGAGAAGATGTAACGGCATCATCATTGCTTGACAATTAACAGCACGTATATCAAGGAAAACCCGTTCAAATCCTGCGCAATACGGCGCTCGAAAAGATTTGGGCAGATTTTATAACTGCTAGCAGTTTGTGCAACGTGTCAGGTTGCGCGAGGTTGAACTCAGGCGCAAGTTGCTATATTGCGCCCCCGCGTAACCTGATAAAGCTCGTGCAATGTGATCGTCTAGAGCAGGGTGACGTGGCACACAAGCCACTAACTTCATAAAACGTGTCCACTACATTGCTTACGACCATGCGCATCTCACTTAAATGATGCCTCGTGTCCACAGCAGTTGGTGCAAATGCTCGCGCAAGTTGCTGCATTGTGCCGTCCGTACAACCTGATGAAGCTTGCGTAAGGTGATCAAATAGTATCTAGAATAGGGTGACGTGGCACGCAAGCCACTAACTTTGCAGAACGTGCCCAATACACTGTCCATGACCACGCGTATCTCAATCGAACGATGCCACGCGTCCACAGCAGTTGGTGTATTCTTGCAAGTGAACAGGCGTGCAACCTAGAGCTCGCGCAACCCAGAATAACTGCTAAATAGTTATTTCCAGAACTCTATAAATGGAGTTTCAAATCAGTCTCCAAGCATCACGAATGATCATAATCTCCTGCTAAAGTGCTGTTGCATCCTCCAGAGGCTCGTATCTTTAATATCACATTGTCCAAGGGATAAAGATGATTGTCTTCTGATCAGATTTCTATAGTTGTACTACTCCAAAAATCAATTGTACCTTTTTGTACTCTTTCTCAGTTTATAGAAATCCATCCTCTTTTGTTTTTCGTAAACAAAATGATGACTCTACTAGGGACGACTTTCTCCTCCGACGAAAAAGTAACAACTCAATGTGACACCGCATCGATCGAAAAGACGCAGAAGACCCTGGTCGTTCAAGTCGACCAGACGGCCTATGAGGCCATGATCAATGCTGGGGGTGCCAAGCGCACTACTGCCACTGCTAAGAGCAAGACGCGCTCTGTCTGGACTCTTAAATCCTCGACGGCGCAACCTGCTGCCTCTGCGCAACTTGCATCCATCACTGCCCTGGCACAACATAAGGGAAACAACCTTTTGGCTAACCCCTCCACTTATCTGATTCTGAAATCGAAGGAGACTTTGTCTCGACATACTGTTGTCCAAAACAAAGAAAAGTGCCATTTGGCCTTTTCTTCCCTGGTGCAACCGGTGCATGTTCCTGTTGTGGCACAACTTGCGTCCATTACTGTCCTGGCATAACCTAAGAGAAAGAACCTTTCGGCTACTCCCTCTGCTCCTCCAGTTCTGAACTCAGAGAAAAATATGTCCAGTACCTCTGCTGGACAAAACAAAGGAAAGCGCCCTTTGGCCTTTTCTTCCCTGACGTAACCTGTACCTGTTCCTGCTCTGGCACAACCTGTACATGTTCCTGCTCTGGTGCAACCTGCGCATATTTTTGCATTGGCACAACCTAAAGGGAAATACTGTTTAGTGGTTCCCTCTTCGTCATCAAGTCAGAAACTTACTAAAAAATTACTAAATCAAGGAAAACGCTCTTTGGTTTTGACTCATTCTGCTCGAGTCGTTGACTGGATGGAAAGTACTACTGGTTGTGCCTTTGCACCTCTCAGCACAAAAGTGTATTCAGATAGAAATCCTACTATCCTTAACAGAGACAACCAAATCTCTGTCAGAAAGAGGGGTTCTATTCAGAATGAACTTTCCATGCAAAGGGTATTCTGCCTACTCCAAAAAGGTCAGGGCAGGATCTACCGACCCTACGTATCTCAAGATCCCGACAAGTCAAACTGCTAGTATCTCAAATAGATGCATAAGTAGCACCCCTATTATACTTGCGCACCTATATCAACAGGTGTCAATTAGGGTCAACCTCGGGAAAATATAAGATGTATCAAGCACAACCTGCACCAGTTGCTAACTTGTGCCAGAGGAAGAATTCTGAGGTGAAAAATCCTGTGACTTATGCTAACCAGCCTAGAACGTCCTTCTACACTCAAGGTACGGGACACCTCAAGAACAACAACCATGTTTCGAATATCGTCAAGGACTATATTCCTGCAACTTCTTCTTATTCTGTTAGTGATCTCCGTGAACTCTTGATACAGAAACGGAAGGTTGCAAAGCCATCCCGTCCAGCAGTGGTCCAACAGCAAGAACATCATTGCAATCACCACCATGAAGTTGTCATCAAATGCTGCTGTCAGTCAGCCAAGCGGTCTGTCTTTGACCGTTTGAACTATGTTCAGACTCTTGAACCTATCCTAGTGGACGAAGATGAACTACTCTATGCTTCTGTCTATATGGCATCTCTAAGCACTGGGTGAAAAAATCCTGAGACGTAATGCATCCCGCAATCCCACTCAATAATACTTAGATCAGATTCATGAATTCGGCAAAGGAGTATACTAATGTACTAGATCAAGAAGCCGAGACACAATCGGTAAAAGGAATCGTCCTTCCGACCAAGAAATAATCGGTCAAAGGAATCTTTCTTCCGACCAAGAAACAATCGGTCAAAGGAACCTTCCTGATTCCAACCAAGGTTCTCTTAGCCAATAAGACATCCCTATCACTTATTCTGGGGGTGATTCCTTATATGACTTTGATGCTGATAGTAAAAGTTCCAAAAGGACCATCTTTTCCACTAGCTTATCTTCAATAGCTAGAGAAGTGACTACTTATGTCGCCACAGAAGATCAAGATGCTTCCATTTCTAACAATCAAGAGTAGAGAATTGCTGCTTTGGAGGCTAGTTTAAATAACATGGCTGAGATGATGACAGACATGCATGCTGTAATTATGGCACAACATACGGTTCCACCGGTTGTGAATCTGGTTCTGACTCAAGAACCTGTAACAACACCAGCACCCATCAATATTGATCTGGGGGTACAGTCTCCTTACACCACTTCCATACCTGTGCAGTCTATTCCAAGTCAATCTAGTGCTGGGGGTGGTACTTGTCATACGGTACCCTCTCCTAACATATCAAACCAATCCACTGCTCCACAATTATCGGAAGATACCAATGAGGTCGTAAAACTTTTACGTACTCAATTTGAAGCTTTCAAACAGAAAGACAGCTTACAAAAACTTGGGATTAAATAGCCTTCTCCCATAGAATGGAAGGAAATTTAATTTCCCCCAAGTATAAACCCCCTACTATTATGTTGTTTGATGATAGCACATCACCATGTCAATATCTCAATCACTTTGAGGTAATGACTGATCAACTCCAGCCAAATAATGCTCTACTTACTAGGGTTTTCGTCGAATGTTTAGCAGGTGCAGCTTTTGACTGGTATCGTAGTTTACCAGATGGTTGTATAACCTCTTTCTTTGTATTCAAACAAATGTTTCTGGAATGATTTTATGAGGGAACAAATGACATGACTATGTCTTCTCTCATTAAAATTAAACAGCGATATAATAAAATAACTGAAAGGTTCATTGAACGATTCCGCCGTGAGGCACTTAAAATGCCACTTGGAACTCCAGATGCTCTGACTATAGACACTTGCAAATCAAACATGTTGCCTATAATCAGCATGTGGACCGGATCGACACAGTTCCAGGATTGGCCTTCATTCATAATGAATGCTAAAGCGACAGAAGAAAGTGCTGACAAGTTCAAACAACTAGGTATTCAAATGCCTAATCTTGACAAAGATGAACATGCTACACCTAATATAGTGGTCATCAGAACAACCGCAAGAGTAAAGATACTTTGGCTATCAATGTCAAAGGCAAAGAAACTCTAGCCGTGAACATAGGTCAATCAACACCTACTCTAACGGCACCACCACAGAAGGTACCACGTCCGAAAGAAGGATATTCTTTTGATGAAAATAATATCATAAGTATCTTTGACTGTCTGATCATGAGCAATAAACTTCAACTACCATAGGCAAAATGGCCAGATGAAGTGGGTAAAACTAACCACCCCAAATATTATATTTACCATAAATTTATCGGACATCCGACTCGAACATGCTATGTGCTTAAAGGCAAGATCCAGGAGATGGTTAATTCTAGCACAATTACTCTCCAACAAGATGAAAAGACTGTAACAGCTAATATCATCTCTCTGCAGTTTGGCGATTTTTCTGTTCAACTTATGCAGGACGGCATCATTCCCATCCCGAGAACTTCTTTGGAGATTGTTAATCTCCACCTGCCCGAACTGATGGTCGTGTTCCTCAGTCTACTGATAAAGGAGAGATTATGTGGAGTCCCAATTTGGTGGCTGACTTTGAAGCACCTTCTTCATCCACAAAGTCCAAGAAAGCAACCAAATACAAGTCATGTCACATGACTTCATTGAGTAAATACTGTCCTCCACATTTAACTATTACTTTCACTTCTGCTGCAGATCCTTCTTTCTTCTCCACTTCTGAGATAATACTGTCAAAGTCAGAAGCCAAATATCAACTAGCTTTCCATCTGTATAGTCCACAGTCTCGTGAATTAATGACAAATATGGGATATGATCTACAAAAGGCTCCCAGCTTGAATCATAGAAAATGATCTCCTGTACCTCTTTCTCTATGCCTTTCACATAACCAATCTCGGGTTGGTTTGGTTACAGGACGAACTCTTTTCAAAAAAAACCTTCCTAGAAGCAAGACAAAGAGTTACAATATGGTATCCTTCAAACCTGTATCTGAAGAAGAGGCCTTAACTGGTACCAGGTCTAGAAAAATTTACCTAAGAGATAATTCAGAAGGCCAGAAGAACTTAGCTCTAGCTTCAGAGACTCCTCCAGCGCCATCTTCTCTTGCTGTCAATGTTCCATCGACTTCATCGCCTCCAGTGGAACCAACTCCTTCCAAACTAATGACAGTTGACAAAGGAAAACAACATGTCCGCTTTGACAAAGTATTGAAGAAGACTCCAGTTCTAGAACTCGAGAAGCCATATAACTTTGATATACTGGCTCAACTGGCTAATACCCCGACAAGTTTATCAATTTTTGAACTACTGCATCTCTCAAAAGAAACTCGAGAGACATTGAGTGAAGCTTTGATGCAAGCTGATACTTGTCTAGCACTCCTCAAGAAGCCAGAGGAGGATCCTGTAACTTGTTTTCATTGTCATAGTGTGATGGAGCTGATGCCCAACATCACCTTTACAAGAGATATTATGTTGCTGGAAGATAATCGTCATGACTGACCCCTCTACTTCACAGGATATGTCGATACTATGAAGGTTAATCACATCTTGATCGACCTTGGGTCTGCGCTCAGCATCATGCCAAAGACTTTACTAGATGCCTTAAAGATTCGTACATAATCTTTCAACAACCATCATGACAATCCTGAGATTTAATTCTGGAAGAAGTGAACCTTTGGGAAAGATCCGCCTGAAAGTTCAAATAGGCAATCTTCGTACAAAGGTTACTTTCTATGTGATCGACAATCATGGCTCTTATAATGCTTTGCTGGGAAGACCCTTTCTACATGAGCATAACATTGTACCATCCACTCTACATTAATACTTTAAATATGTAGACGTCAATGGAGAGGTCCAAAAGGAAGTAGCTAACCTAAATCCTTTCAAGGGCATTGAAGCATATTGTACTGATTCTCGAATATACAAGGAAGAATTCATGAAGGTTGTATTAGCAATGGATAGTGAGGAAGATCAGAAAGATACCTCAAAGGATGTTCTCGTAATCCTTGTCAAAGGACGTACTACTCATCCCTCTTCTTCTCAGGCGTTGACTATCCATCTTTCTCGCATAACAAACAGCTTCCTGCTGTAGAAAGGGAACAAAGAGAGCTCACCTCTTCTGAGCCTCTTGTTATCGACCTTCGTCGTAACAAACTTTCTCCTTCTCTTCCTCTGGTTATCAACCTTCCTAAGCCTTCTGTTAAGGCCAAAAATCCTTCCTCTCCTCCTTTGGTTATCAACCTTGCTAAACCTTCTGTTAAGACTAAGAATCTTATTATAAATAATGATGGACAAATCAATAAAGTATCATCTCCTTTACAGTATACTGATGTTCTTTATTATACTCGATGTTATTTAGAAATGCTAAATAACTTTGAACCACTTACCATAGGAGTAGTTCAACCTCTCCAAGATGAAGTATTGCTCGAACCAATACAGGATTTCTTCTTCTTAGTTCCTTCCAGGAAGAAAGATGAACTTCCTATACATTGGTGAAGAAGAAAATCACGATAACGGAAGACTTCAACTATGTCGTTATAGTCAACATTCAAAAGATATCATTCAAAACATGGGCTATAATTTTAAAGCTGGTCTCAATGGTGGTAACGGAAGACGAACTCCTATTCGTATCCCTGCTCCAAAAGGAAAGTCACAACAATATTACAGCAAAACGAAGCAGGGATTGGGTTATACTTCGTCAATTCCAACTCCAGAAACCTTCGAATCTGATGAAGAAGAACGATCTAACTCTTCTGATTCTATCTCATGGGATTCAGACACCAGTATAGGGTACGTCCATCGAGTGACTCTATCTTCCAATATGGTAACTGCCGAGTTCTCGGAAGACGACGAAGACTTTGTAGAAGCCTCTGAATCTGATCCTTAGGCACAAAGGTTGGATACTCAATGGGAGCTTCACTTCGAGGAACGTGAGCCACCTACCGAAGATCAGTGGTTCAAGTCGATGTTGGAGATAAAACTTCCCCAAAACCAATATTCGTTAGCAAAAGCCTCCCTAAAGCGGATAAACAAGAACTGATCCAACTCATTAGGGAATACATTGATGTATTCGCTTGGAGCTATGAAGATATACCGGGATTAGATCCCCAGATTGCTACCCATAAACTCGATATTCTGCCGAATGCAAGGCCAATCAAGCAATAACAGCATCAATTTTGACCTGACATGAGGCATACGCCATAGAAGCCGAAGTCAAGAAGCTCATTGCATGTGGCTTCGTCAGAAAAGAACAACATCCGGACTGGGTGGCTAATGTTGTCCCAGTTTTAAAGAAAACAGGAAAGGTCCGAGTCTGCATCGACTTTAGAGACCTTAATGAAGCTTGTCCTAAAAACGAATTTCCTCTTCCAATCACTGATGTCTTGATCGACAATACTTGCGGATTTGAACGAATATCTTTTATGGATGGATTTTCAGGATATAATCAAATCAAGATGCATCCAGAAGATGAGAAACATACATCTTTTCGTACTCCTCTTAGAGTCTATTGCTATACTGTCATGCCGTTTGGTCTCATGTCTCGTGCACAATGTGCATGTCCAATTTAGACATAAAAAATTAGCAAAATTCAACTCAGTCAACTTGAAATGCAATATACACCTAATTAGCTACAAACCTATGTAATTAGTTTTGAAAATTATTAACTTTTATTTCTAAGTGGCATTTCATCGAGCACATATTCAAAAATACTGATACGTGTCCGATACGGACACAAAATGGACATGAATTCCTACCAAACTTGGGCTACACCTAGGAGAATCCTAAATGAATGCATCTATGGAATGAAATTGAAATTTAAATAGGTTTTATGGCAATTACCTATTGAGAGGAAATCTCAATAAAAATGAAAAAGGAAAGGTGTTCTTCTCCAAATGAAATGGTCAATTCACTTCGAATCCTTGCTAGCTAGACTCCCTTAGCATCCTCTACTGTTAGGGATGATGATGCAATTGATTTGACACAATTTGGGATCAATTTGGATAAAGGGAGAGGAATTTGGGGAAGAACAAGTTAGGGTTCTTTGTAGGTATTTAAAAGAGCCAAGAACAACATAGGAGCATACTTATAGGGGGATACTATGTTGTGGCTGCCAAACTAAGGGAATTAGGGTTAGGTTTAGATGTAGATGAGTGGCTAAGGCTTTTCCATCCAATTTCAAGTCCTCCTATTGGTTCAATTAGTCCTATGTAAAACCCCAAAATTTTCTAGTATTTTTTTAAATAAATTTGGTAATGATTTTTTATTTAGTATTGTACGTCGCGTAGTTGTATTGTGCGTCGCGTGCGGAAATTCGTTTTTCAAATTTGCTCGACGAGTGCGATTATGTGCGAGCGTACATATTTTTAGAAAAATATTTTTCTATTTTTATAGTTTTAAAATAATATATATAATAGTTATTTTAGCTATCGTACCAAAGCTTCCAAGTTATTATTTTATTATTTATTTATAAAAAGTCTCCCGTTTATAACAGTTATTAATAATAAATAAAAAAATTTCGTGCATACATATATTTCATAAATATTTTATTAGTTTATTTTAAATAATAATATAATTTTTGAAATTATTATTATAGGTAATTTTAGAAAATATATTTTGAATTGTGGCAATTTAAGTCTTTGGTTGGATTTTTATGGATGTGATTTAAATAGCTTAAATTTAGAGATAGAATTTATATTTAATTTAAGTTTAGATTACCTAGATTTAAATTGAAATTTAATTTGGATTTAGATTGATTGTATTGATTTGAATTTAAAGATTGAATTATCTAAATTGGGTTTAAATAAATCCTAATCATTATCCAACTGGGAATTCCTACCTCCTATAAAAGGAGAGGTACTCATCCATAGAATCCAACTCCACAATTTTCTCCACCACAAATGTGCGTGGACCGTGTCACTGTCCATATCTTATTCCATTATTACATATACAATTTATCTCCTTCCACGTGTCGACACACCCCGACATCATCGAATCCCTAAACCCTAATTTTCGATCCCTAATTCTCTAACCCTAACCCTAGCTCTAAATTTTCATTGACCCCCTATCCTGCCACCAAGTTCACCACCACCATCTCGACTATCGTATTCGACACAAGGACAACAACCTAAATCCCTAAACCTAATCCCACCGTCTCCGTCTCACCAACATCAGCCGCCAACCCAACCCCATCCGTATCACCGCCGACTCGTCGCCGTCCCCTACCAGCGGCTGACCGCCTCTCGATCGGCCCGTCCCCCGGCCATCCATCATCGTTCCGACCAACAACCCCCCTACCAGTCGCTGCCACCCAAACCCCATCGCCTATTACCACCACTGCCTTAGCCGAACACAACCACCGCCACCAACCCACGGCCAACAACCACCTGCAAACCCAAAACTCAAATCAAAACCACTACCAATTACTCACCTCGCCGCCGTGTTCGGTGCAGCCACCACGTCTTCCTCCGTGCGTCAGCGAGCTCCTACTTCCCAGAGCTCTGCCGCACTCCTCGATCTTCTCTGCCGCCCCGCGTCTTCACCATCGCCGTCGCGCCATCGTGCCATCTCCCGTTCCCCTCTTCCCTCCGCCAAAATTTCGACCGACGACCGAGTACTCCTCCCTCGCCGGAACCCCAGTTCTCTCCGCCGATCGAGTTCGTCGAGCTCGCCTCCGCCCTATCCTCTTTCCACCGCCCGCACATCTCCTCCGCCATGGCCGAAGCCTCCCGCTCCCTTCAACTCCACCGCGAACCCCCGAGCTTCCTCTCCTCCGCCGTTCCCTTCTCCGACTCCTCTTCTCCCCTTCGCCTCCTTTCCTCTCCGCACTCGGCGTCGCCCGCCGACGAGCCCGTCCGAGCCGTCCCTGCTTCCTCTCTTCCGATCGCTATCTAATCCCTCTCTTTTCCCCTTTTTCTAACGAATAGCAGCAGCTGCCTTTTGGTTTCTGTGTGTCATTTTTTTGGTTTTATTTTATTTTAATTTATTACATTTTATTTTCTTCTTTCTTCTTTTTCTTTTCTAGGATTATTGTAGGAATTAAGTAAACTATTATTATTATTATTATTATTTGTTATTTTATTGTATTATTATTAAATGTTGATTGATAATTTAGTTGTATTTTGGTGAGAGCAACACTACAGCTGTTGTACACTACTGTTACTATTATTATTATTATTATTGGTATTATAAATTTTGGGCATAATCTCGTAGATATTTTTTTACTTTGGGAGCTTCCTCTCTCTCTCGAAAGAGAAGAGGACAGCAGCACTGATGATATTAGCATATTATTAGTAGTTTATGTTTTATTTTTATTTTTGTATGTTTTATTTTTATTATTATTTATTAGTAGTATTAGCATATTATTATAAGGAGTATGTGTAACATTAATATGTATGTATATTCATAACTTTGAGATATTGTTATTGCTATTATTATTATTTATTCTTATTATTCTTATTATTATTATTATTATTATTATTATTATTATTAGTTTATTGATACTATCATTAGTATGGTCATCTTAATTTGTAAATTTTATTTTGGGGCAAATTATTATAAAATCTCTAAAAATTTGCTAGTAACAAATTAGAGTATTTTGCTTGGGTTATTTTTCCAAATTTGAGGGATAGAAACCCTAAACATATTATTTCTAATTATATAAAAATATAGGTTCCTGCTAAAAGTTTATTTTAGAGTAGCCTGAAAATGATTTTTATTTTATTTTTCCTAGTATCTATCTAAAAAATATTTCAACTAATAAAATATATTTTCAAGTATTTATCAAAAATATATTTTTACTAGTAAGTATGGTTTTCAAGAATTATAAGTATTTTCTAGAAATCGTATATATATAATTTATCAATTTTTTCTTTGATTTTTCTCCTGTCCATGACCAATCCTACTTTTTCCCTCACCAATTCTGTACCACCTCCTATCGTTCCTAACTAATTTGACCCTTCTGGACCCAATGGAACTGTCCGTGCCACCATCAGATGTCACCTTGTGTGATTGTTATCCGAAGTCGTAGTTCGTGCTACCTTGATCATCGCAGCACACCAGGCGTCCTACCAGGCAAGACACCTTGCCATTTACTGTTTATTTATTTTAGCTCATATTTTATGCATTATTCATTATTTTCTTTATGCAAAATAAACTGTGATACATGGCATAACCTGTTAGAACTTACTGTTCAGTTATATTTCTTGCTATGTATTATTTTTCTCACACATTAAACCTAGATTTAAGGGACAACCTTTATGTGTTGCATTCATTGGCCTTGACACGTTGTACCACGAAGTTGTGTGTCGCATGTAGAACACGGACATGCGTGACTGGCTGGCCACCGGTGCGTATAAGCTGTGCGATAGGATTAATCGCTAATAAAGGTTGCATGCTTAGTTTGACTTAGCGGTTAATAGTCGTTTTATGTTGTGGATACAACATAGTTGGCATTAGGCGGAGAGGACAATTCCTTAGCGTATGGGCTTCGATACACTTTTCCTTGTGACCCGGATGCTCCGCTGGAGATAAAGGGTTGATGACCCATGATTACTGATAGCCACTGACGTTCTACAGAACGTTATGCTCTTACTGATTGGGCCTCTGGTGCCCCAAGGGGAGACCATGCCGATCCTATTTAGCCAGGGCACATGCGTAGAAAGGATTGTTCTTAACTATATTTTACTTAGAACGGTTAGGCTACCTTATCCGTTAGGTATGAGTACTTTTGGTTTGGGTACTTGTATCTGACCGTGACTTGGAATAATAACTTATCGCGGATTAGTTCGTCACATCTTGTCCTTGTTTGGTTGTAGGTGTGGCTTACTACTTCGATGAAAAGGTATTGAACCTTGTCGGGGTCCGGATACCATATTGGATTTATAGCATGGAAAGATACGTCACCGTGAATTAGTTTACCGTCTCCTGTCCTTGTTTGGTTAGGGGGATGGTAAGCTAGTTCAATAGGTGCGTATTGGACCATGTTATAATTCAATTAACTTATTTATTTGAGCAATATTTATTCAGTTTATATGGCATGATATTATGTGTCTTGTTACGTCCCTCTGAGGACCTGGTTATCTCGTCAGATGTGTGCTCTTGTCTTTCGCAGCTGTTCTAGCCGTGGCCATGATCGTCTCTATCTCTTCGAGGATAATTGTACTTTGATCGTCTTCGCTTCGCTCGCCAAAATTATTCTTTTGTATATCATATATTTCTTTTTATAATTGGTAGTGGATTTGTCTCCGCCCAACTATATGTACCAATGATAATTCATAATTGATTATATGATATCTTTTATTCATTTATTTTGTGTGGATGAGATTAGTTATGGTTCTACTGTATTTTATAGCTTATGTATTCATACGAGGTTTCCATATATTGGTACTTTGTATGTATACAGCTGGCATATCTACGTTTCTAGTACTACGTATTTTGGAACTGGGGCGTTACATATTTTTGTGATGGCCCATGCAGGTCAAGATAAATTATTTTGTTACTTTACCGTACCAAGCACGCTTGCGTATAGGATTAGAAGTCTAGGATCTCATCCACATACTTGACCTCTTTTCTCGATTCCATATTCGAACTACCGCCCGACTCGTCGATTGCATCTTGCTTGATTCCCTCTATCATAATTCCTATCTTCCCTTCATGCTTGCTAGAGGTTAGACAGGTGATCCCTACTAGTTAGACATGTTTCTTTTTTCCCAAAATACCATTAGCTTAATTCTTTTAAGTTGGATAGAATGCCTTGTGACCTAGCAATCCCTTTATCCTTGTGACCTATATTTACAAGTTACTTAGATTCTAGAATATAGAGGACCCTAATCCATCTAGTCAACCAAGGACTTGGACAAGAAGACTGTAAGACGACTGTTTGGAGACCAACATAAGATATAACTTAGAGTCTTAAGAAGTTCAAATTGATTCTACTTTATTTCAATCTTAATCTCACGTGCCTATATTTTTACTATCTAGACTAATGATGCTAATGTAGCCTAGTTTTTGCAAGCTCAATTCTTTATCAAGCTTGTTCATGACATATGTTATTGGATGCATCCACTAATGTATTGTCTACTCAGAACCGGTGCATGATGGTCTGATTAACCTAGTACACTTTGGTTCACTTTTATCTATCATTCTATGTGGATGGAGACATAGCTAAACTTGCCCTCTAGAATTCCATCCACGACTGTCTTGACAATTCCTTTGAAATTATTCGATCGTCTTTGAATCACGTATTCGTATTCGATAATGCCTCCTTCGAACTCTATATTGCTTTCGCCTTCACCTATTTTAGAAGGACGAAGGCGTTATACTAGAACCTCCTCTAGCCTTCCTATCGACTATGACCATTCTCACTCGATGTTGCTATATCTTCATCCTAAACCACTCGTCCTTTTCTCGGCCTTATCATAACCTTCTAATCGCTTAAATTAGGAATGAACCTAATTTGCCTCTTAAATCGTGCCCTCAACCCACTTTCAAAATATATCTTTTAGGCCGCTCATTATTCTCTTGATACCATATTACTCCTTTGTATGTTATCATGACTAACTTTAAAATGTCATCTTTTAAGCCACGGCTTGCTAATCGCATGTCCAACATCATCTCTTTGTCTCGCCAAATAATTGATTGTTCCCCACCGATACCCTCTTGTGTCTTCTCACCCCCTACTAATTCTTAATTTCGAGGACGAAATTCTTTTAAGTTAGGTAGGAAAAATCCCAAAATTTTCTACTATTTTTTTAAAATAAATTTGGTAATGATTTTTTATTTAGTATTGTACGTCGCGTAGTTGTATTGTTCGTCGCGCACGGAAATTCGTTTTTCGAATTTGCTCGACGAGTGCGATTATGTGCGAGCGTACATATTTTTAGAAAAATATTTTTCTATTTTTATAGTTTTAAAATAATATATAATAGTTATTTTAGCTATCGTACCAAAGCTTCCAAGTTATTATTTTATTTATTTTATTTATAAAAAGTCTTCCGTTTATAACAGTTATTAATAATAAATATAAATTCTTCGTGCATACATATATTTCATAAATATTTTATTAGTTTATTTTAAATAATAATATTATTTTCAAAATTATTATTATATGTAATTTTAGAAAATATATTTTCAAATTTTTGTGGCAATTTAAATCTTTGGTTGGATTTTTATGGATTTGATTTAAATAGCTTAAATTTAGAGATAGAATTTATATTTAATTTAAGTTTAGATTACCTAGATTTAAATTGAAATTTAATTTGGATTTAGATTGATTGTATTGATTTGAATTTAAAGATCGAATTATCTAAATTGGGTTTAAATAAATCCTAATCATTATCCAACTGGGAATTCTCACCTCCTATAAAAGGAGAGGTACTCATCCATAGAATCCAACACCACAATTTTCTCTACCACAAATGTGCGTGCACCGTGTCACTGTCCATACCTTATTCCATTGTTACATATACAATTTATCTCCTTTCCCGTGTCGGACTCACCCCGACATCATCGAATCCCTAAACCCTAATTTTCGATCCCTAATTCTCTAACCCAAACCCTAGCTCTAAATTTTCATTGACCCCCTGTCTTGCCACCAAATTCACCACCACCATCTCGACTATTGTGTCCGACACAAGGACAGCAACCTAAATCCCTAAACCTAACCCCACCGTCTCCGTCTCACCAACATCAGCCGCCAACCCAACCCCGTCGGCATCACCGTCGACTCGTCGCCGTCCCCTACCAGCGGCTGACCGCCTCTCGACCGGCCCGTCCCCCGGTCATCCACCATCATTTCGACCAACAACCCCCCTACCAGCCGCTGCCACCCAAACCCCATCGCCCATCACCACACTGCCTTAGCCGAACACAACCACCGACACCAAACCGCGGCCAACAACCACAGCAAACCCAAAACTCAAATCAAAACCACCACCAATTACTCACCTCGCCGACGTGCTCCGCGCAGCCACCACGTCTCCCTTTGTGCGTCGGCGAGCTCCTACTTCCCAGAGCTCTGCCGCACTCCTCGGTCTTCTCCGCCGCCCCGCGTCCTCACCACCGCCATCGTGCCACCGCGCCATCTCCCGTTCTCCTCTTCCCTCCGCAAAATTTCGACCGGCGACCGAGTACTCCTCCCTCGCCGAAACCCTAATTCTCTCCGCCGGCCGAGTTCGCCGAGCTCGCCTCCGCCCCATCCTCTTTCCACTGCCCGCACATCTCCTCCACCATGGCCGAAGCCTCCCGCTCCCTTCAACTACACCGCGAACCCCTGAGCTTCCTCTCCTCCGCCATTCCCTTCTCCGGCTCCTCTTCTCCCCTTCGCCTCCTTTCCTCTCCGCGCTCGGCGCCGCCCTCCGACGAGCCCGGCCGAGCCGCCCCTGCTTCCTCTCTTCCGATCGCTCTCTAATCCCTCTTTTTCCCCCTTTTTCTAACGAATAGCAGCAGCTGCCTTTTGGTTTCAGTGTGTCATTTTTTTGGTTTTATTTTATTTTAATTTATTACATTTTATTTTCTTCTTTCTTCTTTTTCTTTTCCAGGATTATTGTAGGAATTAAGTAAACTATTATTATTATTATTATTATTTGTTATTTTATTGTTATTATTATTAGATGTTGATTGATGATTTAGTTGTATTTTGGTGAGAGGAACACTACAGCTGTTGTAAACTACTGTTATTATTATTATTATTATTATTATTATTATTATTATTATTATTATTTGGTATTATAAATTTTGGGCATAATCTCGTAGATATTTTTTTTACTTTGGGAGCTTCCTCTCTCTCTCGAAAGAGAAGAGGACAGCAGTACTCATGATATTAGCATATTATTAGTAGTTTATGTTTTATTTTTATTTTTGTATGTTTTATTTTTATTATTATTTATTAGTAGTATTAGCATATTATTATAAGGAGTATGTGTAACATTATGTATGTATATTCATAACTTTGAGATATTGTTATTGCTATTATTAGTATTATTATTCTTATTATTCTTATTATTCTTATTATTATTATTATTATTATTATTATTAGTTTATTGATACTATTATTAGTATGGTCATCTTAGTTTGTAAATTTTATTTTGGGGCAAATTATTATAAAATCTCAAAAAATTTGCTAGTAACAAATTAGAGTATTTTGCTTGGGTTATTTTTCTAAATTTGAGGGTTAGAAACCCTAAACATATTATTTCTAATTATATAAAAATATAGGTTCCTACTAAAAGTTTATTTTAGAGTAGCCTAAAAACGATTTTTATTTTATTTTTCCAAGTATCTATCTAAAAACATATTTCGACTAATAAAATATATTTTCAAGTATTTATTAAAAATTTATTTTTACTAGTAAGTATGGTTTTCAAGAATTATAAGTATTTTCTAGAAATAGTATATATATAATTTATCAATTTTTTCTTTGATTTTTCTCTTGTCCATGACCAATCCTACTTTTTCCCTCACCAATTCTGTACCACCTCCTATCGTTCCTAACTAATTTGACCCTTCTGGACCCAATGGAACTGTCCGTGCCACCATCAGATGTCACCTTGTGTGATTGTTATCCGAAGTCGTAGTTCATGCCACCTTGATCATCGCAGCACACCAGGCGTCCTACCAGGCAAGACACCTTGCCATTTGCTGTTTATTTATTTTAGCTCATATTTTATGCATTATTCATTATTTTCTTTATGCAAAATAAACTGTGATACATGGCATAACCTGTTAGAACTTACTGTTCAGTTATATTTCTTGCTATGTATTATTTTTCTCACACATTAAACCTAGATTTAAGGGACCACCTTTGTGTGTTGCATTCATTGGCCTTGACACGTTGTACTACGAAGTTGTGTGTCGCATGTAGAACACGGACATGCGTGACTGGCTGGCCACCGGTGCGTATAAGCCGTGTGATAGGATTAACCGCTAATAGAGGTTGCATGCTTAGTTTGACTTAGCGGTTAATAGTCATTTTATGTTGTGGATACAACATAGTTGGCATTAGGCGGAGAGGACAATTCCTTAGCGTATGGGCTTCGATACACTTTTCCTTGTGACCCGGATGCTCCGCTGGAGATACGGGGTTGATGACCCATGATTACTGACGGCCACTGACGTTCTACAGAACGTTATGCTCTTACTGATTAGGCCTCTGGTGCCCCAAAGGGAGACCATGCCGATCCTATTTAGCCAGGGCACATGCGTAGAAAGGATTGTTCTTAACTACATTTCACTTAGAACGGTTAGGCTACCTTATTCGTTAGGTATGAGTACTTTTGGTTTGGGTACTTGTATCTGACCGTGGCTTGGAATAATAACTTATCGCGGATTAGTTCGTCACATCTTGTCCTTGTTTGGTTGTAGGTGTGGCTTACTACTTCGATGAAAAGGTATTGAACCTTGTCGGGGTCCGGATACCATATTGAATTTATGGCATGGAAAGATACGTCACCGTGAATTAGTTTACCGTCTCCTGTCCTTGTTTGGTTGGGGGGATGGTAAGCTAGTTCAATAGGTGCGTATTGGACCATGTTATAATTCAATTGACTTATTTATTTGAGCAATATTTATTCAGTTTATATGGCATGATATTATGTGTCTTGTTACGTCCCTCTGAGGACCTGGTTATCTCGTCAGGTGTGTGCTCTTATCTTTCGCAGGTGTTCTAGCTGTGGCCATGATCGTCCATATCTCTTCGAGGATGATTGTACTTTGATCGTCTTCGTTTCGCTCACCAAAATTATTCTTTTGTATATCATGTATTTTTTTTCATAATTGGTAGTGAATTTGTCTTCGCCCAACTATATGTACTAATGACAATTCATAATTGATTATATGATATCTTTTATTCATTTATTTTGTGTGGATGAGATTAGTTATGGTTCTACTGCATTTTACAGCTTATGTATTCATACGAGATTTCCATATATTGGAGTGTACTTTGTATGTATACAACTGGCATGTCTACGTTTCTAGCCCTACGTATTTTGGGACTGAGACGTTACATCCTAAGGCTTCTTTTTACAAATATCCTAAGGAGAAAATATCCTACTTAGAAATATCTAGATATTGCTAATCTTGGCACTTAGTAGGAAGGTTCTAATCATCATCTAATCCTCATGACTAATCTAGATTAGGCTAAACTTCTAGGTTAAGTCTCAATAATTAACTAGCACATATTTAATTAATTCAATTTACAATTTCACAAAATTGTCAAAATGACCAAAATACTCTTAGGCTAAAAAGTTGCAATTAGTCATCCTAATCACATGGTTAGGTCCCCGTGGTCAAGGTTAGTCGCTAGGCTTAGCAAAACTAGTGTTTAACTAGTTAACCATCAAAATCACAATTCAATATTTTAAATAGTTTTAAATTGATTAAAAATCACCAAAAATTATAACATAATTTAAATATCATTATTAAATTATTATAATTACAAAATTTTAAAATTATGCTCATTTTAGAAAAGTGGGTGTTACATGTTAATGGTTTGACGAGGATCGTTCGTAAACAGGGGTACATCGACTACTTAATGTCTTATTTTTGAACAGGATTTTGGCCAATCGTGGCATCGAATTTCAACTCGATTCTGATTCGATTTGAGTCAAAATTATCCAATGGGATCGAAGCCCTATAGGTTGTGTTTCCAACGCACATTTTGGTTTGGAAAATGACGAAGAGCCGAGAGAGAAAACTTACAAGGAAGTGGGGCTTCCAGGCCTGCTGTTGTTGTTCCCGCACCCTGCTGTCGCGCCCGTGCGCGCGCGAGGGCTTCCATCGCCGGCCAGCGACGGCTCGTGGCGGCGCACGGAGGCCAGGGGAGGGTCGCCCAGGTGCTAGGGGGTGGTGGCGCAGTTTAGGGTTAGGGTTTATATGAGAAACCTCACCCTCCATCTCTCGATACTTATGTATATATGACATACGAGCATATGTAGGCTCGGCTGTGAAAATCACAAGGGGAGATCGGGCTGGGGGAGAAATGGACTGGCTGGGCCGGGGTTTTGCTTTTATTTGTTTTGATCTCTTTTGTTTTGATTTCTCTTTTTATTCTATACATGTTATATATATATATATATATATATATATATATATATATATATATATATATATATATATATATATATATATATATATTAAAAAACTAAAGCCGGTGGACGACTCCACCCGACCTTGGCCTGGAGGCCGTGGCCACCGCCACCCAGCCACCTCCGTGGGAGGGAGGGCTCGAACCCGGCCCTCACCCCCGGTGCACGGTGGTGTTACTAGTACACCACGACTCTATGTGCATATATATATATATATATATATATATATATATATATATATATATATATATATATATATATATATATATATTTTATATATATATATATATATATATATAACAATCTAACTGCATTTTATATATAGATATATATATATATATATATAATGATATATACGTATACACTATGAATCACAATGTAAGCAATTAAATAGTACAAATATAATCCATAACTGTAATATTGAAATATCAATTTATATACTAATCTATAAATAAAATGCAGTTAGATTGTTAATATATATATATATATATATATATATATATATATATATATATATATATATATATATATATATATATATATATATATATATATATATATATATATATATATATATATATATATATAAAGCCTAATTTTGTATATCATGAATTACTTCTATATATATACACATGTATATATAATCTAGATAAATCCCAAAATCCAACATATTTGTTAAGGAAATTACTTACTATATTATCAATAAAACATTATTTAATATTAAGAACTTATAATATATACAAATACAAGCACCCTTTTGTGAAATCGGCTGCCAGGTCACTAAATTAGAATAGTGATACAACATACGTCTACATGGACGCCTTTGGTCTCACTACGTGCCTACACGAGTTTGGGTTGGGTTCGGATTAGTTTGGTACAACCGGGTCTTTTAAAAGTCAATAATCTAAATAATAAATAATTAAATTACTTATAGTGGTCATGTCACAATTTGGCGTGGTTTTCTTAGTTAGGACACACTTATGGCTGGGTCTTTCCTGTCAGGGCTAAAACACTAGCCAAGGCACACCACTGTACTATCCGTGCCACGACTTCTAGTCATATTGTACTCCAATTCCTAACCATGGCTAGAGTCATCTACCGTAATAATTAACTAATTAATTATTTATAAAAATCTAAAAATTATAATTTAAAACATAATAAATAAATAAAATATTTCAAAATTTTCGGAAAGAGGGGTTACAAATCTACCCACCTTAAAATAATTTTGTCCTCGAAATTCTAGTTCATAACTATTCCTTAAAATTCAAAAAGAAAGTCTACCTTTACCTTAATCTCCTTAAATTTTAATTCCTCAAAAATAGTTTATATCCGTCTCCTAGCCATTTTGTAACTACAAAACCTCGAGAACTTCTACCCACCTTTGGTCACACTACTCCCGTAAAGGTATGTCACTAAAACTTTATAACATTCATCTAATTACTAGAATCATTACCCATAGATATCTAAGACATATTGCATCTATAATCCCCCTATACCTATCAAACCACCAAAAGTTAAATAATCAAGAAATATTATACTATAACTTAAGAACTTTTGGTAAATTCTAAACAGCACGATCGTTCGTCACCCCAAAATAGGAAGAGACGAAAATCAATGGTTCGAAGGCAAGGAAGAATAATCGAGAACAAATTTGAAATTTCAAGGACGTAGAGAAATTTCTAGGAGAATTTTCAAGGCAGTATGGATTAAGATTTCTAAGGTTTAGTCAAGTTTGCAGGCTCGTACCAGTACAGTTACGTAACCGATACGATATGCTCTGACCTGCATGGGCCACCATAAAAACTTGTCACGACCCGCACCCGCTTTTCGGGATGCGAGAGCGTGAGCAAGCCAGCTACGTATCAAGCGGACTCCAACCCGACTCGGGTACGTATAAGTTGTCAAGATCATGGTATCATGGCTAATATGGTAATCTACAGTGTATCTCAATCCACAAGAATATATAAGACAAGAATGAACAAGTATGGGTCGTGGTCTGCAGTCCACTAGCATATATGTCTGATTAGACTCCAAGAATAATATGAGTCTATAAAGCTAAGCTGATAAGCAGGATATATCATAAAAGCACGAGAAAGATAGTAAATCAATAACACTAACAAAATACCTGAATCATGCAGATGAAGTCAACTACCACATGCTCAGCTAACTAACTCAATGCAATCAGCTACCTGAAGAGATCATCAGGTCCTCAGAGGACTAGCAAAATACATAAAATATGCCTACTAATATGACAGTAAATAACATGTATGGAGGATAAGAACACTGCAAGAAGAACATCTAAGGACGATGAGTCGTGTGGAAATGTAATACTAGACTTGGCTAACTATCAATCAGAACTCCTATAGCTTGTAGTACAATGCAAGATACTCCCAATCTATAGTGTTTCAATTGACGTACAAAGCAGGATACTCTCAGTCGAGATTAGCCAATTCTAGTATCGATCTCCTCTCCTAAAGGATACAAGGTCAAGTAGACTCCTATAAATTGTAGTACAATACAAGATACTCCCAATTTATAGTGTCGCAAGTCAAGTCAACCAATCAATCAATATATGCTATAGGTCGTAGTACAATGCAAGATACTCTCAATTTATAGTATGTCTCAACTGTAGTACAATACAAGATACTCCCAGTCAAGAAGGGTCAAGTCAAGAACAAGATATAGAAACTGACAACTCAATCACGAGACAAGGTAACACGAAAAGACCAATGATCAAGCAATGTCGAATATCCTATACGTGCACGTAATCTATAACAAGTAAAACAATCAAGGACAAACCAATCACAATATGGAAATCATGTGATAATATAAAAAAGAATACAATAGAGAAAAAGAAAAATAATGTAAATACTGTATATGTTCGGTAATGTATACTTACCTGAAGGTTGCACGGAGAACCAACAATATATCACCAATCAACAAGTCAGAAAGTCCAAGTCTCATAACTGCCTCCAGAAGCTGTAATAGATGTTACCAACATTTCCAGATTAGTCAAATTAGCTAGGATAGCTTTGCCATAAGTCCAATTCTGGACACAAGGGCAAAACGGTCATTTCGGGCCAAAACGATGTCCGTCGTTGGACTCGCTTTGCATCGAAAAGTGTGCCAGAGTCAATGGTCTCTAAAGTCATCAAACTATATGTCTATAGATTTGTTTTGATGAGACAAACTCAACAGTATGTCCAATTTTGGATTTCGATGAGCCGTGCACAATTTTGCCAGTTGGGTTGGACCGCGGGCCTGCCAAAATAGCATTCCGGTCAACCTTCTCAGAATCGGACCAAACTTGGCATATAGGACCAAAAACAATATCACGGTCCTACTGGCGCAAGTTTCATCTCGATTTGACGAACGTGCACAAAGTAATTGGAGTTTGTACAAAATGGCTGATACAGGGATTTTCGGCGGATACGTATCAAATTTGTCGTGCACATGCAACCAATTTGAATTCCGTCAAAGTCCACACGTCCACGAAGTCAATACTCATCTTTTGATGCTTTTGGTTCGCGACCACGTCGATCGAATTATCGGTACGGACCCCGTATCGGAAAGTTTTATGATTTTCAGAACAGGTTTTTCTCAATTTTTATCCATGAATAACTTCCAGTATAATACCTTAAAAACAATTCTACAAAAAGGAGTTTGATCTCGTATAGGTTGTCTACATGTCTGTTTCAATGGATTTTCAAAAATATTAATGGTTTAACGAGGATTCGTTCGTAAACAGGGGTACATCAACTACTTAATGTCTTATTTTTTTAACAGGATTTTGGCCAATCTTGGCGTCAAGTTTCAACTCGATTCTGATTCGATTTGAGACAAAATTATCCAATAGGATTGAATCCCTATAGGTTGTGTTTCCAATGTACATTTTGGTTTGGAAAATAACGAAGAGCCGAGGGAGAAAACTTACAAGGAAGTGGGACTTCCAGGCCTGCTGCTGTTGTTTCCGCACCCTGCTGTCGAGCCCGTACGCGTGCGAGGGCTTCCGTCACCGGCCAGTGGCGGCTTGTGGCGGCGCATGGAGGTCAGAGGAGGGTCGCCCAGGTGCTAGGGGGTGGTGGCACAGTTTAGGGTTAAGGTTTATATGAGAAACCCCCCTCCCTCTCTCGATACTTATGTATATATGACATACGAGCATATGTAGGCTCGGTTGTGAAAATCACAAGGGGAGATCAGGCTGGGGGATAAATGGGCTGGCTGGGCCAGGGTTTTTCTTTTATTTGTTTTGATCTCTTTTGTTTTCTTTTCTCTTTTTATTCTATACATGTTTTATATATATATATATATATATATATATATATATATATATATATATATATATATATATATATATATATATATATATATATATATACACGTAAACACTATGAATCACAATGTAAGCAATTAAATAGTACAAATATAATCCATAATTGCAATATTGAAATATCAATTTATATACTAATCTACATATTAAAATGCAGTTAGATTGTTATATATATATATATATATATAAAGCCTAATTTTGTATATCATGAATTACTTCTATATATATACACATGTATATATAATCTAGATAAATCCCAAAATTCAACATATTTGTTAAGAAAATTACTTACTATATTATCAATAAAACATTATTTAATATTAAGAACTTATAATATATACAAATACAACCACCCTTTTGTGAAATCGGCTACCAGGTCACTAAATTAGAATAATGATACAACATACGTCTACATGGACGCATTTGGTCTCACTACGTGCCTACACGAGTTTGGGTTGGGTTCAGATTAGTTTGGTACAACCGGGTCTTCTAAAAGTCAATAATATAAATAATAAATAATTAAATTACTTATAGTGGTCATGTCATAACTTGGCCTGGTTTTCTTAGTTAGAACACACTTATGGCTGGGTCTTCCCTGTTAGTGCTAAAATACTAGCCAAAACACACCACTGTACTATCCGTGCCACGATTTCTAGTCACCTTGTACTCTAATTTCTAACCATGACTAGGGTCATCAACCGTAATAATTAACTAATTAATTATTTATAAAAATCTAAAAATCACAATTTAAAACAAATAAATAATGAAAAAATATTTCAAAATTTTTGAGAAGAGGGGTTACAATCATACTAGAGTGGTGGAGAAGAAACCCACTCGAGTCCCCCGCCAGCCATGCCCCTAGTATGTACCATTGACGTCAGGGAAGAAGTTTGGATCTTCAGGCGCTGCTACGAGATCTGGCCAAACAAAACCAGTAGGGTCAGCCCCGAATAGCAAGTACCATAAGGGAGCACAAAAGAGTGAGATAAAACCCAAGCATAATAATAATAATAATAATAATAATAATAATAATAATAAAAGGCTTTCGGTCGTAATCTCGGTCCACAGCCTGTCACAGCACGATAGACCAACCCAACAACCAAATAAGGACATGGATTGAACCACGCACCATGACAGTCCATGTCCCTCGGCTACTAACGGAAGGTACAAGGCACAGTCAAGTCGTTTTTTAAGCGGCCATTCATTCCTGTGGCTTTCTATATTTGGCGGAGTTATCCCCGCGATATTGATTAAAGGGATGCTCAGATCGTGTCAACCCAGCAGGGCTAACCAAACCATTAATCATATAGCACATTGATTATGCACCGGTCCCCCGGAGGGCTACCACGCTAAAACATATAACACATAGATCGTAGAAGTCGGATATAGTCATCCGCTATAGGCGAATGAAACCATATCCGTGGCGGCCAACCCAATATGTCAGGACTGGACCTGGGATGGCTAGTATGGTACGATCTCGGGATTCTTCTCACCCAATGCATCTACCAAGTTAGTTGCCTAGTTAATCCCTAGGTTATCCTCGGAGTTCACATATCGTGGTCATATTATCACTCCCCTAGATGTCGTACAATGTACGAGTACCCCAAGAAGTGATCCGTACTGGCTCATGGAGTCATACGTATGTACCCCTTCTTGGTGTAATGCAATACATAACACATACCACGTCATTGCTACCGACCATTATCTATATAAATACTGGACTCTTGGATGTACTGGCAGGTATCATGTAGGAACACTTAGCACATAGGATAGCACCTCGGTACTCACATAGATTGTACCTTAGTACACACATAGGTTTATCCAGCACACGTATAGGTAGTCAGATCAGGAATGAGGACCAAGACACAAGAGAAAAGAGAACAAGAAGGCACTACGCACTTAGGGTATGAAGTGCTCGCAAGTCATGAAGTGGCACAACGACGCACGGGCAAAAGTGTAAGGTGAAACGTGCACAAGGTGCAAGATACAAGGACCAAAAGGTGCACGAGGTGCAAGGTGCGCAAGGTGCCATAAGTCACATATGAATTCTAGTTAAAGTGAGACATAAAGATTCTTGAAGCCAAGACAAATATCTACAACTTTCATGTTTTGAGTTTGGAGAAATTCTGGCCACGATTCAGCCAAATAGGACATAAAACAGCCAAATATGCGGTCTGCAGCACTATGCGGCCAGGCACTATGCACCTATGCGGCCAGGCACTATGCACCTATGCGACCAGACACTATACGGCCAGGCACTATACAGCTATGCGGCCAGACACTATGCGGCCAGGCACTATGCAGCTATACGACCAGACACTATACGACCAGGCACTATACAGCTATACGACCAGACATTATACGGCCAGGCACTATATGGCCAGGCACTATGCAGCTATGTGGCCAGACACTATGCGGCCAGGCACTATACAGCTATGCGACCATACACTATACGGCCAGGCACCATGCGGCCAGGTACTATACAGCTATGCGGCCAGACACTATACGGCCAGGCACTATACAGCTATTCAGCTGGGCACTATTCATCATCCCTGTCAGAACCAGGAACGATAAACATAGAAGATGTCTAAATCTTATTTGGCTATAACTTCCTCAAAACAAGTCGAAATCTAACTTTTGAAGGTCAAAATTATGTAGAATCAAATTCTCTACCACATGGAACAATTAGTTTTCAAAAACCAGTAAGTTTGTTAGATCAAAACCCAAAAAAAAATAAAAATGACATAAACTTAGATCTACAAGAATCCATCCATCAAAATCGAGAATACCAAGTACTAAACTTATGGAAGATGATAAGAAGAACAATATAGACAAATAATATCAAATGATGGAAACATATTACAAAGGCATAAGGATAAATATACCTTTTGAGTCGAACAAGTACGGAAATCGAGATTTAATCTCGTCCTCGTACTCCCTTGTCGACTCCCCCGGTGAGTGATGGCCCCAAGCGACGCAGACAAGATTAATAGTCCGGTTCTTGAGCACCTTCTCTCGCCGATCCAAAATAGATACAGGCTGCTCCTCGTAACTCAAGTCGGTACCGACGACCAGCTCAGAATGATCGAGGATGTGACCCAGATCCGGGACGTACCTACACAACTATGATACATGAAACACATCATGTACATCGCGTAGCAAAGGTGGAAGGTCAAGACGATAAGCAACATCGCCTACCCTAGCGAGAATTTCAAATGGACCAACATATCTAGGACTAAGCTTTCCTCGGGTTCCAAATCTAATGACACCCCGAGTAGGCAAAATTTGCAAAAACACTTGGTCACCAACACCAAACTCTAGAGGCCTACGATGCTGATCTGCCCAGTATCGATGTCTGTCCTGCACAACTCGAAGCTGCTCTCTGATCAACTTGACTGTTTCTATGGTCTACATGATCATCTCTGGTCCCAATAATTTTCGTTCTTCCATATCATCCCATGCCAGATGGGACCTGCATTTCCTTCCATATAATGCTTCAAACGGTGCCATCTGTATACTTGCCTGATAACTATTATTATAAGAGAACTCTACTAAATGAAGATGATCATTCCAAGTTTCGCCGAAGTCTAAGGTACAAGCCCGTAACATATCTTCCAATGTTTGAATGGTTCTCTCTGACTGTCCGTCCGTCTATGGATGATAGGCTGTACTGAACCTCAGCTTGGTACCTAAACTTTGATGTAAACTCTGTCAAAAATGAGAGGTGAACCAGGTGTCTCGATCTGATACTATGCTGACGGAAACACCATACTGCCTCACTATCTGCTTTATATATATTTCTGCCAACTGCTCAGTAGACTGCCCTATTCTGAAAGGAAGAAAATAAGCAACCTTCATGAGCCGATCAATAATTACCCAAACTGTGTTTCGATCGGTCGGAGATCTAGGTAAACCGGTCACAAAGTCCATTGTGATGTGCTTCCACTTCCACTCCAGAATAGGAAGCGGATGTAACAATCCTGCTGGTCTCTGCTGTTCTGCCTTCACTTGCTGACATACCAAACATTTAGAAACAAACCTTGCTATCTCCTTCTTCATGCCATTCCACCAAAAGTGTTGCTTTATATCCTGGTATATCTTTGTGCCTCCGGGATGGATGGAATAAGGAGAACTATGAGCCTCTGAGATAACTTCCTGTCGAAGGTCTCCACCTGGTACACAAAGACGGTTTCCGAACCTAAGTGTACCATCCTCATGGATTACTAACTCCTTTCTAAGACCTGATTCACATTCTGATCGAAGCTTCTGGATCCGCAGATCCTCCGTCTGGGCTGCTCTGATCCTCTCTACTAAAGTAGATTGAATCTACAAACTAGCCATAATTCCCGTATCTTACGGCAAGATCACTTCAATTCCCATTTCCGGAAGATCTTCCAAAATATGCCTTTGTGAGGTTAAAATAAATGTACCACCTCTCCTGCTCAAGGCATCTGCTACCACATTCGTCTTGCCTGGATGATACTGAAGATTTACATCAAAGTCCTTCAATAACTCCAACCATCTTCTTTGTCTCATGTTTACGTCCCTCTGGGTAAATACATACTTTAAGCTCTTATGATTAGTGTAAATTTTCACTTGATTTCCATATAAATAATGCCTCCATAACTTAAGCAAAAACACTACTGTTTCTAACTCCAAATCGTGGGTCGAATAGTTCTTCTCATGATCTCGAAGCTGTCGAGATGTATATGCTATCACCTTACCATACTGCATCAATACACACCCAAGTACCTTCCCGGATGCGTCACAATACACTGTAAACCCTTCCGATCCTACTGGAAGTGTCAAGATCGGGGCTGAGAATAATCTCTTTTTCAACTCTTCAAATGATGTCTGACACTCTGCTGACCAAATAAACTCTACATCCTTATGCGTCAAACGCGTCAAGGGTGCCGAAATCCTGGCGAAGTCTGCCATGAACCTCCTGTAATAACTTGGCAATCCCAAAAAACTATGCACTTCTGCTACCGTCTTCAGAACTGACCAATTCTCTACTGTCTCAACCTTCTTCGGATCTACTGACACTCCTTCTCCAGAAATAATGTATCCCGGGAACGAAATACGATCCAACCAAAACTCACATTTACCAAGCTTCGCATAAAGTTGATGCTCCCTCAAGGTCTGCAAAACTGTCCAAAGATGTTTCTCATGCTCTTCTTCATTGCTGAAATAAATGAAAATATCGTCTATAAACACTACTACAAACTTATCCAAATATGGTATAAAGATGCGATTCATCAAATCCATGAATATTGCTGGGGAATTAGTTAGTCCAAATGGCATTACCAGAAACTCATAATGTCCATATCGTGATCTAAATGTTGTCTTGGGTATGTCCTGCTCCCGGACCCTCACTTGATAATATCCAGATCGAAGATCAATCTTAGAAAAGACGCAGGCCTTACTCAATTGGTCAAACAAGTCATCAATCCTTGGTAACGGATACTTGTTCTTCACTGTTACTGCATTCAACCGCCGGTAATCAATGCACATTCGCGTCGATCCATCCTTCTTGGGTACTAAAATTATCGATGCTGCCCAGGGCGATTCACTGTCTCGGATAAATTACTTTATCTTCAGTTCTTCTTCATGCTGGTACAACTTGTCCAACTCTGACTACGACATCCTATAAACTCTGCCGACCTTAGGCTCCGTTCAAGGATTTAACTCAATACAAAACTCCATATCTCTCACCGGTAGTAAACCAGGAAGCTCATCTGGAAATACATCAAGAAACTCTCTGACCACTCTTGGTATCTGCTTCTTCTCTGCCAATGCTTCTGCAACAATGCCCTTAGGTCGATCCTCCAATGATCGAACAAAGACGAACTCCTCAATGCTAGGTACATTAAATACTACACTACCTTCCCGACAATCTATCGTCGTATGACTGTCTTTCAACCAGTCTATGCCTAGGACAATGTCAAAGTTTTTCATAGGAAACTCAATCAAAGATACGGGCAATAATCGCCCACACACTACGACCGGACACGCTAAGCACACTCTGTTAACTCCTACTAGCCATTACCAGTGAGTATATTCATCCTCTCTGGCAATGCCTCAAACTCCAATCCAATACGTGTTACAAATCGTACATATATAAAAGAGTGGGTAGTCCCTGAATCAAACAATGCTACTGCAGGAAAAGAGGTAACAGAAACATTACCTGCAACCACATTGCCTGAAGCTAGTGCCTCCTCCAGAGATAAGGTGAAGGCCTGACCCTGGCCTTGCTGAGCTCCCTGCTGCTGCCTTCTTTGTCCATGCTGTTGCTGCGGCCTCTGCGGGCCTTCCTAGTTCTGTGCCTGGCGAAACATCTGAGCCTGCGTCGGCAGACGCTGGGCTAGTGGCCTTACTGGCAACGTTGGTCCCCTGTTCGGTGCTGCCCCCGGAGCTGGCAATGTCGAAAACTGTTGAACTTGTCCTCCTGGCCTCTGCATCATAAAATAATTGACGATCCTTTGGTCTGGACTGCCACACCTCATGCACAATCCGTTAGCTGAATGACACACATCCCTAGTGTGCCCTCCCTTACCGCAGTAAGTACATCCAATGGGCGCCCCCTGGTGCTGCTGTTGGTTCCTCGGCTGTTGATGCCGAACTGGTGTTATTATCTTTGATACCGTCGTCCTCCGCGGTGCTACTGACTCATGAATACTGATGCAGGTGTTGGCGTCGATGTTCGCTGTACTGCTCCTTCGCTCCTACTCTGGGGATGAGACCTCTTCTGGCCCCCATGTCTTGCCAACCTTTGTTGGGTGAGTTCATGCCTCCAAACTATCGTTAAAATGACATCAAAAGTCTGATAGTCGTGCCCTTCTACCAGCTGTAGAATCTCTATATGAAGTCCCTGCTAGAACCTCATAGCCTTCTCTGGCTCCGTAGCCACCATCACCGGTGCAAACCGACTCAGTCTGCAGAACTCCACTGCATATCCATCCACCGTCTTACCGGCCTGCTTGAGACTGATAAATCTCTGTTGTAGCTCATATCATGCTACCACGCCAAAATAGTTGGCCTTGAATCTAGTACTAAAGCTATCCCAAGGAATAGGGCACCCCATTCCAACTTCTTCCGATGCCCACCAGTCGTGGGCGAGATCCTGAAGCAATAATCTGACTTGGTCAACCTTCACTTCTGCTGGAAACTTTGCTACTGTCAATATGGCCTCAATAACCTGAAGCTAAGCATCCGTCGTGATGGCATCCTCCGTACCGTCAAAGTACCTCGGGTTAAGTCGGCAAAACCTCTCCGACGCTCATGAATCATTCCTGACACTCCTCTCAAGGGCTAACTGTAACCCCTGGTTCAGTAGCACATTATGTTCCTGCTGTTGGGTCTGCTGTTGTTGATGGGCTGCCACTTGACGTTGTTGAGTGGCCAGAAATCCCCGGATGACCTCCAGGAGTGCTGCAGCATCAGGTATTGTCGTCGCTGCTAGCACCGCTGGGGGTGCAGAAGTTTCTAGAACCTGCGGTTCCACTGGCTCTGACATAACTTCCACTTGAATCTGACTAAGGGGAGGCATTCCTTCCTGAGGTTGCCCCGTCGAGCTATGCTCTACTGGACGTTCCTCCATGTTGGCCTCGCCAGCTACTGAGAAAGAAGCACCCCTATAGGAAAAGATACATAATATCAAATAATAGGACGAGGAAGATTCGAGGATGTAATTCAGGTTATCAATCAAGGTGAGGAAAGAGAAATCGAGGCAAGAGATTCAAAGAAAACAAGTTTTGATTGAGACTCCTATAATAGTAACACCCCTCAAGTCTAAAAATCAAACCTGTATGGGCCACCAATAAAATCTTATCGCACCCCAGTATCGGAATACTGAGACGGACTAGGCCAGCTACTCCATATGAGATATATAAATATCATACGACGATCGTGGCTGTCATGAGACTAGGGGGTGCATGCTACAATCAAGTCTCCGATGGTCTCACAACGCATCTATCTCTCAATCATTCAAAGCAAGAAGCAGCAATTAATGAACATATGAGATAAAGCAGTAAGGCGTCCCCGAAGCTTCATCAAAATGATCATTAGGATCTAGCTTTATAAGTTAGCTAGTTCAGAGAGTCACAAGCACATAATCGTACTCAGCTGCAGTCTGATATAATTACAATTATACAAAAGATAAAATATCCAGATTGACCGGCTAAACAGGTACCGGTGGCCAAACGCCAGAACATAAGTAATGATACTAGAGTGGTGAAGAAGAAACACACTCGAGTTCTTTGCCAGCGATGCTCCTAGTATGCACCATTAACGTCAGGGAAGAAGTTTGGATCCTCAGGCGCTGCTACGAGATCTGGCCAAACAAAACCAGCGGGGTCAGCCCCGAATAGCAAGTACCACAAGGGAGCACAAAGAGTGAGATAAAACCCAAGCATAATAATAATAATAATAATGATAATAAAGGCTTCTGGTCGTAACCTCGGCCTACAGCCTGTCACAGCACGATAGACCAACCCAACAACTAAACAAGGACATGGGTTGAACCACGCACCATGACAGTCCATGTCCCTCGGCTACTAACAGAAGGTACAAGACACAGTCAGATCATTTTTCAAGCGGCCATTCATTCCTGCTGCTTTCTATATTTGGCGGAGTTATCCCCGCGATACTGATTAAAGGGATCCTCAGATCGTGTCAACCCAGCAGGGCTAGCCAAACCATTAAACATATAGCACATTGATTATGCACCGGTCCCCCGGAGGGCTACCGCGCTAAAACATATAACACATAACTCGTAAAAGTCGGATATAGTCATCCGCTATAGGCGAATGAAACCATATCTGTGGCGGCCAACCCGACACGTCATGACCGGACCTTGGGTGGCTAGTATGGTACGATCTCGGAATTCTTTCCATCCAATGCATCTACCAAGTTAGTTGCCTAGTTAATCCCTAGGTTATCCTCGGAGTTCATATGTCGTGGTCACATGCTCACTCCCCTAGATGTCGTACAATGTACGAGTACCCCAAAAAGGGATCTGTACTGGCTCATGGAGTCATACGTATGTACCCCTTCTTGGTGTAATGCAATACACAACACATACCACGTCATTGCTACCGACCATTCTCTATGTAAATGCTGGACTCTTGGATGTACTGGCAGGTATCACGTAGAAACACTTAGCACATAGGATAGCATCTCGGTGCTCACATAGATTGTACCTTAGTGCACACATAGGTTTATCCAGCATATGCATAGGTAGTCAGATCAGGAATGAGGACCAAGACACAAGAGAAAAGAAAACAAGAAGGCACTACACACTTAGGGTATGAAGTGCTCGCAAGTCATGAAGTGGCACAAATGGCGCACGGGCAAAAGTGCAAGGTGAAAGGTGCACAAGATGCAAGGTGCAAGGACCAAAAGGTACGCGAGGTGCAAGGTGCCATAAGTCACATATAAATTCTGGTTAAAGTGAGACATGAAGATTCTTGAAGCCAAGACAAAGATCTACAACTTTCATGTTTTGAGTTGGGAGAAATTCTGACCACAATTCAGCAAAATAGGACATAAAACAGCCAAATATGCGGTCTGCGGCACTATGCGGCCAGGCACTATGCAGCTATGCGGCCAGGCACTATGTAGCTATGCGGCCAGACACTATATGGCCAGGCACTATGCAGCTATGCGGCCAGGCACTACGCAGCTATGCGGCCAAACACTATGCAGCCAGGCACTATGTAGCTATGCGGCCAGGCACTATGCAGCTATGCGGCCAGACACTATACGGCCAGGAACTATGCAACTATGCGGCCAGACACTATGCGGCCAGGCACTCTGCAGCTATGCGGCCAGATACTATGCGGCCAGGCACCATGCAGATATGCGGCCAGACACTATGCGGCCAGGCACTATGAATCTATGCGGCCAGACACTATACGGCCAGGCACTATGCAGCTATGCGGCCAGATACTATGCGGCCAGGCACTATGCAGCTATGCGGCCAGACACTATACGGCCAGGCACTATTCATCGTCCATGTCAGAACCAGGACAGATGAATATAGAAGATGTCCAAATCTTATTTGGTCATAACTTTCTCAAAACAAGTCGAAATCTAACTTTTCAAAGGTCAAAATTGTGTAGAATCAAATTTTCTACCACATGGAACAATTAGTTTTCGAAAACCAATAAGTTTGATAGATCAAACCCCAAGAAAATCAAAAATGACATAAACTTAGATCTGCAAGAATCCATCCATCAAAACCGAAAATAGCAAGTACTAAACTTGTGGAGGATGATGAGAAAAACAATATAGACAAATAATATTAAAAAATCAAGAATAAAAAATACATAAATCTCTACTTTTGAGCAAGTTGTACTTGCCTAATAGAGGTGGTTGAGGAAAATGAATGAAAGGTTATGAGGAGAGAGAAAAGGAAGAGAATATATATAGTAGGGTTGGGTTGGCTTAAGAAAACCCTAATCTCTAAACATGCTCTAACCATTCCACTAATGACATGCTTAAAGGCTACATGCAACCATTAATAAATAACAAATAGAATTATGCACATGCTAAATACAGGATACCATGTACAGAATTCATGAAAGAATACGTATATCGGGATTGGGGAGTGACAATATGTTCATTAAATTGAATGGAGAAGGGGGAGGAGTTACCAAGGAGGAGGACCTCGGCTCGTCGAATACGAAACAACGACGAAGAGGGGGGGCACTCAGCAACCGATTCCCCTGCCTGGGAAATGTCTCGCGTCCGACGTCGATGTGGAGGAGAGACTCGACAGTTGCACAAGGTCGCTTGAGAGGGGTGACGAGACTGGACGACGACCTCATCGTCGATAGCCTCGCGTCCGTACGTGCGATGTAAATAGAATACAGAGAACAAGTTTGAGTGGGACATGATATATCAACATGAAGATAAACTTATCTACTGCAAAACTCACGAAGTAAGTTTCAAGAGATTGACATCTTTGACGCTCCAAAAATCAAAGTCACAGAAAAGTACATTTAATAATCAAAACTAATTATAATAAAATTATTTATTGAAAATAATTCATTTAAAATTTTAAAAGAACCCTAAAATCTAGGGGGCTTACATATTAGTGCAGAGCTGAGCCTTGAGTCACAGCTGCCAATCGAATTTGTATGTGTCGATAATAATTTTGTTAAGAGCTAACAATGCAGAGACAAACAGAAAATAATATTGGTTATATCATGTTTATTCTAATTTTTGTCTTGTGCAGGGATGGATCGTCGGCTATGGTAAGAATCACTAAAAAGTGATATATGTTGCTTATAGAGAATAATTTGTTGCCAAGAAATGTTGTCCCGTTAAAAAAATAAAATGATTATGGCTCATGAAACACGTTACACATTCACATGAAACGAATAGTTATCGTGCATGAATAGAATAGTCCTATGAATGCTTGAAATGAAAAGATATAAAATGTTGGTTTTCGAAATGGTTTTCAAAAGCAGTAATTTGACTATGTACTACATGAAATGAAGGTAAGTAAAATTAGCAAGATCAATATTACAAAAATATTTTATCTCTAAATAAATTAGTGATCATTTCAGATGATGTAGCATTTGTTCACATCACCAGTACGTTAATGTACTGACCCACCACCAGCTTGCCTGTAGGTGCAAGGTGTACGAAATGAATGACCCGAAGCGATAGCCAGAGCCTCATCCTCAGGAACCAGAAATCATAAGAGATGCAAAGAGATGGTCATCTGTTTTAAAGAGTTGGTTTTGTATATAAAGGAATGTAATATATGGAACGGGATCATTTAATATGTATAATTCATGAGAGATTGTAAGCCAAGTTTGGCATGTATCACAGAGACAATGAAAGCTTTGTAATCAGTTCAAAATATATCAATAAAGAGAATTATTTTCCTTACCATTGTGTTCAATTCTATTTCTTGCTTATTGTCCGATGTTAATTCAATTTCTGCATTTGTTTCGTTGCGTCGTTGTTTACCTTGTCTATAATGTTATTGTACAGATCTTGACCTTGTGCAAACGTAACTTAGTTTTGTAGGACATCACGTCCAAACGAGGACGAACGGTTCCGCATAGATCAAAGCGAAGACGAAAGACCCTGCAGGATCAAGACGTAACACCGGCAACGTTAAAAATTTGAAATAATTGAGAGTATTAAATTGAAGCAAGAACCCGTTCAAAAAAAAAAAAAAAAGAAGCAAGAACCTGTAGGAGACCGACAACGTGTCAGACAGATAACGTGTAGCAAATATATATATATTTATAAAGTAAAATATTGCTTGGTATTTATTGGATTGTGTACCACACACATGGCATCCTATCAACCACATACATCAACATCAACCCTCCCATGTCTCCATTTCAAAGATCCCCAAACGAAATAAAATAAGAGGAAGGAAGGAAGAAAATGGTGTTGTTGAGGAGCTCCTCATCCACACCGATCCTCGGATCCCTCCTCTCTTCCTCCTCCTCCTCTTCCTCCCCATCTAGCCCCAACCACCACCCCCACCGCCCCAACCACCACCACCACCACCAACCATTACAAAAGACTCCACCTTTACCATCATTATCATCCTCCATCCCAAGAGCCATGTCCGAAACCAACCTCCACCTCTTCTCCTTCTCCGACTACCAACCACCGGCGCCTCTCAAGACCGTCCCTTCCTTCTCCATATTCAACACCATCTACCACGGGCCCGAGGAGGAGGACGAGGCGGCTGGTCAATTCGAAGAGGATCGGTTCGACGAATTAGGCCCCGCCGGCGTCGGGAGGGGCACCGGCGTGGGGTTCGGCTTCGCGTGTGGCGATCAAAATGCCAGCTTGGTGGAGAATTCCGCGGGTGGTAGTGGCGGGGGTGGGCCTCTGTTTCTCGCGAGAGGGCTCGGGATCGACCGGATCGGCTCGGGCCTTCTGAACGCCGGCGGCGAAGGAGGAGGCGGCGGCGGAGGAGGAGAGAGGTCGGATGTGGAGAACTACTATAGGAGGATGGTGGAGGAGGATCCCGGCAATGCTCTGTTCCTGAGGAACTACGCGCAGTTTCTCTACCAGGTGACATTTTTCTTGCACTATTTTTGTCTGCTATGGATTTGTCATGTTGATATTGTAGGTTATCATTCATTATGGCAATGTTGGCACATTTCTTTGTTGAGCTAAATTGATTTGTTTGGTTGATTGTGCTGCATTATTTTAATAATTATCAAGTTTCTGTTCGAGCAACCCCCCGAGGGAATGGATCCTCTAATGTCAATATCTTGTAATACGCCGTAACGTCAAAGCATAATATAAAGCATGATTGCATGGGATATTGGCACAAGAAATTATAAAATAAAAAAATGCATTCCTCCTATTTGCATTGGCATTAGGAGACATTACGAGAATACTTGAATTGTATTTCTTCAATCTAGATCTGCCTTTGTTGGCATGGATACGGACATGGGTACTCATACAGCACGATACGGATATGGAATATAAACATTTTTTTAATAGGTACAAAGTAGTTACTAAGTTGCATGAATAATGTCAAGCATGTATGTCTCCAAACCATCTAGACGAATTTCTCTCATCTCTTGTCTATGACCCTCTGTCGAAAGAGGTGTATGTATCTTTTCATGACTGTTAACAATTTACATGTTCCGAAGAGGTATCATAATTGTTTTGTACTAATAAATAATACTATGCACGAAAAGTGATTGGTCTTGTTCGTTCTACTTGGGTAGTATTCTTAAGACAAATTGGTTGATTTGTGATAGTTCACAAATTTAAGGTTTGAGCCAACCTTAACTATGGCCTATAACTCATTAAAAGGATTTTTTTTTTTTTTTTCTTTCATGTCCCTTAGCAATTTACTCATTCCAAGGAGGGGTTTTGGGGATTTTTGTGCCATGACCTGGGCAGTATGCTATCTTTTCCCAAGTTATAACGAAAGACCAGCAAAGTTCTAAGCTGATTGAAAGATATCTTCTTCTCTGTCCTATTATTGATTAGCCTCGTTGATTATACTATATACATAAGAAAGTAACAAGCAAAAAACCTATCTTAGCTAATTGGCACAACTTTCTTCTTTGCATCCGAGTAACAAGCAAAAAACCTATCTTAGCTAATTGGCACAACTTTCTTCTTTGCATCCGACCATCACAAACATTCTTTTTTCACACTGTAACTTCAATAAAGCTACTCCTAAATCCTAAATTCCCAAGAATGCACTCATATGCCATTGCATCTTTTATGTAACTAAGCTTCTACATGTCGTAGAATTTAAGTGACCCCTCAGAAGTTGGGAGCACAAGTTATTGTTTCCATTGTAATTTCTGAGTCATATGCCTCTCCTATCCCTTTTGCCCTTGTTATAATGTCATTTAATTCTTAATTGTAAATAAAAGGAAAATTATAAGTTTTCTACCCATGAAATAGAGAAAAACGTTGTAACTAATCCCTTTCTTGATGAAGCCTAAGCAACCAGCGGTTTTGATTGTGCACTGTGAAATAACAAGTTGGGGTGAGTTACTGACTTGAGAATTGACTTTTATGTTTAGATGCTTTTGAGAAATATTTTCTCAAGAACCACATGTGTTTCAAAGAAACTATGAAATGGAATTACTAACATAGTTATGTCAAGTTGACACATGTAGAAACTGGAAATAGTGTATAAAATAACTAAGATGCCATAATCATGGTCATGCGGACCTTGATCCTTCAAACTTAGTGCAGCTATGGAGTGTAACAATAAACAAAGAGAGGCTATATGAAGGAAGTGACCACGATTTATGGACTGGTTGTCAACTTGGTACACACTTATACTTTTCATGCCCAGCTCCTTGTCAAGGAAAATGTCGAGAACCAAGGCTAGGTGTGGATTCAGATAGCACTCTTTTCTTTTATTAACAAAATTAGCCTTGTTCTATCGACTGTCCTTAAACTAAATTAGCGAGAGCCTAGAGAAAGAGGGGAAGTGGCATGCTTTGCCAAAGGAAAGGAGAACACATTTATTAGCATATGGTCCAAAAATATAAACAAACTTCCTCCAAGAAAAACAACAAATGTGGAAACCTATTACATCAAAACTTGGAAGAAACAGGAAGAAGTTCCTGCTACATAAAACTTCATAAAGGCATTCATGATGTCTTAGCAGCATATCAATATTTATTAAGTTGATAACATTTCCAAGCGACTTTCCTCTGGTTTAGACTGTTCTTAGTTTGGGAAGTTATACGGTTATAGTTTCTCCCTGCCTGATGAATATTGTATATGATTTGCCAGTCCAAAGGAGATTCTCAAAGAGCTGAGGAATACTATTCCCGCGCCATACTTGCAGAACCTGGTGACGGTGAGATCCTGTCACAATATGCCAAATTAGTATGGGAACTGCGTAAAGACAAGGAAAGGGCCTCTAGCTACTTTGAGCAGGCTGTTCGGGCCACTCCTACTAACAGGTTTATATCCTTGTACCTTGTTGTACTCTTCATTTATAGTATCACTTACAAAACTGTCCGGGTACTTACTGAACAAAATTTCCTTCTGCTAGCCATGTTCATGCGGCATTTGCCAGTTTCTTGTGGGAAACTGAAGATGAAGACGATGTAATTGGAGACGAGGGAGACTACTTCTCCGCGACAGTTCATCAGGGGATCTTGACTTCTGCAAGCACTTAAGGTTTCAAGTGCTGGGGTTTGCTGTAATCTTAACGCTAACAAGATTTATTGAGAAACTCACCTTTCATATGTTTTTCGCAAATAAAATTAGATTTGTATAATGAGTTGCTTGGCCAACTTATTCTTTGGTGGAAAGGGGAAAGGAAGAGCTACTAAGCCATGTTAAGTCGAGAGATTGTAATCAGATTTCAGCATATTTTATGTTTCATGGTTATGATACACTATTAATATAAATAAACGCTTGATTTCTTCTATTCTGCTTGTACTTATGCTCCATGGTTATAGTTCCTTTTTTGTTATTGGAATTAATCCACTAACAAGCACCAATATGTTCTATGAAAAAGCAGCTACTGCATGCTTAAATATTATCTAAACAACATGGCTATGCTAATATTAGCTTCTTATATGGATGAACCATCAGTTGTGACTCGTCCTATGAAAGAAAATATAGATCTAAATTGTGAATTAGTTTAACATGCACTTTCCATTGAAAAAACACTTTCATTTGTTGTGTAGTTTTAAAACAAAGCAAATCTTACAAATAATGGAAGATGTTGATTCTAGAATAATACTGGTCAAAGTTCTTTATATGATTAGCCTATAATGGTGGGGGAAAGCTCTCCTTCACATCTAACACTTCATTTGTTATTCACTGCTTTGTACTTAGATGTCTTTGGGAAGTAAGTAGTACTTTGTTGGAATAGCAATTTTCATATGGAGGGGCGTAGTCATATATAATTGTATAGAACATGAAAAGTTTAGAGAAGTGAGAAAAGATTTGACATTCTTGAAAAAAAAAAATGAAATGTTAAGTCATTAGACGTATAAATCAGTTGTGGTCTTGGTATTTATATATTCTTTTCAAAACGTCAAATAAATTAGAAATTTTTATATAGGATAAAGAAATTTTTCTAAATTCTAAAAAAGAGAAAAAGCTTTGGATATTTCTAAATGGGATAATGGAATGTTAATTGACTTGGCGTGCTAGAAGAGTCTGGAAGAGAGAGAGAGAGAGGGGAGAGCCAACTGAGTTGGCGTGTCGTCTCCTTCCGTCGTCGTCGTCGTCTTCCGGAGCTTTTCGCCATTGTCGTCGTCTCCTTCTGCTTTCTCGTTCACGGTCCTTCCGTCGTCGTCGACTTCAGCTTCGTCCCGCTCGAGTAGGGTACCCGACTTCAGCCTTCTCCCGCTCGAACAGGTTCACAACCGCTGGGCTCGAGTCCTACTTGGAGGACGATGACGACGGCGAGGTGAAGGTGAGCTTTCGCCTCTTCAGCGTCGGCTCTGTCGACGCCATTAATGGTGGAAAGAAAAGCACAGAAGAGGAAAAGAGAGAGAGAGAGATAGAGAGTTTAAGTGATATGAAAAAAAAAGAAAAAAAAAAATGGATGTGGCTCACATGTGCATTGGAGAAGGTAAATAAAAAACGTTGTCGTTTGGGAATCATGAGATGCCACCTAGACAAGACATTGTCTTGTTGCACATGCCACATAGGAATCACGAGATGCAACAAGACAACATCGTTGGAGATGCTCTAAGCAATTTACATATACGAAAGTGTGGAGCACCTTTTTCAGAAATTTTCATATAAGGTAAAAAAGTTTTCCTAAATTCTAAAAAAAGGAGAAGTTTGAAGTATTTCTAGATGGGGTAATGGAACGTCTTGACGTGCTAGAAAAGTCTGGGAGAAAGAAAGAGGAGGAGTCAACTGAGTTGGCGCGCTGGAGGACGCTCTAGAGAGGAGAGGAGAGAGAGAGATGTAGAGAAGAGAGAGAAAGAGAGAGAGAACGGGACAGTTTGGGGGGGGGGGGGGGGGGGTGTTCACCAAGTGAGTTGGCGCGCGTAGGGCGTGGGGAACGCCAACTCACTTGGTTCCAACCAATGTTGTAAAAATCGGACCGGACCGACGGTTGGACCGGGTCCAACCGGTTTAAACCAAAAAATCGGTCCGGTTTGACTAAAATCGGATCTTTTAAAGAACCGTCGATTTTTTGTCAAAACCGGGTTGAACCGGTGAACCGACTGAACCGGTTCACAATTGAACCGACCAATTTTGGTTATTTTTTATTGTAAAAAAAATTAAAATAAATTATTATGTGAAATTTGGACCATTTGATTCTTTATTTGGTTTTAATCGACCTTATAGTTTTAAAATTAAACTGAACTAACATACTTATGACCAAACTAAACTAAACGAAGAAGTAAATATGGATATTTTATCTATTTGAACCAAACTAAACCAAGTCTATTGAACTCCAATTAAACCCCGGTTGAACCCCGGTCTGACCTATACCAAAAAATTTCGGTTCGACAATCGGTCCGGTTTTTAAAACATTGATTCCAACTGTTATTTTTTCCCTCAAGCAGAATTATCACTTCCTCTATAAATACTTCTATGCTCCCTCCCTCCCTCCCTCCCGACTCCTCAATCCAGCTTCAGTTTTTCTTTAACTTTCTTTCCAACAATCCAAAAGTTCGTAATGGCATCTCTGACCATCGAGAACCATCGCGCTGGTGCTGAAATCTTCCACGGAGACGCCGTCTGCAAGAAGAAGACCATCGAACTGCTCGAAGAGCTCTGCCTCCCAAGAGGCCTGCTCCCTTTAGAGGACGTCGCGGAGTTCGGCTACAACCGTACGGCCGGGTTCGTGTGGCTGGTCCAGAAGAAGAAGAAGGACCACACCTTCAGGAAGATCAAGCGCCAGGTGTCTTATGCCGCCGAGGTGACGATCGACCTTCGTGGAGCCACGCAGGATGAAGAGGATGACCGGAGTGAAGACCAAGGAGCTCCTCCTGTGGCTCTCCGTTGTGGAGGTCTACTTCGGGAAGCCCTCGTCGGAGAAGCTGACCTTCAAGACCGGCACCGGGCTGGCCCAGCCTTCGCATTCTGCACGCCAACGCGCCAATTGAGTTGGCGCACCTCCCTTACGCACGCCAACTCACCTGGCGCCCCCACTGTCCCGTTCTCTCTCCTCTCTAGAGCGCGCCAACTGAGTATGAGGGCTTGAGACTGTGATGATGTGGAAATAGACATTGTGAAATCTGTTGTCTAGATCTAGACAACAGACTTCACATTTTGTTTGCCATGTCACTGCCACCTCAAACTATCTTCTTCCACATTTGCATTGGAGAACAATTTTTGTAATGAAGTTTTGTGATTCCTACGTGGCAACCATTTTTTCCAAAACCACAACAGCGTTGGAGATGCTCGTATGTATGCACATAGTAATTTCACATACGGCAAGAAAAACCAAATGGAGTGGGCCACACTGCTGATGGATGCATGGATGTTGAATATGCATGTAGGGATGGCAACTTCTCCCGAACCCGACGGGGACTCGACTTTTTTTTTTCCGACGGGAACGGATTTGGGTATATAGAAACAGGGATGGGGACGGAAATGGGGATTAAACAAAATCTCCGATCGTATTCGGGGCCGGATATGGGTATTGTCCTCCCCGTCCCGGTAAATCTCCGATCCCGATTACTTATACTTATACGTTCAACACATTAATTTGTATGAGTTCATGATCTATCTAGTACTAGATATATTTTTTATTAAATCAATGTTTTATCAACATGTCTTGTAAAAAAAATTTGGAATGAAATAGTTTATACTATACAGAAAAAATTATTAACGGGAGGCAGACAGGGACGAAAAAATCCAATCCCAAAAGTGTTAATGGGGCGGGTTGCAGGGACGGGGACAGGGAGTACATGGTTAAACGGGGACGGGAATAGAGATAAAAGTTTAAACCCGACCGGGGATGAGAACGGGGATGGAGATTCGCATACTGCTCGGGGACGGGGGATGGGGGATATGATCCCCGCCCCCAACCCGCCCCATTGCCATCCCTATATGCATGTACATTTGGTTCGCAGAAGTCCGCATTCGGAAACTCCTATTTTATACTATTTATTGCTATTTCTGAGAAAAAGTTCAAGTTTCGTTGTTTGGTTAGTCATTTCAAAAAAAAAACAGAAACTTCTATGAATAGTAGTTTCAAAAGTGTATTGTTCATACTTTTAACTTTCGAAAAAAATTGGCCGAAGTGTCCGAAACTCCACATTGGGTTCCGAAAAAAATTGTAACTCCGAAAATAAAATAATAATATATTAACCGATAATAATAATAATAATAATAATAATAATAATAATAACCGATAATAGCAATTATTATTATTATTATTATTATTATTATTATTATTATTCCATACAAAATAAATAAATAAAAACCATGGCACTTCTCAACTACAACTTCCAACAACCATCCAAACGAAGGAACTACAAAAAATTAACTTTTTAACTCACTTTAAAATACCATCCAACCGAAATAACTCATAAAATATACGTACGCATGACAGCATATACAATGCATTCTCATTTGACATTTTGGAAAAAGATATAAGCCATCAAGTGAGTTACCGCCTTCCAAAGAAAAGACTCCGACTAACTTGGCATCCTATAAAAAAAATTTACAAAATGTCAAATCAAATCCTATACTAATTGTTAAAACATCTCGTGTGCTATGCAATTATATATAATTGCTCTCCTCCATATAAAAAAAATTGTTGTTGGCACTACAAATTAGAGTAGGTCATAAAACCATGCATAGTCAAATTTGGTGCTTTTGTGTAATTTGGTGCTTGTGTTTTTTTTTTTTTTTTTGGGTTTATAGTTATGTATGGACTGTAATTTGGGTTTGTAAATTTAGCTAAATGCTAATCAGGTGATCCTGTATTAGTTCAGGATTAATATAAATAAAAACTTGATCTCTTCTATTTTAACTTTATTAGCTCTGCAACTGACATTTGCGAAGATGGAAGTTCTCTGTAGAACCAGCAGTTCCACACAGTATGACCAGCTATGTTCCTTTTGCCGACCATACCCAATGGCCGAAAAATTACTTACCAGAGTAAGGTCTTAATGCAACGAAACATAGAAGGATGTCAGTACAACTCAGGGTTAAATGCAGAAACGAAGTATTTGAAACACAGAAGGATGTCATTCGCCCAAAAGTATATATTCCCCATCCGAAAACAATATCAATTTCCTCTTAACTCCGAAAGTTAAAAAATATATCTAATGATGTAAATGCAAATTCTACAACTAGTGAGGTTCACTATATTTAAGAAGAAGAGAAAGGAAAAGATAATGACAGAGACCCACCAAAACGTTGGTGTTGCCTCTCACTAACAGCTACTCCTTTGGCATTAGTTTGACATCTTCCAAGAATTAGGGGGTTTGTAAAGATGGCTATGACATCAGAGAGGGGGAAGGAAAGACCAAAAGATATCTCAACATTCTTTGCCCCAGAACGAAAACTTAAAGCTTTTTGTCTGGCTACTCTGAATTCCTGGTGTTGCGGCTCCCCAAGATGCCTCTTTCTTGGCGCGAGCCTCGCTGCTGGAGGTACCCATTACTCCTTGGTCGATTGCTATAGTAGTCCCTGTCCCCATTGTTTTCTTGTTCACCACTGCCCCTTCCATATGTCCGACCACCAAATCGCCCCCTCGGAGCATCTGAGTGGTACCCACTCCTTCCTCTACCTCCTCTTCCTGGAGAAAAAGGATTAAATGCAATAATACACGGATCAGCCGACTTGGTTTACTTGTAATTAGAAACTACGTCTTACTTTAAAATCCAAAAAGGGCCATTGTATTGTTGTGAATAACTGAACAGACAAAAAAAGGGCATATTATAGCATTGCATGTAACTGAACCTGCCCACCCAATACATGTCTCACCTGCCCAGACACAAACACAACAAACACTCAAAACTACACACACATCAACAATAGCTTCAAGAGACCATCAAACCTAGATATAAAAATTTACAAGGGCTTCGTGGCTTCGTCAAAGCTTCAAGATACTTAGCTAGCTGAATTATTACCTTAAACAAACGAGTAATGCTACAGTTACAACCAAATGCTTACAATTCTCTTACAACCTTCACCCATTGCTGACATGTGGACCATGGCCCACATGTCAGCACATGGGTGAGTGGTTGTAAAAGAATTATAAGCATTTGGTAGTAGACTTAGCATTATTGTAAACAAACAGGAAGTGGAGATATCTTGGCCAGATACAGGTATGGATGTTGCTGACAACAGCACCAATCCTCCTAAAGTTTAGATTCACTGACACAGTCACGCACACATTCACTCCTGTATGGATGCCAAACTCTCATAGCAGACGAACTTGACTTCCTATTTTTTTAACCTTTCCACGTTCACAATTGAGTTGGGAATCCTGTCATGTATTACAATTTATTTCCTTCAAATAGCTGTGTTTAATGGAAGTTTAAGAAAATAAATGGATTAATTTTAGTAGGCAAGACAATAAGTGACAATGCTAGCCGGTTTTTGGTATTTTAGTAACACGATTCGAGGATCATTCCAAAAATTACAAAGTTCATCTTGTAGAAGAATCCTTACCGGTATCAGTGCTCACAAGCCTACAAAACAGTAGCACTTACAAAAAACCAGGTAACTGAGAATGAGATAGTATAAAGCTACATTACAAAAAGAGAATTTCTGGCTACATATCAGAAATTTTCTGCTAAAAGCAATCAATGTTATAAAAACCGGTTGCATAGGCAGTTGGCCAAGGAGCCGCTACAGCAAGGTGACCGAGTATGACAAGGACAAAGAATCATTGGGTGACCATGAAACGAGCAAAGAAAAGTATTAAAATACCATGGTCGTACTTTCAACTCGCTACTCATCCCACCATTGCTGATGCTGGTCTACTAGAGATAAGAGAAGAAAAGAGGGGGGCTTAAAGGCTTGAAGTTTAATAGTTGATTCTAGTTGTTGTGCTTATATGATCAGCTGTTCTCTCGAGTCTTTACATAGCTTATAGAATTCCTCCCAACATACATTGATGGTTGTTACATTGTGATTACAGATTCAAACCTTATCTAAGCAACCTATAATGATGATGGTCAGTGGAGGATTAAGTGTTTATCCATAGTCTCTCTCTTCTCCCCACTAAACCAGAGCAGCATTTGTGAGCAGAGCAGCAGCAGGCAGAAGATGGAACGACAGTAAAGATGAGTGCCCTAGAGCAAAGAAAGGTAGTCTGCCTATTCTTTTTCATTTCGAGTTCATGCTTTACATTGGTTGATTAGTTTAATTACATGACCAGAAAGGTAGGCATACCCACCAGCTGGCAATCAAGGTTTATGGCAACACTCTCTCCAGCCACATAGCTAGCCTAGGGAGTTAGACCAAATCATAGAAAGGGTTGATGTCGTCAAAGTTGGTCATGAAAACTTCATCATTTTTTTAGATTTATTGCATTAATTGTACAATGCCTATATATTCTGCTGCTGCGGAAGGCTGGGAGGAGGATGACTTAGCAGGTGTTTAACATACACTATGTCTGACTTGTCGGATAGGAGGATGCTACTTGGTCAATGCTAGCCTAAACTTTGTCTCTACTGACAGGGGAACAGACCGCCTACTCATATCATCATCATCCAAGACTTCCAAATGGGGTCATCTATAAAGCAAATAAAGCTACACAAAAGTGTTGGCAAATATTTTATGGAAGGCTCTCAACCTAACGTCGACTCTCAGCAATGGTGCCATATTCCTACCCTTGCTAACTATGAGCACGAGAGGGCATTAGGGTAAAATCTAAGGTCATTGGAAGTAGTACAGAATGGGAAAACAAGTTTGAGCTAATAATAGTTTAGTGACAAGATTATGGCTTATAGTTATATAGCATAGCCACAGCTAGGGTAGGAAATTGGTATCAACTCATCTAAAGGGCTGTTGTAGTCAACAGTCTTTCGTATAAGCTTAGCAAATCTTGGGCTTTCTTGACATTGTACCATATGGGAAAAAGGATTAGATAATGACTTTCCAGGGTATTCGGCATACAACATGTCCGACATACGAGCAAGGCTAGTGTGTCAATGATAGCTAAAACGAATGTTTCTACAGCAAGGGCACATCCCACCTACTCCTGTGTGAGTAATGATAGCAACACGAAACAGCACATAATTTTAGTAAATAGTTGAAACACCTTTATCGTTTTACCTAATGTTAAGAAGGCAGGGTTGTTATGTTTTAAGGCGGAAGCAGACCCCTCGAAATTCATTTGGTTTGCCCCCTTCTTCGCCCTTTCGCACCACTTTGTGGTGTGAATGGCAGCTAGACAGGTTTCTCCCGACCTACCTGTTATCTTCAGCGATGCGGTCCTAGATAATGGTCGCAGGTCGCCTCAGAAGATTCATCCATCTTGGGCCAACTGGGTGTGACAATTTCCACAAAAATATATTGTTTCCAAGAATGGATGTTCAGGGTTCGCAAAGAGTTTTGAAGGGTCCGCAAGCGGGTACGTGACATTTTTAGCACAGCTCACCTACTCATGTGGGCTTAGAGATCAACACCAAACATACTACAGCTTATAGTATACTAGTGGATAACCCGTGCCATAATGGCACAGACACAAACCCGGCCTTCTCGAAGTAGGCGTGCAGGCACCGGGCCAGCGCCAGGACCCGAGCCCGGTGGAGGCGGACACGGCAAAGACCACGGTGGCGGCGTTCGGGACGGCGTGGGTCCTCATGGAGGCGAAGACGCGCAGGGCCGTCGCAGGGTGTCCGAGGGCGGCGAGGCCCGAGACGGCGGCGGTCCAGGAGACGACGTCCCTGTGCGGCATTCCGTCGAACACCCGCAGGGCGTGGTCGGCTAAGCCGCGTCGGGAGTAGGCGGTGAGCAGGACGGTCTGCACGAAGGGGTCGGGCCGGAATCCGAGGAGGAGGGCGTGTGCGTGGAGCGACCTAGTGGCGGCGGCGGCGGTGGTGGTGTTGAGCAAGGAAGAGAAGGTGTGGGAGTCGGGAGGGACGCGGCGGCGGAGCATTTGGGAGTAGATGGAGAGTGGGTCGGCGGAGATGGCGATGACGGTGTTGAAGGAGAAGGGGTTGGGGTTGGTCATGGCGTAGAAGAGGGAGGCGGCGAAGGAAGGGTCGGCGTCGGCGGCGCGGTGGAGGAGGCTGCTTGCGACGAAAGAGTTGCGGAAGAGGCCGGCGACGACAGCGTGGGCGAGGATAGAGTGGAGGCGGCGGAGGGAGGGACCGTGCAAGAGGAGCTGGAGGCGGGGGTGCCGTTGGAACAACCGATTGCTCCGCACCCAACATAGGACCTCCTCCTCTCTTATAGAGAGAGGGGCAATTTAGTCCTTTCATCATCGTTGAACCAAAGCACATGGGTCGGACCAAAAACCCACTGTGCTTTATATTATAGATCTATAGCTAACAACTAAAATCAGTTTAGTTTATTAACACTGTTTGAAAACATACGATGGGCACAGTTAGACAAAATAATTCTCTTAAGTAAAAGAGAAACAAAAGAGAAAGCTAGAATACAACTATGGGGCTGTTTGTTGTGCCCTTAAATGGAAATACCAAGCAACATTTGTTACAGGTAGCATTGTTGCTATAAGTGGTGTTGCAAATACGTTATTGTGTTGCAAGAAATGGTGTTGCTGGATTTACGAATCCATTGTTTGGAAAGACATAATTAGGATGCTTCGTTTCAACTTTTGTTGTTGTAAATGGTGCTGCAAATTCATTGTTTGATTGTGACTTTATGGCATTGGATGAAGAGAGAATGAGAGAAAATGGTGTAATAAAGGTTGTAAGTGATGTTACGGCCATTTTTGTCGCAATAAAGCAGGCAGTATTTGGGTTAGTTGATGCAATATTTGTTGCATCAATTCCACAATTACATCAAACAAAAGACTGGGTTCCTGGAGGCAAATATGCATACTATTCTGACACAGATATGTGCATGGTAAGTACTTATTTAAATTATGTAGGTAGAGTCTGTGATAGTGCATTGAAGAAACAAATCTCGAACAAAATAATGGAAATAATATAGCAGTTAGTGGCCAATATGCTTATAAATGCACAAGTAAACAAAGATGAGCGTCAAACATGCAGATACAGATTCAAGAAGTGTCAAAGACAGATTGACATGCGTCTAAAATGATGTTGACGCACATGGAAATTTAACAAGAAGGTGCCTTATATATCATTGAGAATTTTGAGAGAAACTTAAATAAGATATTGAACAACTCACTTCCTCGGGATGTGCCGTTGTTTGGTCTCCTACCCTCGACATGAAGTGATCGCCCATTTACCTGCACAGGAGATGCCTGCAGAAAAGCAGATTTATTCAAGTAGGTTTAGCAAATTGACAGGTTGGATTGAACAAATTAACCAGAAAGACCAGCAGGAAATGGATGTAGTCTTCCCTCTCTTGGCATGGCAAAAACATTTAACAATTAATAGAGGAGCATCTCCAAGGAACCTGAAAATTCAGGCCCCTTACTTAGATTTAGGTAGAGGATGCAAAAAAATGGACTCTAAGGAGTCTGAGAAAATCTCCCTTAACTTTAGAGGTCTGAGAAAATCCCCCTAACTTGAGGTGCTTTCAAAATTATCTCTAGTGGGGCCCAGTATTATTATAATGACAAATAAGCTTTTTTTCCTCTCTTTATTATTGTTTTAATATACATATTAGGTAGTTGGATACAATATAAACGTATCTAAATAAAAGCTGATATAAAATTTATAAAATATTAATAAACAATTGCTGAGGGGGTCGCTTGAGGACAACCACTGGAATCCATACTACCTAAGTGAACCCCTAAGATCCATAAAACTTCAAAATCTACCTAACTTTAGGTAGTCTCCAAGGTTACCCTTGGAGATGCTCAAATTGGTTTCGGGCTCCATAAAGAAAATGACTAAAAATCAATTGGAAAACGCGTTCTATGATTGTGGTAAAAAAACAAACATAAAAAATATTGACTTCTTTAATTATGTTTTCTAACTACGAAGTTAAGTATGAATAAGGTGTCATTGACATAAGAGATGTCATTTATAGTCTATCTGTTTCTATCTTTCTATATATGGAAAGTTAAGAAATCATCATATAATAATCGAGAAATTGAAATAATCAATATTTGCACTTCTGCTATCTTCCATTGTTCCTCACTTCCAATGCCAACTCAAACTGCACGAGCATCTAGGAAACATGCAGGAAATGAAAATATTGACATTTTTTAAATATGCAAAATGCACCTTCAAAAGGAAACCGAAGAATTTTGAGGATCTACTGAGATCAGCTTGAAAGGAGGATCTACTGAGATCAGCTTGAAAGTATAAATCAGATGAATTTTGAAAAGTAATTAACTGCATGAAGGAAATTTTATGGAGAAGATGATTCAAGTGAAATGTGTAATGGAGAATTCTTGCTTTGCCATGTGAATAGGGTTTTGACTATCAAAGTAAACTGTTCATAAAATTTTGAACAGTGAGGCCACTTACCATGAACTTTAAATTCAAAAACTGGTAGTATATGAAATTGAAACATACCTTAAGTGCATTCTGAACACTGATAGCATCTTCAAATTCGACAAAGGCATAGTGAACACCAGTTTCCTGCAATTCACATGAACAAAATTACTTAGCATATTAAGTTCCTTCGGGATATCTTTTAGTAAATAAATAGGAACAAGAAAAATATAGTGAAGCAAGAGATGATCAACAAGACCTTGCGGCTCCTAATTGTGACACCATCAGGCTTAATACTACCAAAGTTCTTGAACTCCTGCTCAATTTCAGAAGTCGTAATAGATGGAGAAAGGTTCCCCACATAAACAGATCTTGATTCACCTAAAGCAATAAGAACTTATCAAAAATTCATGAAGAGGGATGCAAACATAAACCGCATGGGTCCAGAAGCAGCCTAAGGATATAATATACTTCTGAAGAAGTTACAGAAAATGATTATCACGAAGAAAGAGAAGGATATATCGGGCATCTGCAGGCAAATCTATCTTAATAGATGAGACAGTAAATAAAGAAATTGCTCACTCAAGCTTTTAATACACAGAAACTATTTCAATTTCCAATCCAAATGAAGTCAACAACGCAGAATCAATTAAAACACTTGTACACAACTAAACTATAGAGTTTCTTAATCTGCATATGTGGCTCATAAGACATGTTTTAGAATTCAATTTCAACGAGGTGTGTGGCATTTTCTGCTAACATTAGAAACCTCAATGCATATACTAAAAAAAGAGATTAGATGTAACCTTCATCTTCAGGTGCAGCATTCTCTTCTACTGCCTCAGAATTCTCAGGGCCCAAGGCCGATGTTGAACGAGATTGTTGAGCAGCTGCTTGTGGAGCAGAATACGACTCTGAAGACAGTGGCACCTGTTTGTTCAGAGAAGCACCGTGGGTCACAGATTGTCCAGGTTCTCCTTTAGCAACTCGCAGCTGGCAATCCAAAGCATAACATCAACGAATGGAGAAACATAGCATTTTCTTCGACAATAAATGAATAGAAAGATAGGTAGAGAAAGTTGGCACAAACGATGGAAGCATAGGTATGCTTGGTTGGTTCTCCAATGTGCGCATCTGCAGGGGCAGGAGGATCCCGCACGACATTTGTAATGTTTGCCAATGAAGCAGTCAGCTCCTCAACTGAAGTTTCCTCAAGTTTTTCAGCAGACTCAGGAGCCTGTTGTGGAGGTTCAGCAAAATTATGCTTCTCGACTGATGAAGTTTCTTGCGCAGGAATAGGAGCTGCAAATTCCCCAGTGTGGGTTCCTTCTCCCAGAATGTAGTTTGAAACTGCAGCAACAATTATGATAAAAATGTTGACCAGAAAGAGGGCGATAGGTAATAAGGAAAAACTAAATAAAACATAAAAGGAAACTGCACATAGACAAACTGCTATTTAACATAAAATTAAAATGATCCATGACACTAACATGAAAATGGATATCACTTTACAATCTAGATAACTACAGATGCAATCAGTATTTCAATGCATTACATTGCAATCAATACTGATGAAGGCTGTCACAGGCTTTTCTACAACATATTACATCCCATATGAACAACAGATAAGAAAACCATTGAACATTAAATTAAAGCTCCAGTACCTGTGCAAGAACTCTAGAGAAAATTTTAGAGAAAAAGAGAAGGAAAAAACCAATGTCGATACAATGATTCAGGTGTGTCTATGGTTATAGTATCAACACACTCTAGCAATTACCATTTGTTGATATCATATATTTATAAATTCAAACTCTGCCTATGTTGTGTATTTTCAATGCCGTTCCCAAGCCCGGATAAAGGAGGGTTGCGTTAGGTAGCCGACATCCAAGGATAAAATTGTCGGGTCTCCATGAAATGAATCCTTACATAATACACGTTGCGTGTTCCTCAGTAGCGATGTGTTGCATTGTTTCCACCCTGGTGCAATAAAAAGTGAGCAATGGTGGATTGCTAGGTTGTCACCAGTAAGTGACACATTGCTTCATTACCATCCAGATGCAATGTCAATTGAGCAAGAGTGGATTAGGACGTTCTCAAGAAGCGAAACGCCATATTGTTCCTTCTATGTGATGACAAATAAACAAGGGACTATATAATGTAGAAAGTAATGAGGTAAGAAGTTGGTGCATGAGAATATATAGATAACCTACTTAGAACATAGGTACACTAACGCAAAAAGGAATGGAGTTATTGGATAAAATGATTTGGAGGAAGATTAATATAGTTTGCCTACAAGAAACTAAGTGGGTAGGTGAAAAGTCGAAGGAAATGGATATAACTGGATTTAGAATTCGGTATACAAGAGAAAAGAGGCATAGAAATGGAGGTCACTCTAAGAAAGAGCACAATGATCTTGTGGATAAATCATTAGATAATACTAATTAAGTTACTATTGGGGGAGGATTACATAAAAATACTAAAAAAGAATTTTGAAAAATATGGATTGTTTGATTCAAGGAGTACTTAAGGGATAAAAATTATATTTAAATCATCATGATGGAAAGGAGAACAATGATTATGATAGTGTGCATAGAGGTTATGGATATGGAGTTAGGAATAAAGGGGGCGATAAGATCTTAGATTTTGCAATGGCATGTGACCTAATAGTAGCAAATACTTGATTTATGAAAAGAGATGAACATTTAATTACTTTTAAGGGTGGGTCCAATTTTAGCCAAATATATTACTTTTTACTATGAAGGTTGATAGACTAGCATGTAAAAATTGTAAAACTATACCAAGAGAGAGCTTAACCATTCAACAAAGGTTGATAGCCTTAGATATTACAATTAGAAAATGGAAGAGAAAAGCTAGAATAGAGAAGATACCGAGAACTAGATGGTGGAATTTGAAAAGAGAGAACTTAGTACTTTTTAAGGACAAAGTGATAAAGGAAGATGTAAATGTCATGTGGTGTAATATGTCAAGTTGCATTAAGAGACTAGCAAAAGATATTTTAGGAACTTTTAAAGGCAACGGTGGACTTCTAAAGAAAGTTGGTGGTGGAACGAGGAACTCCAAAAGGTAATCAAGGAAAAAGAATATCCTATAAAGAGGGGTAAAGTGTAAGAATGAAGAAAACTTTGAGAGAGAAAGACTAGCAAAAAGGAAAGCTAAAAAAGCAGTTAGTGATGTGAGGGATATATATATGCGTGTGTGTGCGCGCGCTTGATATGAGTAGGGATAGGAAGACTAGAGATCTAGGTAAAATATCAGACGTATTAACAGCGAAGACCAAAAGGTATTAGTGAGAGAAAAAGATATTAAGGAGAGGTGGGAGAGTTATTTTCACAAGTTATTTAGCGAGAGTAGCCTAGAATAACTTAGTTTGGATACAAGAGTAAGTTTAGTTCGTGATAGGTCTTATTGCTATTGTCATAAAATTAGAATTTCTGAAGTTAGGAATACTATAAAGAAAATGAAAAGAATATGCTTAAGTGAGAGAGGACTAATATGGCTTACTAACTTATTCAACCAAATTTTAAGAACAAAAAAAATGCTCAATGAGTAGAGAACTAGTATCATAGTACCATATATAAAAATAAGAGAGATATAAAGAGTTGTAACAACTATCAAGTAATTAAGCTGAGTTATACCATGAAACTATGGAAGAAAGTAATTGATCAAAGAATAAGAAAAGAAACTAGAGTTTCAAAGAAACAATTTGGGTTTATGCGGAAAAGACCTACTATGGAAATCATTTACTTATTAAGAAGATTAATAAATATTAGAGAGAAACAAATGAATTTACATATGTTTTTTAATTGACTTAGAAAAAAACTTATGGTAAAGTCCATTGGGAGTTAATGTGGTGGACTTTGGAGAAGAAACAAGTCCCTAGTAACTATATTGACACCATTAAGATGAAACCACGTAGGGGTGAGCAATTCGCGGTTCTGAAACCGCAAACCGACCCGATATTAAATTTCGGGTCGGTTTTTGAAGAAACAGGTCGGATAACGGTTCTCTGAAATAAATACAACGGTTAACGGGTTTACAAAACGGATCCCGAACTGACCCGTAAACCGTTTGGCAAAATTACCAAAAACCCATAAAATTCAGCCCCCCCTATATAATCAAACAAAAAACCCTAATCCATTCTCTCCTTCATTTCCCTTGAGAAGAAGCCGCCGCTCCTTCTCTGAGTTCTCTCACCTGTGGAGAAAAACCCTAAAATCCTAATTCCTCTCTCCTTCGTTCCTAAAACCCTAATCCATTCTCTCTCTTTCATTTCCCTTGAGAAGAAGCCGCCGCTCCTTCTCTGAGTTCTCACCTGTGGAGAAAAATCCTAAAATCCTAATTCCTCTCTCTCCTTTGTTCAATCGCGACGGCGCGACTCTCTGGGTTGTCTGACTCGTCTCTTCAGTCTTCGACTCAGGCCCTGAAGCCAACGGAGCCGGAGGCAGCAGCTCTGCTCGGATCTAACCTAGATCCGTCGAGTTCTAACCTAGATCCGTTGAGATATCTAACCTAGGTCCGTCGAGATCTAACCTAGATCTGTTGGGATCTAACCTAGATCTGGTAATTTCCAACCTAAATTTGTAGATCTGTTAATTTCTAACAATATTTATTTCTTTTGTAAATTTTTTTTCTTGCTTCGGTTAGTAATTACCTAGATCTGTTAATTTCTAAGCTAACTCTGTCGAGTAGAGTCTTGATTCGATTTTTTTTTATAATTAATTTCTTTTTTTCTTCTTGCATAGTTGCATTTGCGTGAACTAAGAAAAAGGAAGGAGTACAATCTTCGTTGCACATATATTCGGCTCTCTAGCATATTACTGTCTCACTGTAAGTCCTCCAAGTGCTGAAATCTTGAATATTGTTTGATATATAGAATATGCAAGGTGTTCAGTGTTACTTGCTTGTTGTTGCTCGCTGCTGCAAAAGAAAAAAATACTGCAAAAAAAATTGCTACAAAATTGCAGGTTGTGCTTATATGATGCTTATTAGATGTTTGGGACTGTTTGTGCTTATAATATTGTTACAATATAGTTCTCACTATCTGTCACAGTTAATTTGGGACTGTTTGTGCTTATATGATGCTTATTAGATGCTTAATCGAATTATCTTACATAATTTCAGAGTTGGCTAAACTGTCATAGATAATTTGGGACAGTTTCTGCTTATATGATGCTTTAATTTCAAAGTTGGCTTGACTGTCATAGTTAATTTGGGACTGTTTGTGCATATATGATGCTTAATCTATATTATCTTAGATAATTTCAGAGTTGGCTTAACTGTCATAGATAATTTGGGACAGTTTGTGCTTATATGATGCTTTAATTTCAAAGTTGGCTTGACTGTCATAGTTAATTTGGGACTGTTTGTGCATATATGATGCTTAATCCATATTATCTTAGATAATTTCAGAGTTGGCTTAACTGTCATAGATAATTTGGGACAGTTTGTGCTTATATGATGCTTTAATTTCAAAGTTGGCTTGAGTTGACTGTCATAGTTAATTTGGGACTGTTTGTGCATATATGATGCTTAATCCATATTATCTTAGGTAATTTCAGAGTTGGCTTAACTGTCATAGATAATTTGGGACAGTTTGTGCTTATATGATGCTTTAATTTCAAAGTTGGCTTGACTGTCACAGTTAATTTGGGACTGTTTGTGCATATATGATGCTTAATCCATATTATCTTAGATAATTTCAGAGTTGGCTTAACTGTCATAGATAATTTGGGACAATTTCTGCTTATATGATGCTTTAATTTCAAAGTTGGCTTGACTGTCATTGTTAATTTGGGACTGTTTGTGCATATATGATGCTTAATCCAATTATCTTAGATAGTTTCGGAGTTGGCTTAACTGTCAATAGATAATTTGTACATCTTTCGACAAGAAATTCTACGTTTTCTAGTAGGGTTAGGTAAGGGTTAGGTAGCTTAGGTTACTCATTTAATTATGTGATGTTTAATAGGGTGCACCAATCAATGGCAACAAGTTCATATTCATGCAATGTGCGTATTTCTTCTTTTTTATTGAAATTTTACATTCTTAGTTCTTATTTTGAAACACATTTGTTATTATAGATGTCGCACGAAGGTGATCCTCCTCTACCACCAACTAGTTCTCAAGACACTAATGAGCCAATTTCTAATCCTAATTCGAGTCTTCGGGTTACTAGAAAACCTACCAAGAAAAGGGCTCCGTTTTGGACAGATTTTAATAAGATAATAGATGCGGAAGGTCGGCCGAAAGCTAGTTGCAACTTTTGTAGAAAATAATATCATTGTCATAGTAAGTTAAACGGGACAAGCAATGTGAGAAACCATTGGGTTGCATGTTCGTTGAATCCAAAAAATAATGATCCCACTCAATCAATACTAAACTTGCAACCAAATGCAAAGGGCACCGATAAAATACTTACCAGTTGGAAATTTAACCAAGATGAGATAAGAAAAGCCTTGACCCGCATGGTGATTGTTGACGAGCTTCCATTCTGATTTGTCGAATGTGAAGGGTTTAGAAACTTTATGAGTGTTGCGTGTCCCATCTTTCGTATTCCATCAAGATGGACCGTGGCACGAGATTGTTTTGATATTTACTCGATTGAAAAGAGTAAATTCAAAACATACTTGAATGAGTCTAAACAAATGGTTTGTCTTACTACGGATTCGTGGACATCAGTGCGGAAGGTCAACTATATGTGCCTAACAGTTCACTACATAAATGAAGCTTGGAAATTGAAGAAAAAAATTATAAACTTTTGTCCTATTTCTAGTCATAAAGGGGAGGCCATAGGGAAAGCGGTAGAGAACTGTTTGCTTGAGTGGGGCATCGATAGGGTGTTTACTATCACAATTGATAATGCTAGTTCTAACGATGTTGTTATTTCTTATTTAAGCAAGAAAATTCAGAATTGAAAAAATAGCATTCTTAATTGCAAGTACTTACACATGAGATGTATTGCACATATCATAAATCTAGTAGTTGTTGACGGTTTGAAATTAATGTCTCCATCAGTTTCTCGTATTAGAAATGCGATAAGATATGTGAGACATTCTCCAAGTAGGTTCCAAAAATTTAAGGAGTGTGTTGAAGCCGAAAAGATACAAAGCAAGAAGCTATTGTGTCTTGACGTGAGCACCCGGTGGAATTCTACATTTATTTGGTTTGAATGTTCGGGATACTGCTTGATACATATATTTGAATGTTCAGGATACTTGCTGCTGGATACATATATTAGGTTGTACTTATGATACACTTGTGGCCTCCCCTTTATACTGCTTACTGCTTGCAGCCAGGATACTGCTTGTCTGCTTGTTCAGGATATTGCTTGTTCAGTTGTGATACTGAATCAGTATAGGAGTTCTTCTGCTGGATCTCTTCTTCTCATGTTATTATCATTATGATACTGCTTACTTCTTTTGACTATTACTTTGTTCAGTTGGATATTGTTGGATATTGCTTGTTCAGGATACATCCTGTTATTATCTCTTCTTCTGCTGGATATTGCTTGTTCAGGATACATCATGTTTAGTTATGATACTAATACTTTGTTCAGTTGTACTTGTTCCTATACTAATATTGCTGGATATTGCTTGTTCAGGATACATCCAGTGGCGTGGCAGCATGGCACTTGTTGCAGCCAGTGGCGTGACACTTGTTGCAGCCAGTGGCGTGACACTTGTTGCAGCCAGTGGCATGGCACTTGTTGCAGGCTTGCAGCCAGTAGGGAGGTACTTCATTCATACTTTTGTTTAATACTTGTAGTGAATGTTACTAAATTATTTCATGAGAATGGGCGATGATGATTTGGCTAATTTTACCGAATGGCAAGACAGTTACTGCAACCATTGGCATGTGATACACCGCATCTTTAATGATGAACAATATGATAACAAGCCATTCTGAGCCTCCTTTTAGTTGTTTTTTTTTTAAACATGCAGGCTTTGACTCTTGACTTTGAGTCTTGACATCACATGAGGTGGGAATCCTGATATTGGATCAGGTTGTGCATTGCAACCAGAAGATTGGAATTTGTATATTTTTATTTCACTACAGGTTGTAATTTGTTCATTCACTACAGGTTGTAATTTTTGTTATTTGTTATGTTTTCTTTGTAAGATGGATATTGGGATTTCTGGACTTGAATTCTGGTTTTGAACTTGAATTCTGGAATTTTCTGGACTTGTATTCTGGTTTTTAACTTGAATTCTGGGATTTGTATTTGTTAAATATTTGGATTTGAATATGATTTCTGGTTCTGAACATATATTTGAATTTGTAACTGCAAGTGCAGCCTGGCCCATTGGCATGTTGGCCTGTTAAATTTATTACTGCAATTGCAGCCTGGCCCATTTAGCCTGTTAAATTTATTTTACCTATTATTTATGGTTTACAAAACCGGCCCGGCTCGGTGGCCCACTAAACCGAAAAACCGAACCGTTTATTTTCGGTTCGATTTAGTTCGGTTTTTTATATAACCGGTTCGGTTTTCGGTTTTGGTCGGTTTTCTTGAAAACGGTTCGGTTTGAACCGAACCGATGCTCACCCCTAGAACCACGCCGAGCGTGCGAATGATTAGAGGAGATAGTAAAGAATTTCCTATTATCGATCAGCATGAGTCCATACCTTCTCACGCTAGTTATGGATGAGATTACTAGACATATCATGAGAAAATTTCATAGTATATGATATTGTGTTAGTCGATGAAATATCAGTGTTATCAAAGGCGCGCCTCGGCTCTAGGCGCAGGGGCAGCGCCTTAGAAGGGTCCAGACGAGGCGCAATTCTCTAGCGTGCCTTTTCCTTAGGCGCTGGATTTAGTTAAGGCGCGCCTCTATAATTTCGTGCAGAAATATTTGTTGTACAAGTCCAATTTGTATAGGAATAAGAAAAAGTCCAGTGCCACCACAGGCCCGCAAGAAAAAAAAATACAGCTGAAGAAAACAGAAGGAAATCACAGAAGAAAAGAGAGGAAGAAATAAAAAAAACACATCAAAAAAAAAAAAAGGAAACGAAACCCTACTTACCTGGCGACTGCGACGGACTTGGCTGGCGACTGCTGCGGACTTGGCTGGCGACTGCGGCGGCGGACTTCAGGTGAGTTCCCCCCCTCCTCCCCCTCTCGATCTCTCGTCTCTATCTCTCTGGATCTCTCGCTCCTACAATGTTTTACTTTTCTTTTTCTTCTCTCTCTCTCTCTCTCTCTCTCTCGTCTTTTTTTTATTGTTCATTTTTGTGTATACAGATTACTGAAGTAGTGAGTTTTTGTTGAGTTTTTGTTTACTGTTCATTTTTGTTAGTGTGAACTATGAAGTAGTGTCTTCTTTTTTTATTCATGCAAAAATTTCATGCAAATTTTTTTTGTTACTGTAGACTGATTACTAATTTTTTTTTAGTGTATACTTGATTACAAGTTTATCAATGTAAATTTTATATACATATATATATATATATATATATATATATATGCGCCTCGCATCGCTCGGACGTGCGCCTTAAGTGCGTCTTGGACGAAATGGACCCTTTGCACCTTGAGTGCGCCTTGCGCCTTTAACAACCTTGCGTTGAATATAATAAGATTTGATGCTAAAATAGTTGTGTGGAGAGAGACTTTAGAATCTAAGTGTCTTAAAATCAGTAGGACAAAAACAGAGATCTTAAATATAATTTCAACCAAAAGATCGAGAAATATAAGAATAGTCCATATAGATAGACAACAGATACCTAAAGTAATAGTTTTCAGTATTTACGATCAATTATTCATCATGATAGAAAAATTGAGAAGAATGCTATGCACTGAATTAAAACAAGATGGTCGAAATGAAACATTGTTTTGGAAGTATTTTCTGATCAGGAGATACCTTTGAAGTTGAAAGAATTTTTTTGTAAAACGTCTATAAGACCCGTCATGCTTTATGGATCAGAGTATTGGACAATTAAGAAACATGTCAAAAAAATTAGTGTAACAAAAATAAGATGCTAAGATAGATGAGTGACAATAAAACGGCAGGTTATTAATGGAATCCCTTGTCGATTCTTTATGAAATACTCGTTTGGTCGAGGACTTCCAAACACATCATAAGCTAAACCCGTACTAACGAATAACTAACCTGCAATGAATAGGGAAGGTATATTAATGCTATCTATGACCCGGTATCGAATACTAGTAATAGCAAAAGAACGTTCTCCGTGCTTCCAGACATGCTAAGCTCCACAAATTCTTGTACATTTAAAATAAGGGAATCATTCCATACATTAAATGATAGGATAAAAAATGAGCATACTCGTGGGAAGTTAGAGACGGTGCAAAATAGGGGAATATTAGAGAAAATTGTCTTAGGTAGTTTGGACATGTACAACGTACACCAATAGATGTGCTAGTGAGAAAAGATGATAAGACAGTAGTTAATGGAACTGCTAAGGCTATAGGTAAGTGATGTGGGCGGACCACACACAGGACGAGCAGGCGTGAGGGCGGACCCGGGGGCGGGCACGGGCAGTGATGGAGGCGTCATCACGTACACACGTCGCAGGAGACGTGGAGGAGCTAATTGAGCCTATGTTCTATTTTTAGTCATTTTCCTATTTTAGTAAGAAAGGATTATTCACCAATAATAACCCTTCCTTAATAGTCATTTTCCTTAATAGTCATTTTCCTATTTTAGTCAGGAAGGATTATTTTTGGTCTTTCACCAATAATAACCCTTCCTTAATTAAGCCAAGGATTATTTTGGTCTTTCACCAATAATAACCCTTCCTTAATTAAGCCTTTGTTTGTCCCTATATAAACTAGGGTTAGCCATCTTTTATTTTCCATGCTTGTATTGAGAAGAAACTCTCAAGTATCAATAAGAAGGATTTAGACTTTGTCCGTCCACCAAAGTTGGGAGTTTGTTCCTTTCTCACAAAAAGATCATTATCTTTCTCTGTTTCTCTTTTCTACAAATCTTTTGTGAATCGAATAGGTCGATTCACATCAATTAGTATCAGAGCTCTCTACGATCCATGGCGTCCGGCACAAGGAACAAGATCGAGGAGAAGATCCAGGGGCTTCGGGAGGATTTCAACATCGAGATCGAAAGTTTGAAGGCCGCAATCAAAGATCAAGCGTCCACACAGGAGGATCTCCAGACCGAGGTACGAAGCATGCGGGAGGAGATGACGTCGATTCCAGCAATGATGAAGTTGTTGCAAGACATCTCAAAGAAGGTGACCGGTGCCGGGTCGACAAGCCAAACGGGGGCGGCAGCGACACAAAACCAAGGCGGGCCGGCCATTGGTGCGACATCGTCAGGGGTGGGGCCAGCCGGCGGACTGGCCGAGGGAGGTCGCGGGTCAGGCGGGCCAGGCGGACCAGGCTGGCCGGTGGGACCGGGCGGGTGCCCGCGCGGACCGGGCGGACCGGTCGAGCCGGGCGGGTTCGGCGGACCCGGCGGGTCCGGCGGCTGGGGCGGGTTCAGCGGGCTGAATCCGGGAGGGAGCCAGGGCCAATGGCCGTTGGCTATTGATCGCGGGCCAGGGCCGGCCGACCGACAGGGCCAGTGGCCGGGGGCCGTCGAACCCCAGGGTCACTGGTCGATCGGCGCCGACTACATAGGCCATGGCGGGGCTTCGTCACAGACAGGGAGGGGATTAGCGCCAGCCGTCAACGAATGGGGAGAGCATGACAACCCAGCAACCCCTCCTTGGGGAGCGCTACGACCGCCCATCCTCCAAGGGGGGCGGACAGGAGGGACAGGGACCGGGGGAGGCGCCCCCGGGGGTAGCAATTTCTTTGGAGAAACGGCTCATGCTCAGGGCCAGGAGCGGTATGGAGGAGATAGGGCACCCTACGAGGCCCACCGACGAGACGCAGGTCGGTGGGGAGGAGGTCGAGTCAGAGACGACGGACATCAGGGAGATCTCAGCGCGGACCGACGGTTGAAGAAGCTGAAGCTACCCACGTTTGAGGGTACGGGTCCGGACGAGTGGATCTTTCGAGCGGAACGCTACTTCGAAGTCATGGAGTTGACAGAGGCGGAGGTACTCAGGTGCATCGGTATCTACTTCGAGGGCCCGGCCCTGGCGTGGTATCGGTGGAGATCGGCGAGGACCCCGTTCCGTAGCTGGGAGGAGCTGACTGCATATCTCTTAGACCGATTCCAGGAGACAGCCGGGGGAGACTTCTACGAGCAGTGGTCTTCTCTGCGACAGGAGGGATCGGTCCGGGACTTTGTAGCAAAGTTCGAGATGTTGTCCGGACGTGTCAAAGGCGTGTCGGATGAGTTGCAGATTGGGATGTTTATGAAGGGTTTGAAACCCTCCATACGAGCAGAGCTCCGATTGCAGAGTCCGCAGTGCTTAGAAGATCTCCTCCGCCTGGCTCACAAGGCGGAAGAGAAATTGACGGAGGAGAAGCGTCTTAAAGGCGCTTGGGGAGCATCGGGACAGCGCAGTCATACTGGCTCCATACCCCCACGACCAACAGCGGGGACGCAGACACCAGTACCACCGAGGACTGCAGGCGGGGCGGGAGCCACCATAGTACCGGGGAGACGTCTGTCAGATGCGGATATGAAGGCACGAAGAGCAGCTGGATTGTGCTTCAGATGTGACGAGAGATTCACTCCCGGTCATCGGTGCGCGAGCAAGTTGCTACAGATCGTGATCTTGCCCGATGAGGAGGAGGACCCGACGGAGGGGGAAACCACCATAGCTGCTGAGACAGAGGAGGAGCCAGATCAGGTACACATGGATGTCGCGGAAGTGACCCTCAACTCCGTGGTGGGGTTCACCCCGAACCACACCATGAAGTTGGTAGGGACACTGGGAGAGCAGGGAGTGACGGTACTGATCGACAGTGGGGCCACCCACAACTTCATCTCTCAGCGATTGGTCGAGCAGCTGGGGTTAGAGCTTAGCACGGCGGAGAAGTTCACAGTATTGCTGGGCACCGGAAAGACGGAGGAGAGCAAGGGTCTATGCAAGGGGGTGTCGCTCACACTACAGGGTTATCAGCTGGCGGAGGACTTCTTACCCTTAGAGCTGGGCAGCGTCGATATCATATTGGGGGTCCAGTGGCTGAAGAAGCTCGGGGAGATGAAGGTGAACTGGAAGCTGCTACGGATAGAGTTCCGGGAGGGTGGTCAGACGGTGGTGTTGAGGGGGGATCCGACTCTCTGTTGTTCCCTAGTGGCCTTCAAGGCCATTACGCGTGCTTTGCGGACAGGAGGAGAGGGGTACTTAGTGGAGTTCCAGGGGGTGTCCGTCGAGGGCACGGCACAGGGTGAGACATCCGTGGAGATAGAGGCAGTGTTGGAGCAGTATTCAGAGGTCTTCCAGAGTCCGCAGGGGTTACCGCCGAGCCGAGGACATAAGCACGCGATAGTACTACGAGGAGAGGGGGCACCGGTGAGCGTGCGCCCCTACAGGTACCCGCATCTGCAGAAGGACGAGATAGAGCGGATGGTGCAGGAGATGCTACAGGCCGGGGTGATCCAGCCCAGTGTGAGCCCTTTTTCATCACCAGTACTTTTGGTGAAGAAGGACGGGAGTTGGAGATTCTGCATCGATTACCGGGCGCTGAATAAGGAGACGGTGGCTGACAAATTTCCCATTCCTGTAATCGACGAGCTGCTAGATGAGCTACATGGAGCGACAGTCTTCTCGAAGATTGACCTCAGAGCAGGCTACCATCAGATTCGGATGCGGCCAGGGGACGTACCGAAGACCGCCTTCAGGACACATGAGGGGCACTACGAGTTCTTGGCCATGCCTTTTGGCTTGACCAACGCGCCATCGACCTTCCAGGCTCTGATGAACAAGGTATTTCAGCCTTACCTTCGGAGGTTCATCTTGGTCTTTTTCGACGATATCCTGGTGTACAGCAGGAGCAGGGAGGAGCACATGAGCCACCTGGAGGTGGTATTTAGGGAGCTGTTGAAGCATCAGCTATATGCCAACCAAAAAAAGTGCAGTTTCGGTTTGGCACAGGTGGAGTATCTGGGGCACGTGGTATCCGCAGAGGGGGTGTCGGCAGACAGGACGAAGATAGCAGCAATGCTGGATTGGCCGGTGCCCACTACACTACGAGCACTGCGAGGCTTCTTGGGGTTGACGGGCTACTACAGGAAGTTCGTCAGAGGATACGGCACTATCGCACGGGCCCTCACGGAGCAGTTAAAGAAGGAAGGTTTTCACTGGGGGGAGGAAGCCACCAAAGCCTTCGAGGCCTTGAAGGTGGCTATGACGACGGCGCCAGTACTTGCTCTACCAGATTTCAGCAAGGCGTTTGTGGTGGAAACGGACGCCTCAGGATATGGTCTAGGGGCAGTACTCATGCAGGAGGGGCGACCCATTGCTTACTTTAGTCAGGTGCTTTCTGCTAGAGCCCGGCTAAAGTCAGTCTACGAGAGGGAGTTGATGGCCATCGTACTAGCAGTGCTGAAGTGGAGGCCTTATCTAATGGGGCGGGAGTTTGTGGTCCGGACCGATCAGAAGAGCCTCAAGTACCTACTCGAGCAGCGACACGTGACAGAGGAGCACCAGCGTTGGTTGTCCAAGTTGGTGGGCTACCAGTTCACGATCGAGTACCGACCGGAGATGGAGAACAAGGCTGCTGATGCTTTGTCGCGACGGGAGGAGGTGGTGGATTTGAGGGCTCTATCCCGACCCAGAGGACATGATTGGGAGCCGATGCTACAGGAGGCTGAGCATGACGCGGGGTTACAGCACATCAGGCAGCAGATAGAGAGCGGCGAGAACGGTCCTGCGGGATATACGGTAGTGGGACGACGACTGCTTTATCAGGGGAGGATGGTGATACCGAGGACTTCGGCCTTCATTCCGGCATTGTTTCAGGAGTTTCATAGCTCGGTGATGGGAGGGCACTCGGGCGTTCAGCAGACCTATCAGAGGATGGCCAGGGAGGTGTTTTGGCCAGGGATGCAGAGGTGTATCGCCCGACTGGTCGCTGCTTGTGACGTTTGCCAGCGTCACAAGTACATGGCTATGGCACCTGCAGGGCTATTGCAGCCACTGACTCTGCCCGAGAGAGTGTGGGAGGACGTCACCATGGACTTCATCGACGGGCTACCACGTTCAGAGGGATACACGGTGATCATGGTGGTGGTGGACAGGATGAGTAAATATGCTCATTTTATTCCTTTGAAGCATCCTTACACAGCTATGTCTGTAGCGACGACTTTCATGAGGGAGGTGGTACGACTGCATGGGATACCAGCTTCCATAGTCTCTGATAGGGACAAGGTGTTCATGAGTATCTTTTGGAGGAAGTTGTTTAGGGTGCAGGGTACGGCCCTGAAGAGGAGCACCGCTTACCATCCTCAGACGGACGGCCAGACGGAGGTTGTCAACCGCAGCGTGGAGACTTATTTGCGGTGCTTCGCCTCTGATTCTCCCCGGCAGTGGCACCGATGGTTGGCATGGGCAGAGTATTGGTACAATACGTCTTATCATTCGAGAGCGGGAACAACCCCTTTCAGGGTATTGTACGGGCGGAGATCCCCCGCCTTTGGTCCGGTTTGGCGATACTCAGACTCCGGTGGGACAGGTGGAGGATTACATGGAGGCGAGGGATGGGATTCTAGAGGAGTTGCGGAGGCATTTACTACGAGCTCAGCAGGTGATGCGAGCGCAGGCGGACAGACATCGACGAGACGTAAGCTTCCAGGTGGAAGATATGGTTTATCTCAAGCTACGTCCCTACAGGCAGAGATCGATGGCGAGGAGGCAGAATGAGAAACTGGCGGCTCGTTACTTTGGTCCATATCAAATCGAGGTCCGGATTGGGCAGGTGGCATATAGGTTGAGGCTACCGGATACGTCGGCGATTCACCCCGTTTTTTACGTTTCTCAGCTGAGGAGGGCGATCGGGGATCATGCAGTATCACACACTCTTCCTCCTACACTCACGGAGGATATGGAGGTACAGTTAGAGCCTTTGGAGGTACGGGCAGTTCGGCAGGGACCGGGACAGACGAGGGAGGTTCTGATTCACTGGGTCGGACTACCTGATTGTGACGCGACTTGGGAGGACTATGCGGGGTTCCAGGCGCAGTTTCCATATTTCCACCTTGAGGACAAGGTGGCTCTTTTAGGAGGGGGTATTGATGTGGGCGGACCACACACAGGACGAGCAGGCGTGAGGGTGGACCCGGGGGCGGGCACGGGCAGTGATGGAGGCGTCATCACGTACACACGTCGCAGGAGACGTGGAAGAGCTAATTGAGCCTATGTTCTATTTTTAGTCATTTTCCTATTTTAGTAAGGAAGGATTATTCACCAATAATAACCCTTCCTTAATAGTCATTTTCCTTAATAGTCATTTCCCTATTTTAGTCAGGAAGGATTATTTTTGGTCTTTCACCAATAATAACCCTTCCTTAATTAAGCCAAGGATTATTTTGGTCTTTCACCAATAATAACCCTTCCTTAATTAAGCCTTTGTTTGTCCCTATATAAACTAGGGTTAGCCATCTTTTATTTTCCATGCTTGTATTGAGAAGAAACTCTCAAGTATCAATAAGAAGGATTTAGACTTTGTCCGTCCACCAAAGTTGGGAGTTTGTTCTTTTCTCACAAAAAGATCATTATCTTTCTCTGTTTCTCTTTTCTACAAATCTTTTGTGAATCGAATAGGTCGATTCACATCAGTAAGCCTAAAGAAACTTGCATAGAACTTTTAAAGAATGATATGCTTTTTGGTGGCGTTGCAGAAGACATGGCCCTTAAGAGAGAAGAAAGGATTCAAACAACTGACCCCAAAATACAGAACAAAGGCTTTGTTACTATTGTTCTATATTTATAAATTCACAACATTTATCTATCTTTAAATTATTCCATTCAAGACTATGTATTGCGGGTGTACTTCGTCAAAAAGCAAGCAAATAAAAAACAGTATCCATTAGCGTAAGATTCAACAATGTTGAATATTGTTCCATTCAAAACTAACGGAAAACTACAAATATTACATAAACTTATACCTAAATGCATCAAATATTTTTCTAGTTTAATAAATTTATATTATTATTTGATTTTCTGAGACCAAGAACTCTAAAACTCCATCAGAAACCACCGATACCGCCAATATCATAAGGAGGGTCTGAAAACCATTCGGAAAGGGACACCGCAAACCTTGTAACTGAAAGAGCATATTCACAATGCTTACCTGGCAAATCTATTAATGATTTCACTAATCCTATTTACTGTTGTACCAAATCAGCATTTAAATTTTAAAACCTTAAAACATCAGTCAGGAGTACACTTTTAAGCTCGTGGTAACCAGGATGATATGTAACCCCCAGAACATAAAGTGAAGGGAGAACAGTTAGATCCTAATAAAGATGAAGTCTTACAATGCATACAGATGTATACAGTTGGTTATAGAAACCAAACATAAATGCACATCATAAACTCCTCTGGTGTAACTACAAATTGTCTGGTCTATAAAACTAGCAATTGAATGTTAAAAGGTGGAAGCATTGTGGTGCATGCTCAGAAAACAGAAGATTGCAAGGTAATGTTTCTAATACAAATATAATGTAAAATGACACCATATGCGTAAATGCCCACTCATGGGAGGAAACTTACATGGTGCACAAGACTGGCAACAAGGCAACACCATTGGAAACATGAACTCATACAAAAAAGGATGACAAAAAAGTTCTTAGAGCATGGTTAATTGGGTCAGCTCCTTTAACATATCATATTGCTATTACAATAGTAGACCAATAGTAGACCGCATAAAGCAGGCAATAGATTCACACTAAAGCTTGATCTAATGTGAATGATATACAGATAAATCAAGATTTTCTCATAACAACTAAGGAAAAAATGAGAATCGACTTTTTAACTACTCTCGGTTAGGCACAGTACCTGATGCTGGAATAGAATTGGAAGGAAGTATGTTGGTTGGGTAATTGGTGTTAGCTAGAAGTGTTGCTTGATGCTGATGCACCTGTTCCTCGTCAAGGAAGTGAATAATATCATTGAGAACAAAAAATCCTCTCTCTTGAGGAGCAAGAAAAAAGGTCTGCACAAATTTCCTCCTGGAAATACTGTCTTTTGTTTGCAGTAAACCCCTAACTGTCACCAAAACACCACCATTCCAAGATTCGATAGAATGAGCTGTTGTTATCTCCATCACAGCATAATTCAGGCACATCATAAGACTATGGATTTGCTGCAGAAATTCAGAGAAGTATGTTCAACATGCAAACAAAATTTGAGACAACCATATTAAATAAACTACTGAACAGAACAAAAGAGAGGAGCAAGATAAAATAAATGGGTAATAACCAATCTGAAACATTTATTAAGTTATATTCCACAAAGAGTTGAAAAATAGTAGCATTGGCCGACGATAGAGATGTGATCTTCACATATATTATATCACCATGACAGATACCACTTGATGAGTTGATGGTCATTGGCTTGACCCTCAATTATATAACTTTGACTTATAATTTTGTATCATCTATCTTTCACTTAAATAGGCTAGCCCCACTTCACGCGAACTGTTGGTCAAGTCAAAACCTACTGAAACTGCAATGCCAAATAAGAGCGATCATTTTTTTGTTAGTTAGTGTAATGCCTCAATTAACTGAGAGACAAAAAGAGGAAAAGGTAGCAGCCCAATGTAAATAGCACATATTTCTAGAACAGTTCAAAAGTTGATCCCTAGGGAGATCCTTTAACCAAAATGTTTTACTGGCAGGTTTGTCATTTTCCGATGTGCAACCAAGACAATAGGCAAGTTTAAGATTAAATAGATAATGGTACATACTTCTAAACTCTATTGATCAAGAAATGTTAGGATGAAGGCCACCAAGCGCAAAGATGATAAGTTCATCTAAGTGTTTCCAAGCTTCAGTTCCTTCAAAAAGTTGAGTCTTATGGTTTTATAATAACTTCTGGACGTTCTCTCATAAGAAGACCAATAAGATTGACTGGCACGAAAATAAGTTTTATAATTACAGTGACAGAGTAAACAAAATGGTAAGACAGATGCCCGCAACCCAACAAAACACACTTGCCTATAACTAGAGCCTCCAGAACATAATTAAGGGCATAATTCTCTAATTTATTCTCATTTCACCTGACCAGGAGAATGATTTTGGAACATTGCACTTCAGATTAAAATTATTAGACAAGCATGACAGTCTATTCAAACTTGCAGGTTTTAGCAAGGACCATTCGAACTGAAACAACTTGGAGTAGTCAAGTGACTCTAGTTTGTAAGGGAACCTTTGTTGAAAAACAGGATATGATGAATTAACAGCAAGAGCCTTCCCTCAATATGATCCCATATACAGGAGCTCACAAGATTTTCGGGAAGAACTGAAAGATTACAGAAAATTGATTTCCATATACAAGAAAGATTTTGGAAGCCCTAACCTCTAATGGCTAACTAAAAAACTTTGGAGACGCTTCATTGATTAAAAAAACTAATCCACATAGACAAACGGTAATTCTTTCTTAGGAACCTAGAAGGATGAAGTTTTGCAGCGCCACAAAGTAAATATTACACAACCTCACCCCATCAAAGAAGAGGCTCTTTACGAGACTAAATCATGTATCCTCCATTTACCATCATGCCAAGAGACTTTCTCGTACACAAACATCCTATATAAGACCAGCTATGCTTTTTGGATCGAAGTGTTTGGCAATTAAGAGACAACATATCAACATAATTTGCGCAGCTGAAATGAGAACGCTACGATGGATGAGCGGCAATATGTTAAAGATGGTATAAGAAATGAGTGTATCAGTAGGAAGTTGGCGGCACCAAGGAGGAAGAAACAGAGGTGGTTGGACTTGTGCACCGCAAGCCAATAGATGCACTGGTATGGAGGGACGAAAAGATAGTAGCTAAAGAAGTCGCTAGGACTAGGGATACGCCTTGAACCTATCAGAATGAAAGAAAAGGATTCAAACATATCCCAAAAAAATAGGATAAAGGCTAAGATGGATAAAGGCTTTGTTGTTGTTACAATCTTCATATCAAACTGGGTCCTGCTCAAGCTATCCAGGGTCTTATCACAAACTCCTAGGCCTAGTATCGAATCTTGTTTATCAACAGACCGCATCAACCTCACCACTGAGGTTGATCTCCACCACACCATCCACATCAACTTGGGCTAACAATCCTTGCACAATTCTTTGTCCACGTAGTTCGCCCAGGTCCGACTCTCAATAAGTCGCTACAAAGACATCATGGTTCGTCCCCCACTTAATTAAAGGCATATCATGTCTAGGGGATTCAAACCTCTGACCTGCTTTTCGAGCCTCATGTCTTGTAAGTGCTTACCACTTGGGCCCAAGCTTGTCGGCAAATACTCTGATTTTTTACTCAACCTAGGATTCGAACCCATAACATTTTCTATTGTGTGAAATTTGATTTTTCATATATAACCTTTATACAACCTCACAACCATCTTTCAATCAGATTAAGATTTACGAAGAAGTCCTTGCCTTGTATGCATATATCTCTATTCAGTCAGTTATATATCCTTGTATGCACCCCCACATAAAACGTGCATTGCCCATTGGACATGGCAGAGATCTAGTAGAAATTAGAGAAAAGTTAAATTCTCAAGGTTGACAATATAAGAAGGAAAAAAAAATTTATATTTAAGCTCTAAAGATTTTCAAAAAAGGCTCTAATGTTCATTTGTAATTGACCCGTAAATATGTCATGATCAATAATGCTAAAACCTACCTGTTGTGTTAAACTTACTGCCAAAATTGTATTCTGCTTTTAGCTGATATATAATTATGCTACAAGTCCTAGAATTGAAAACATGTAATCTTGACAATTTGATTAGAATTACCTATTTTTAGATGTTATAAATCTTCTGTCTTGCTCATCAAACTAGCGGTATACATAGCACCTTTGCCCATTGAACTTGCGGAATACATTAAGCTGTTGACTCCATGCTCGTATTCAGTTTTTGCAACACCCCTTTTTTATTCACATCTTTTACTGCAGGACTTAACGTAGCTTACCCAGAGCTTTAGAGAGTACTCACTATTTCTGCTGACTGTTCAATAAGGAAGAAAGATATTGAATATTGCTTAATTAACTTTTTGAGTTTAGACTCTGTTGTCCTTGGACACTAATCCTATTCTGCCAATGACTGTTCGCTTATCTTATAAACTTACTTCCAAATAATGATTTAAGAATCTATTTTGAATGTTATGGTTTGATTGATCTTTCATGTTTCTACTTTCTAAAATTACATAATTATAAGCTAACATTTGGATTTGTTTTCTAGTTGGAATCTCGTTGCCTATAGATGGAACTTGGTGGTAGTTAATGATCTCATACAATTTATGTTGCACGGACACAGGAAAATGGTGCCCGTATCTGTAACGTCTGTTCCCGTAAACATGCAACTTAGGTGACTGCACTATACCTATTTGAAAATGTATGTATACCATATCTGTATAGTGTCCTTATCTATGTCCATAGTCATGTAACTTAGCATACAACATATCCCTACAGATAAAAGTTTGCACAGCAAAAATTGTTCCTAGTTATGCATTAAAAGATATTCTTACTGGCATTCATTTTGACCACAAACGGATAGCTTCTCAATCATAATTTAAGAGTTCCCGAAAGCATGGCTAAGCCATATATTGATATATATTCTAACTATGTTTCGCTAAGTTTCAAATAGTTGTCACCATATATTGCCCTGAAGTAATGCTCCTTTTACAAGTTCTAGCAAGACAAATTTACATAGATCACACATTTTTTTATAGAAAGCAACTGCCACCTGGTTTTGTAAAAGGAAGATGGATAGAACCTTCATCCTAAATGGAATACACTAAGAAGGTTTCTAAAAGGGATTATAAATCCTTCAGCGTGGGACTATGGGCCAGTTGTGTTCCCCGTTTGGAAAGGCAAAAGCTGAATTTCAAACATCAAACACCAATTGGCGCCTCCCCGTGCATTTGACAGTTGGCATTTTTTTACCGTATTGTATGGCAAAAATGGTAAAGTTCGGAACCAAACAGGTTCCTTTAATCCTTTTGCCGTTTTGGCCAAAATACCGCAAATGTCAAAAGCTCCATTTCAAAGAGGAAACAAACCTTTCCTATATATTAGAAGCACCACATCTACTTCTGCTCTCACGCAAGGCTAAACCTCTTTGTCATCCCCAAAACATGGACAGTAAATATCAAGTTAGTTTCATGGGTAGTTTTCATTGCCTACGCCTGTTGCCTTGGCCTGAACAAAGAAACGGACCAACCAAAATAGGCTAACACCAGCTCCTCCCTCTCTTTGCTTAAACCTCATTTTTTTCTGAAGTTTTCATATACCCTATTGTGGGAATTGTAGTGCTCCGTTCCCGTCGGGTGGCGCACTATGTAATGGGCTCGTGGCTAGTCTGACTCAGTCAGGAACTTTCGGAAACCTAGATAGCTAGTCTGACTCAGTCAAGAGCTTAGTATATGAAAAATCATTTGCGACATCAAACAAATCGATTTGGATGAACGTTATGAGAACCGTTTCAACTAATAGATCGGCTTCTGTTGAAATAAGTTCTACATGCAGCAGACTGCGTCTCAGCGAGTGAGCTCTTATAAGAGTCATTTCAACGGGACCGATCTGTATGGTTTTCTTGAAGTTTTTGCTGCTTGATTTTAATGAATGTGTTTTTCCGTCGACTTCTGCATTCATTCCTGAGAATTTCAATACGAAGGATTTAAGAAGGATTCTAATACGATGTTGGTGTCATTGCAGGAGCTCATGTAACTGACGCTTGATCGTTGCGAAGCGATTTTCTACGCGTGGCACATTCTCTACTTCTCTACTTGGTGGGTGGTTCGGACCCTTCTTTTCTACTCCTTTCCGCAAACGAAATTCTTGTTGCCTCGAACACATTCAAATCGTTGATGTCCAGTTAAATGCATGTTGTACTACTAAGAAAGAATATGGGATAACTGTAGCTATTTAGAGTAGTTATACTCTAAACTTAAAATGATAAGTTTCACACACGAAGCGAATTGTTAAGGTTCAAAAACCATGAAACTGCTTAAATTATAAGCTTCGCACTCGAAGCGAGCAACAAGGTTTAATAAACCGATAAACTGTTAGAAGGAAACGGAATAATGAAACATCGGTTGTGGCATGGTGCCTCGAGGTATTTAGTGCATACGGGTCGCCATATCAGAACGTACGGCTTTAAGAAAAATGAATTGTTGCATGATTATAATGATAATACTGCTTAATTTTGTTGTGTCATGCATTTATTTTATAGATTAAATTGTACACGCACTTGCATGGTCATAGACAACTTGTGCACAAGGTATTATTTCCTTAAAACGGTATCCGGGACATTGGAACCGAATCGACATGGGGGAATTTGAATTCATGCTTCGGCATGAGGCATAGCAGAACCTCCAGTTGGGCTTGCAACCCAGGCTGATATGGAGCGTCGCAATGTCATATGATAGTCATTCGTGGTGTCGTAACACTGACGGCCACATATAAGATAGCATGCTCACCTATTATCTTATGTAGGTGGTAAGTATTATCTTTGTGCCGAGCTCGAGTGACTCTTGTGGTTATCGAGGAGAGGCATAAGACCCTAGCTGGGTGGCGGAAGATCAATGGATAGAGCCACAGAGGCGTAATATTCCTTTCATTTATAAAAATAGTAAAAGCTGGGGACAATGGGCCCAAAAGGCATGCAATGCAGCGTGCATAAAGTCTCGTGCGTAATGTCGGGCATCTCAAAAAAAAGTATTCTCTGTTTTATGCATCAGAATGGGGACGAACACAGCCGTGGTAAGAAATGTTATAAATGCTAAGTTTTACTGCTTCAAGTATGCCATCGATATGAAATGTAATTCATCTAGTTCTGAAATAGCAAGACAACTTTGAATGCATGCTTCCCTTAATAAGCAGTGCCGGTTTAGACGAGTGAGTTCATCGTGCTTATTAGTGCATTTTCAAGTGTACTAATTCTCAACTCCACAGATGGCAAGAACGTTGAGGATGCACGGTTTTAGGCCCAAGCTGAAGTTCAGGAAGGCTTTTGAAGCTCTTCCTATTTTGAAGCCGATTCATCTTGAAGAGTTTCAATGTATAAAAGAATGTAAATATATGGAACGACAAGTATTATTTCAGAACAGCTTGTCGAATGTTTTGTTGTTCTAATGAATGTAGCCGCAACGGCATATCCAATGTAAATACGATCTTGTACTTCGTTGCAAGCTATTAATGAAAAGTTATTTTCTTCCTATAGTGCGTCTTCAACTCTCTGATATCGTAAAATTTTAACTTGTTCAAAAGAATTATCAAATGCGCGTTATTGCCTTGTACAAGTGCAATATAGACTTGTACGGCATCACGTCCCAGCAAGGACAATCGATTCGGCAAAAATTGATACGATGACGAACGATCCGTTGAATCGCGGCATGACAAATTGGTATCAAAGCACAGTTTAATTCCTCGAATTTTCAAAAATGTTTCTTTTGGAAGTTTGTTGCAATTACTCGATTGAATGTTTTTCGACATATGTTGCATGAAATAATAGTTCCATACAAGTAAGCCCGTAGATATTTTGAGAATATTAAGGATTTATTCTATTTGTAGGGATGACTATTCTCACTGCTGCGAACAACACTACGAATAGTTCAGGTAGTTCGGAGGGAGCTTCCCAAGAAACTACGATGGAGAGACTGATACGCCTAATGGAGGTATAACAGAGACGAGCAAAAGTAGAGCAGCAACAACTTCAGGTGCATATTCAGGCCCAATTTGATGTGCAACAGAAGCAAATGGATGCCCTGACTTGGATCGTGAGTAACACGGCGGCCAACAACAATGCAATGAGTGTGGCTGCAGCTCGTGAGATCATAGCTGAAGAAAAGGAAGAAGTGCAACCTGCGACGATGAAGTCTTCTTCCATGTTCAAGGCGACCGAGTCTCTTCAACGGGACCGGTCTGCTGTATGGTTTTCTTGAAGTTTTCGCTGCTTGGTTTTGATTAATGTGTTTTTCCGTCGATGTCTGCATCAATTCCTGAGAATTTCGATACGAAGGGTTTAAGAAGGATTCTAATACGATGTTAGTGTCATTGCATGAGCTCGTGTAACTGACGCTTGATTGTTGCGAAGCGATCTCCTACTCGCAGGACATTCTCTACTTGATAGGTGGTTCAGACTCTTCTTTTCTACTCCTTCCCGCAAATAAAATTCTTGTTGTCTCGTAACAGAATAATAAAACGTCGATTGTGGTATGGTGCCTCAGGGTATTTGGTGCCTACGGGTTACCAAATCAGAACATACGGCTTTAAGAAAAATGAACCGTTGCATGAGTATAATGATAATACTGCTTAATTCTGTTCTGTGTCATGCATCTGTTTCATAGATTAAACTGTTCGCGCACTTGCATAGTCATGACAACTTATGCACAAGGTATTGTTTTCCTTGAAATGGTATCTGGGACATCGGAACCGATCGACCTAGGGGTGCTTTGGCGCAAGGTATTGTGGACCTCGAGTTGGGCTTGCATCCTAGGCTGATAGGGCGCGTCGCAATGCCATGTTATAGTCCTTCATGGTGTCATAACACCGATGGCCGCATATAAGATAGATAGCATATTCACCTATTGTATTATGTAGGTGATAAGTATTCTCTCTATTTTATGCATCAGAATAGGATCGGATACGGAACGTGGTAAGAAATGTTATAAATGCTATGTTTTATTGTTTCAAGTATGCCATCGATATGAGATGTTATTCATCTAGTTCTGAAAGAGCAAGACAACTTTGAATGCGTTATTCCCTTAATAAACAGTGTCAGTTTAGACGAGTGGGTTCGTTCTCCTCACTAGTGCATTCCCAAGTGTACTATCCCTAACTCCACATGTGGCGAGAACGTTGAGGGTGCACGGTACTAGGTCCAAGCTGAAGTTCGGGGAGGCATTTGAAGCTCTTCCTATTTTGAAGTATTTTGAAGCCGATTCATCTCGAAAGGTTTTCATGTATAAAATGGTAAATGTATGGAACGACAAGTATTCTTTCAGGACAACTTGTCGAATGTTTTGTTGTTTCAATGAATGTAGCTGCAACGGCATATCTAATGTAAATACGACATTGCACTTCGTTGCAAGCTATTAATGAGAAGCTATTTTCTTCCTATACTACGCCTTCAACTCTCTGCGATTGTGAAATTTCAACTTCTTGTTCAAAAGAATTATCAAATGCATGTTCTTGCAATCTAAACTTGTACGGCATCACGTCCTAGCGAAGACGATCGATTCGGCAGAAATCGATGTGAGGAAGAATGATTCGTCGAATCGGAACGTGACAAATGGTATACCGAAGTTACTTGACCAAAGAAAAGGGGTGCAAAATGTACGAGCTACTTTAATAATGTATTCTATAAGGTTGGTCTCGATAAGCTAATTATATATTTTATTTCTGGAGTAGGTAGTTGTTGTGAGTAATTAGTTAGTAATCACTCCTCCAAATGGAGCTCGAACTCTGCCCGGCGCACTCCGGCCTTAATATTCCAAACTCAGCCACTTGGCTACAATATATATATATATATATATATATATATATATATATATATATATATATATATATATATATAATGAAATTCATGGGAAGGTAGAATCAAAATTATTCAGTAATTAGTATACATGGTATGAAAGATGATTTGTCGAGATGTTTATTTGGGGGAAAAAGTCAGATGCTTCAGTTTTGTTTGTTATTTAAATGTTTTGATCATATTACCAGATACAGACCATGTTACTTTCGGTAACAGACTACATATTTTATTCAACTACTTTTGTGTTTTCCAAGCCTATACCTGGTAACCTTCCTTCATATTCCAACGGTCTGCCTCCTTCACCCAACAATTCTGTTTAGTTGCAGCCAAGAAAAAGGACTGCAGTTGCAACATTCAGAAAGGTAAAGGATAGGCTATGTGAAGTTTTCTCACCATACATTTTTCAACTCCTCTTTCACTCTTTTTTTTACCATTGGCGCATTCTATGCAACATTCAGGCCTGTACATAAAAATTAGCATAGTTTTTATCGGTTTCAGAAAAAGCAGCAAAAAGGTGTCGACTGAGGCTGACTTCTCAATTTTTGTCAAACACCGATGCTTCAGTTTTGTTTATTATTTTGATCGTATTACCGTATACATTCTGATGCTTTTTATAAAACTCTGTCAAATATTGTATGGAGCTTTCTTATGCTCCATGACGACCCCATTCTGATGGGAGTAGGCTTGGATGATGGTGATGATTACCAGATCCAGAGTACATATGTTAGTGAACTACCTTTATTTTTTCCAAAACCTAAACCTTGTAACATCATATTCCAATGTTCAGCCTCCATCCCAACCAAATAGTTGTCGCAGCCAAGAAAAAAGGGCAGTTGCAACATTCATAAAGGTAAAGGATAGAGGCATGTAAGTTTTCCATCCATACATTTTCAACTCTTATTTCTCTCCTCTCATTCCACTTTCTTCCTCGTTTTTTGCAGTTAGGGTATTCTACGCTACACTCAGGCCTGGACAGGATAATTAGCACATTTTCCTTTTGGTTTCAGAAAAACAGAAAAAAGATGTTCTTTGAGGCAAACTTCTCAAAATTTAGTAAACTCCCTGTCATCACGTCCACGTAATGAGAATTCCATGAGACACTCTTTGTTTTGTCAGATGCCATTGTCTGTCACCAAATATGACAAGAATGGTAAAAGTCTTCGCCATTTTTCAAATCAATCCCAAGATTTTCAAACCAAAGGCAATCCAATATATATATATATATATATATATATATATATATATATATATATATATATATATATATATTAAAATATATATATATATATATATATATATATATATATATATATAATGCACTCCCCAAACTCCATGGACAAGAAAGGATCCATCACATACTACAATAAATTTAAAGGAACATATGCAACAGAAATTATGCATGATTTTAAGAGAAACAGATAAAGGTTCTCAGGTGGCTATCAGGTTAAGTTTGCAAGAAGAAATTTCTAAACCGACAGAGCATGAGTGATGAAGATAGAAGTTCCAACTTATGGTGTTTTCTCCACTCTATAATATGGTACTGAAAGGAGAAGTTAGGTTGGAATGCCAACAGTCCAACAGAATAGCAAGGAAGTCAAAGGCGCAAGGCGCACTCGAGGCACAAAGTGTCCATATCGCCCGAGGCGCAAGACGCACTTAAGGCGCGCGCCCGAGCGAAACGATGCACAAAAATAATAAATAATAAATATATACATAAATAAATTAGTGATGTAAGAAATAAAACCAAATAACATATTAAAACAAACAAAAATATTTTAAAAAATAACCAAGTGAACTAGCAGAGCACTAATAGCTGTAACAGTCAACAAAATTACAAGAATTTGTATTCTTCCTACTACGCTTTTAGTACATTTTAGTTTTTCTATTTCAACTGTAACCAACTTTGGCAATCGTCGAAAGGGCTTTCTCCCTCTCACTTGTATGAGGTAAAGGTTATTTCTCTGCCTCAAAAGTTTTTTTATATATATAAAAAAAACCATAAAATGCGCATTTTCTTGGTTGCGCCCTGCAGAAAGGCGCAGCTTGGGTGCGTCCGGAAAAAGGTGCATCGCCTAGTGAGGTGCGAGGCGCAGTTTCTGCGCCTTGCGCCTTTCTGCAAGGTGTGCCTTAGGCGCGCCTTTGACTACCATGCACAATAGACGTCTGTCTATTCTTTAATTCACCTGACCTCGGGAGCACTCATTTGGGAACGTCAACGGTCAAAGTTTCTGATACAGAATTTGGAATGACCAGCAATTGCCAAATGTGTAAGTCTAAATAGAAAGAAGAATGCATAGAGCAACAAAATTTCTGTATAGTTTATCTAAATGCTGGAGAACTTTAGTAAGAACCAAAATTGCACCCTGTTTTGATTAAGGATACGGACACGAAATGATCTCAGGAAACAGCAAATATTAACCTTGGATATATGGACAGAGCATGAACAGGGTTATATGTATGTGCTTTATACATACATTTACATATGTACCTAGACTATAAAACAGCAATAATTATGTCTGCAAACAGTTGTACATATATGTGGGTATATCTACCTACGTAAGATCTTGAATTTTAATAATACAATAAAGGCATTGTTTTGTTATGTCCAGAAAATACTCATCTCTAGTCTACTTGTGTTGAATGCATGCTCATCCTCATGTCAATCCGTGTTTACAAATCGTATGGATCTTGTACATGGACAGGCCATCTTGACACGCTAGTCAGGCAAGTGTCATGATTCGGATACACATTGGAATAGATATGGTCCCTTCTAACTGTTTCATTGCAGCCTAGTATGTGCAACAGATACTATATCATGACCTGACAACGTTTTAATGTTTATGAAAAAAGAGAAAAAACAAATCTGACCCACTGAGCCCCCCAATAGCTAGTGTGAAGCATGTAATAAAAAACTATAGTATAGTGGTTCGGTTAATATTTATGTTTAGCATTTTCGCTAATAAAGTTACATATGATGAAGCAAGTCAACGTTCAAATGGTGTGGGTGAAAACATATAATAATCAATGTGATGAATATGCACTTTGATATTTGTTACTGAATTATGAAAATTGCAAACTATATTATTATGCAAACATGAGTGAAAGGGAAATAAGGCTTCAGAACTACTTCCCCTACAATTGTGGCTAGCTTGTCAGGACAAAATAATTACAAATTGAAGAACAAAGGCAAGAAGTCAGGATAAATTAATCCTATCAAGATCCGCTTTACTATATATATTTTTCTCTGGTTTATCCTTTTATTGTTTTCACAAAATAATACACCTTAGATGAGGAAAAAAAATGCATCAGGTGTTCTGCACATGCGCAGAGCAATAGATGCCCCAGTTAGGAGCGATAAGATACTATAACTGATAGCACTAAGGAACTGGGATTGAAACTAACAAAGGATATAGGTTTCATTAATGTTAAAGTAGCCGTTAACTTGGGATAAAAGGATTCCAATAGACGACCCAAAAACTTGGGATAAAGGCATAGTGTTGTCGTACAAAATAAGATACCCTGAATACATATCAACATATGGTAATGAATGGTAATTTAAGTTGCATAGACACACATACACACGGATTTGGATACGAACAGGATACGAATTCGAAATACGTCATTTTTAGAAATATATGGGAAACGGATACGGTTATTTACACACATAAAGGCATATTCTATACGTTAGGTCTTAATAATGTGTTTACTTAAGCATTGTTGGATAGTAAGTAGATTCGAAAAAGTTCTAGAAATGATTCACCGGAAAAAAAAGTTCTTACTTTCTCATATCTCAATTATGTTTAACGTGATTATGAACATACCAAAATCACTTTCAACTATGTTTTGGGTCCCTTTGGAGCCTAGCCATGGGTGAGGCATGTTTAGGAGTGTTGAGGAAGCATTATGTCCAATAATTAACATATGGGTCCGGCTATTGGCACCCCAAGACTTACTTAGGACACCCTACATAACTTAAATGTCATGTTAAAAGACCAATATACCCCAAGGCTTTCTAAGAACACCCCACCACAAAAAAAAAAAAAAAAAATCCTGCGATGAGCACGACAAATACTGGTCGAACGGACCATTGTTTGTTCGACCAGTATTGGTCGAACATGTCTTCTTCTGTTCGACCAGTATTGGTCGAACATGTCTTCTTCTGTCCGACAAACACTGGTCGAACATGCCATCTTCTGTTCGACATGTTCTGGTCGAACGTACACACTATAGTTCCACTGTCGAGGGTCGAACATTCCTCTGTGAGGTCGACAAACCAGGGGCGAACCTACCCTTGAATACACCCAAAAAAATTCAAAAAAATTTTTCGACAACAGTTTATGGGGTCGGCCTCGGAGATCGGGGTGAGGAGGAGGAGGAGGAGGGTCGGGGGAGGAGGAGGGTCGAGGGGGGGTCGGCGTCGGCGGAGCCGAGGGGGGACGGGAGGGGAGCAGGCGGAGGGGGGGGAGAGGAGAGGAGAGGGGAGCATGGGGTGTGCTCAGTAAGGGTAGAATAGGAAGAAAAAAAATTACATGGGGTGTCCTAAGTAAGTCTTGGGGTGCCAATAGCCGGACCCTTAACATATATGGTAATCAATTTGATACTTGGAATCTTGGATAACAATAACAATACATTTTATGCTTAACATTTGACTTTTTAATTACGAGCAATCCACCGACATTACGAACTCCTCGAATACTAAACTGGATCGTCTAAAAAACAAAAAGGAATAACTTTTAAAGTAAATATAAAGGTGCTCAGGAAAAACAAAAAAGTAACCCTTTGAGATTACCATCATCCCTGCAGCACTTTCGATCCTAGCGCCGTCCAATCTCAACAAAGTGCTCACATCGTTGTAGAACTGATGAACAAAAGCCGGCTGCTGATGGAGGAGCGAGTAGTAGTGACCCACGAAATAACTCCCAACCTACATTAAAAAAAAGATCAAATTAGGTCATTTAATTCAGAAGAAACTGCAAAATATTCACACACAGAAGAAGAAAAAACAAGAAAACGTGGAAAGTGCAGAAAAATCAATACGTCCCAACCTACATTGGACAAAATATCAAATTTGGTACTTTAGTCTAGAATAAATCACAACAAAATCAAGAAAATCGGTATAAAATTCAATAAAAATTAAAGAAGAATAAAAATTAATAAACCCTAAACCCCAAAAAAAATTCAATCTCCCCCATTTCTTCCGTGAAATTACTACTGGTTACAACATTTTAAATAGACTTAAGAAGCAAAAATAATAATAATAATAAGAAGAAGAAGAAGAAACAGACAAATGGCAAAAAAAACTATTTTTCAATGGTTAGTTACCTGGGCTGCCGTCACCTGTCCCGGGAACAAGTTCGCCATTGCCGACAGAGCTCCTAACCCTAACCCTAACGGAACAAGAAGAATAATAGAAAGAAAGAGAGGCTACTAATAGAGAGAGTATTTATAGAAGGGGATGGCGATGATGATGAGAGAGAAAGTTCGAGAAGATTGCTCTCCCCTTTCCTTTCTGCTGCTCTCCGCGCTTCCAAACTTTCCTCCTTTTCTTTTGCTCGAACGAATCGGCGGCGGCCAGTTGATGACGTGGGCGGCTGCGGTCGTCGGATATTGGGGAGTATGCTGGCTGGCTGGCAGATCGCAGCCGTCCGATGTTGATAAAAGATTTAGGCCTAATTTGATTATTTTAGATTTATCTCAATAGGTGTCTATCGGGCCGGGTCGAGCCCATTGTTGACCGAATTTGACCCGATTTAGGCAGGATCGGATCAGCCTGGAAAAGAAGTCGGGCCAAAGCGGGCTAAGGAAAGCTAAAACCAAATCCAACTCGGTCGAGAACCCGAGAAAGATCTGGCTGGGTCTTATCGGGCCAATTTCGGGTTGGTCCGTGAAAAAGTTTTTAAAAATAAATGAATGGCCTTTGGCCTTAAAAAAATTGGACTTATAAAAAACCAATTGAAACAAATAAACTTTATTAGTTTTACTAATTTAATACATTTATTTTATTTGGCATTTTGAAAAAATGAAACTAGATATTATATTTACAATTTTATCTTCAAATCCTCCGTCTTCTGGCAGATCATTGTTCAGCTCCTCTTCCTCCTCTAATATAATTGTCCATAGTAAGAGACTTAAAGTCCAGCTCATTAATGTCGACACTTTCACCTGTTAAGTGCTGATTTGTTTATTCGCATGAAGTCAATCTTGAATACAAACGCATACTTGTAAAATATTTGGTAGCATCATACTTCTCTTCTTTCCTAGCATTTTTTTTTTTTATGTCCGGCATAACGCACGGGACTTTATGCACACTGTGATGCATGTCATTTGGGCCAATTGTCCGTAATTTTTACACACACACACTCGCCTCCCCCGCGGTTCGATCATGAGACCGTCTGCCTAGTCAAGGAGGTTATACCTTTTCTCATTGGCCACAAGAGCCAGTTGAGTTCGGTTCTTGCTTAGCATTCTTGAACTTTCACAAAAATAAGATTCTGATGCTACAGTGGACGTCGGAACCATCACGTGCTAAATAAGACAGTATGCGATAAAAAAAAATCGTGCATTTTCCAACATTCTAAAATTTAAAAAACATGATATAGAATCCTCATCATCTTCATTGTAAAAATTAAAATACAATGACAAATTTGAGTTGGTTGATTTTATTTGACTTGGTTGGGAATAATATTTTTTTCCCTTTTATAATATACTCTTAGCATTAAATAACTTAGATCATCGGTGACAAATAGTTTAGTTAAAAAAAAAAAACTAATAACATCAGTCTACTCCTAGTTGAAATATTAGCATCGCTACTTCAAACTTATTTAGGTGACATTTATGACGATGGTATTTCATTTTCTACAAAGTTATAAGCATAATAATTATCATTAAAATTATTAACATAATTGTAATATTTAACATAAATACTTTAATAGGAATTGTTAGAGCCAGTAGCATTGTTATGATCCATACAGATTTTTAAAATAAATTTTAATTTTAAAATTAATCAAAAGACTGATAGAATTTTGGGGTAGTTTGGTAAAAATACCCTCCATTATATTAATATGGTTGTTGGAAGTTTTTTTTTTTATTATCAAGTTATACCCCTTCTAATGTTATAATAACAGATAATAGATGTATTTTGATAAAATATCTCCCAAATATTAATAGAGGTGGACCCGTAGGGGGGGGGGGGGTTGATCGGGCATGTGACTAGATCATCGATGGGCCGGCCAGGTCTAGGTCTACCGGGTTGGGGGGAACCGAGCCTGGTTCAGCCTAGATTTATGGTCGAGTCGGTCTGTGCTGGACCTACGGACCCCGATTAAGAACTCAGCCCTACTCGTATGCTCCGTGGGCTGGACTAGGTCGACCCATTGACCTAGCCCGACGACATGGCCTGAGTTTAACCATGCAGGGCCCAAATCATATTCCGAGTTACCCGACCCATTACACACATTGAGATTTTTCCTTTTCATTTGCAAATGTTTTGGTTGCAACCTAATCTCTAGTGTACTACTAGATAATGAGAAAAGTTGAGCTTCGCCATCAATTTTTTTAATCTCAAATATACACTTTTGCATGTGTTTTACTAATTAAAATTATTCATACTATACTACCATTCACTATATAATGAGAAAATTTGAGTTTCAATCGTGAAAATTTTCTTTTCAAGTGTACTTTTGCATATATTTTACTAATTAAATTATTCATAAAAGTTAATAGGGACAATTAGATAATTACTAAAATTATCTTTTGGTCTTTCTAAATTATTTTACAGATAGGTACAAAAAATATATGTAATAATATAATAATACACTTAGAATAATTAAGACACCTTTTTTTAGTCTTGGTACCTAATAATAATCTATAAATACGTACAACTCATATGTATATATAATTATGATGATTAATACAATTTTAAACTGGTGGTGATATTGAACTATAAGTTTTGCAATTGCTTTGTATGTGCTTTCTTTATCATTTTAGAAATGATATTTGCATGACAAAATTATTTTGAAGTTGTATAAAATAAATTTTTTATTTTTTTTTAGAAGTTGGACATTTATTGTTGTTAGAAATATGTAATTATTAGTGGTTGATAATTACGTTAGTGAAAATATGTGTAATTTACATGATTTATTCCTAATTTGTTTAAGCATATATATATATATATATATATATATATATATATATATATATAAGGTTGGCAAAGGGCACTAACACGAAAGTTTCACGGTGAACCATACAAGATTTTTTTATGATTACTCTCTAGCTTAATTAGCCATTGAAAGAATTGTACATGTTGCTGGACTTTGTCAAAGGTTTTAACAAACGGAAATGATAAATGACTCGTGGTTTATGCCAGCTTGCGTGACTGCGGGCCTACGTGGTTTAATAGTTAGTTGTATGTATTAATATATATTTTCTGTATATTTATTTGCTATTTTCTATATTAATTTATTGTTATTTATATTTATTTGTATACTAATATATTAAAATTTAAATAATTTGTATATCATTTTTTAATATATATAGCTATATATTTATTTGTACAAATAAATATATATATATTTTTGTAAATAAATTATAAATAAATATATATTTATTTTTATATATTATTTAGTATATTAACTAATATGGATTGTAATACAACCTATTAGTTATATAGAGTTAATATATATAAATAAATATATTAACTAATATATTTTGTTATTATCTATAGTGTAATATAGATAATGTCAAATTAATTAGATTAAGCCAGACTAAAAGATATACCAAACTAAACAGCACAAAACAAACAAAAAAACTATAATCGAAATACTTATTGGAAAAAGAAAACCGTGTGCCAGTCATTATGGCGTCTAGTTTTTTATTTAGAAAAAAACACAAGTCTAGCCAGTGTCACCGGTGCTAGGATTTTTTTTTAATGTCTGGCGCCATAAATTTAATTTAATTTTTTTAATTGTACGTCACCAGTGACACTGACGCCAAGATTTTTTTAAAATTTTTAATGTCTGACACTAGATCCTCCTTTTTGTAAATTCTCCTAACATACCATGTTCTGCACAAATTGGATCAATTTTATCACCATGGATGATTTTTTTTTTTTGTAAAAAATACAATTTTCGGTAGATTTTATGCACTCTGTTAATGACTTCAACCACAATGGCTTACAAGTTATGTCCAATGATCCTAACTATTATATATGTGTTGTAACAAGCAAGATTTGAGGTGTTTATACAAGAGAAAAAAAAATCCAATGTAATTCATAATCTCTACTAGGAGAAAAAAAAATCCAATGTAATTTATAATCTCTACTATTATATTGCGTCTTATAAACGACTAAAAAATAGCCGTGTGTAAACCATATTTATATTATCCGTTAATTTATAATAAAAATTTAAAGAAAAAACTTTGTTGTATGTATATGACGCATATAAGATTTTTTTTTATAAATTCTTTCTTTTAACTATATAACATATAACAAATCTGAAAATATTTTTAATATACAAATTATATTTAAACTAGGTACATAATATTGTATAACTAAATATATATAAAAAATTCTAATAAAATTCTATAACAAATTAAAATAAAAATATATTCAAATTATATTTAAAATATTTTAATATAACTTAAATTCTTATCTATTCTTTTTAACAACACCGTAATATTTTTCATAGTATTTTAGATGGGTCAAGTTAAATCAGGTGGCCCAAACTAGGCCCATTTTGGAGACTGATCTAACGACTCACGTCTCACCCTAATTTATAGTACAAAGGAAACACACACTCACACACGCACCATTCCCCATTTAGTACTCTCCTTCTCCAGATAGAGAGAACCAGCCCTAAATTCTCCGAAAAAGAAACCCTAACCCTAAAATTAGGGTTTCGTCTTCTTCTTCTTCCCATCCATGGCGGATGTCCCGGAGGAGTACATGATGGAGGAACAGGAGGAGGAGGAGGAGCAGGAGGAGGACATCACCCAGGAGGATGCGTGGGCGGTGATCAGCGCCTACTTCGAGGAGAAGGGGCTGGTGCGGCAGCAGCTCGACTCCTTCGACGAGTTCATCCAGAACACCATGCAGGAGATAGTCGACGAGGCCGCCGACATCGAGATCCGTCCCGAGTCCCAGCACAACCCCGGCCGCCAGTCCGATTTCGTCGAGGTCAGCCAAGAAAACTCCCTAGTTAGGGTTCTCTCTAGAGATCGGCAAACCCTAGCTAGATGGGAAAGAAAAGATCAATAGAATTATTACAAGGGAATTGAAGAAGAAGAAGGATACACCAGGACACACCAAAATGTGCCCCCTTCTGGTCGTGATGTATAGGTTTCCGTGCAACATAGCTTTAACCTAATGGCATCGAATCCTTGGAGTAGGATTCGGGATCAGATTGCAGTAGTGTATATCTCCAGCCTTACAAAATTGGAACACTTATTGTCAGGGACTAGTGGGAGAAGGATCGATCAGAAGTTCAGAACCATCATGGAAAGGGGTGTGTGGGCATTATGAAGGGAAACCCTTAAATAAGTTGGGTGTTATTCCATGAAGTGGAATTTGAGTTGTTGAGATGGGAGGAGAGCAGCACTCTGCTTGTGAAATTTGTTGTTAGTTATGATTTGTAGGAAAGTGAGCGCCTTTGTGGGAAAATTGACGTTGGCTGAAACCCTAGATTGACAGTTTTCTTTCAGCCGTGTTATGAAATCCTGAGATAGTGGAACCGAAAGATTTGAACCCCAATATCGAGGAATGAGGGAAATTTTCACAACCACCAGAACAAGGCTTTCCCCCAAAAATTTGGGGCGAACAAAAATTTCATTTGGATGAATTCTTATAACCGATAAGTGAAACAAGTACCACACCCTGATGTCCATAGCAAGCAAAATAAACAAGTAAAATCAATAACAATATCCATCTATTCTGGGTACACAATTAAAAATGTCATCCCTTCAAAACTATCGCCAAACAACAAATAATACTGATTAAGATTATGTCCAAGTGTGTCAAGTTTTTAGATAACTTCTTATGATTTGGCTTTCCGAAATCGAGAACTTCAAAACTGACTGATACTCAGAATAAGGCTCCAATTCCGATATTAGGAAACTTGCCTCAAAGACCATCTTTGGTCCTTTATCATATATTCTGTGGTCATTGACTCTTTTTTGTAAAGTCATGTCTGCGACAAAGTGCCCCCGCTCTCTCTCTCACACTTTGGTTCAAGGATCACTCCAGCCCATGCTCTAGATAAGTGCCATCTGTTGAGGCTTTTTAGGTCGTGTATTATTATTTTAAGTTTTTAGCCACTATCAGTTGGAAACAAAGTTAAAAATCTTATGGAATTCATTTGACAACTGATGATTCTTTCTATCCAGTGCCCAAGCACAAACTCGAAAGTGGAGTAGAGATGGGAATAAACCCAAATTTTGTAGATCTAACGTTGGTGCTATTTATGTTTTCCTTGATCTACACATATCTTGACTATCGGAAAACTGGTACTCCATGCACCTACTACGAAACAAGAAGAAGAGGTGTCACATGTCCATTTGTCCTGAAATTCTTTAGTAAGCATGCTTCCCAAACATAATAGAGAGAAAAATTACTTATCCTGTCACAGGTTACTTACATGCTATTGTTTGTTCTGTTTGTCCTCATGCATTTGTCTGTAGTGGAACCTCCATGTTAATCAATCGCAGCTAAGATAGTCCAATACTATTTTCCAATAGAATACTGTCTCGAGCTTGTACACTCATTAGCTATCTAGCACGACAAGAAAGTGTGTTTGGAGGTGAGAAAATGTTTGTTCTTGGTTTTTGAACTTGCGATTACGGAGTAATGACTTAAGTATTGGCTTCTGGCAATCCCTTGGAAAAATCTGGAGGAATGTTTCGACCAATGAGAGTTTGACTTTTAGTTTCCCCTCTACTACGCGGAGCTTATAGTGTTTTGAATCTTTGAGTGCATGGGTGAGCAAGCTGTACAATAATTGTTACTTGGAAGAGTTGTTGGGAGAACTCCTTTCGAAGCTTTCTATTGCCATATGTTATCTGTGTCCCTGGATTATAAATGTTATACTATAATATATTTGAATGAATTAAATCCATCTCCCGACTTGTCTTACTAAAAGGTAGGTTCTAATTTTGAACTTATTGGTTTTGGTTTTCAATGTTCGGAGATCGTGAGAGTAGGTTGTTATTGCAATCTCACAATTGACGAAATCAATGTACACTATGTTGAACATCTCCTGAAAACATCAAATGGTTTTGCCTTATATATATTTTTCGTTGATTTTTCTATAACATACTCGTGTAGGATTACATGTGATGATAATTTTGTCAGATGTTAAAGCATGGAGAACAACATAAGGATAAACCATTAGTTAATACTTTCTATTCGTCTCTTTTTATTCACAGTTATGAATTGTGGTATGCATTTTTAATCAAGTTTTTTTGATACTTGTGCAGACAATTTACAAGATCAGTTTTGGCCAAATTTATTTAAGTAGGCCTATGATGACAGAGTCGGATGGAGAGACTGCAACACTATTCCCTAAAGCTGCAAGATTAAGGAACCTGACATACTCGGCCCCATTGTATGTTGATGTCACTAAGAGAATTATAAAGAAAGGGCATGACTGTGAAGAAGTTACAGAGACGCAGGATTTTACAAAAGTCTTTATTGGGAAGGTAGAGTATGTTGTAAATCAGTACATTTGCCTTAGCAATGCCTGCTTGTATCAACTATTGAACATCTTTCATTTGGCTACATGACAGGTCCCTATCATGTTAAGGTCTAGTTATTGCACGCTATACCAGAATTCTGAAAAGGATCTAACAGAACTTGGAGAATGTCCATATGATCAAGGCGGATACTTTATAATCAATGGCAGTGAAAAGGTTCTGATTGCGCAGGAAAAGATGAGTACCAATCATGTTTATGTGTTCAAGAAAAGGCAGCCCAACAAATTTGCCTATGTGGCCGAAGTCCGATCTATGGCAGAAAGTCAGAATAGGCCGGCAAGCAGCATGTTTGTACGCATGCTTTCTCGTGCTAGTGCAAAAGGGGTAATTTCTGTTCATATTTTAATTGTTTTTATGCAATTTTACTTTTGTTTCTTTCCTATGGGCATGCTAGTTTTATAATATGAAATCTTTCACTTAACATATCAGATTTTGCATCTCATAATATCCATTTTTTTACAACATCCATACAGGGCTCCTCGGGGCAGTACATTCGAGCTACTCTTCCATATATAAGAGCAGATATTCCAATAATTATCATCTTCCGAGCATTAGGTTTTGTTGCTGACAAGGACATATTGGAACACATATGCTATGATTTTGCTGATACTCAGATGATGGAATTATTGCGACCATCATTAGAAGAAGCATTTGTTATTCAAAATCAACAGGTAATTATATGAGTTCTGGTTACCTGTATAACATTTTTACAGAGACTGATTATGATTTTTACAGAGACTGATTATGATTATCATGTGCTTAGTGTTTCGTTTTTATTCTTACATGATAACCGGATAATTTTTGATGACACGATTGTGTAGCTATGAGATGGGCATTGTACAATCTATTGCCTGCCTACTAGGGAGCATGAGCACTCCCAAAATTGAGCCATTGCACGTGTGTTGCACACAACCTGGGCAATCCAAAATGCATTAGGGCACCAAAATAGATGTTGTATCCATGTCTGTGTCCTTACCCTGTCGTGTCTGTGTCCGCGCAACATAGCCTGCATATAAACCAAAGTAACTTGAGGCGACAAATAATCACTGGAAATGGGTGGGGAAACCAGTTAGATATCCAGCCATATAATCAAACTATAACTTAACGTATTTTATTATTATCTTAACTCTAAGGCTGTTATACAAATACAAGTGGTTTGGTTATCTCAGCAGGAAAGGAGAGTTACATTCTCACAAAATTAGTATTTCACTGTACAGAGTGCATTCTTTATCCAACCTTTTTTGAATTTCACTTCACGCATGTAAATTCATATACTTTTGGTCTCAAGCTTGGTCATACCAAATTGGTGAAGGAATCTTCAATAAAGCGTATAGATCCTATCACTTGTTTTTCACATTCACATCAGAAGTGTTGTTTTTCTTGGCCCAAACTAGTTTCCAGTCCCCTTTCTAGTCTCCTTGACTCAAAATATTACCTAGCAGTGACACGAAATTGCTTGTACATTTCAATTTTCAACTTGTTTAACAAGGGCAATCTAAGAAGATGTTCGTGTTCACCTCGGTTGAGAACTCCTAACTTCCGTAACTCATTCACAGTTTTGGGTTCTTTTTTTTTTCTCATTTATACTGAAAGTACACTTTTTTGTATTAAGCTATATTAGATACAGGATTTTGATGGTGTCTTTGCTTTCCATCAATTGTTCTATCTTCTAATTGCATTTTAAGTTTCAAGTTTGTTGGCTAAGAAGATGTTTATCAGCCTCTAAACACTGCCAAATGCCAAACATCAAAGATAGCTCCAGTTTCCGTTGTTCGAGTGTTTGTTTACCGGAAAACCTATTGTAACAATCTACCAAAACAGTTGGTTCTCAGGTGGTCTAACATGGAGGCCCCCATGTATTGTGCTTCCATTTTCCAGTTTTGTACATTTTTACTGCAGAAATCCCATTGGAAGCACTGGTGGATTTTTTTGGGTGTATTTGCCGTTTGCAGATGTTGATTCTTCACCCTTTCCCTCTTCTCCACCCCATCTCTCCAAACTGAGGTGTCATTCGGCAAAGCACTAGAAAAGGCTGAAAAGTGTGAAAATGGATTACTATATCTTTGATTTGCGAATCGTAGGGAATCATTACAGTGGTAAAAAATACCCTAGATTTTCTGTAGGATTTTGGTCATTTCTGGAAGTGTCTCACCAGCGGCAGCTCTGTCAGTTTTTTTTCTCGTTGCCCAACAAAATTACTTATGAATTTCATTCTGTCATTGTGTCAGCTATTGATGTTTATTGATGCATCTTATATTTTGTGTTTGGGCTTCGGTGCAATTTCGTCCGTATAAATTCTACGTCATCCTTGAGAACTATCTTTAGATTCATTAACAAATTAAACCTCATTCAATATGTTGTCTAATTGTGTACTTGGGAGTTATCGCTGTTGTTTTTCTTGCTACAGCATCATTTTGTGATTTCATTCGACTTAAACATATGCTCCAATAGATGGATAAAGAGTCATAATTAGCCGTTCACAATAAAGGGTGAGGGCTGTTATGATATGTAAACACTATTTACCGTAAAAAATATATATTTGAGTACTACTCCCTTGATAGATGCTTATTTCTCCATTGATCCATCTGTTTCATAGTATTTGTTTTCTCAGACACTTGATGTACTAATATTACTTAACAATTGCAAAATTAGTTGTCACTGTTTTTTAACAATTGCAAAATTAGTTGTTCTCACGTATTGTTGTCACTGTTTTTTAGGTGGCGCTGGATTACATAGGGAAACGGGGAGCAACTGTTGGAGTCACTAGAGAAAAGAGAATCAAGTATGTTCATATTCAAAATACTGCTATTTGCCATGTTCTGTTATTTATGGTCTGCCTTTTTTTCGTTGATCATTCTAAGAGTCGCAACTCTGCTTGCAGGTATGCTAAAGAGATCCTACAAAAGGAAATGTTGCCTCATGTTGGAGTAGAAGAGTATTGCGAAACAAAAAAAGCTTACTATTTTGGGTAATTACCTTTCTTTTTTTGTTGTTGAAAGAAGTAATATGATCTGGATCTCTGTTTGAGCTTTTTCTTTTCTGCTTTTTAGATATATCATCCATCGGCTGTTGCTATGTGCACTTGGGCGAAGACCTGAAGATGATAGGGATCATTATGGCAACAAACGGCTGGACCTTGCTGGCCCCTTACTTGGGGGTTTGTTCAGAATGGTCTGTCCAAGTGGAATGCAGAGTTTCAGTTCCTCTATTTTTTTTAGTCAACTAATTGCCATATCACGTCTGTTTCTATGCAGCTATTCAGAAAGTTGACCAGGGATGTGAGATCTTATGTTCAAAAGGTAGTAGATGGATGCTTACCAAGTTTAGAAATCATGACAATTTCTGATCGTCTCTAACTTGTTCTTGTCTGTGTTATTGCAGTGTGTTGACAATGGAAAAGATGTAAATTTGCAGTTTGCTATCAAGGCTAAAACTATCACCAGTGGGCTTAAGTACTCTCTTGCTACTGGAAATTGGGGACAAGCGAATCAGGCGGGCACTAGAGCAGGGGTTTCACAGGTTTGTTATCTAACTTCTCATTATTTTTCCTTCCCGGATATTTAAATCAGTTATAACTGGATACTCTTCCTATCTGAAAGGTGTTGAATCGCCTAACCTATGCATCTACCCTCTCGCACTTGCGAAGGTTGAACTCCCCCATTGGACGTGAAGGTATGTATAAATTTGAAGCTCACTATTCATAGTCAATATGACTACCATTTATAATGACGACTTTGAGGAACCTGTTATGCTCGTGATCAGGGAAATTGGCAAAACCTCGGCAGCTGCATAATTCTCATTGGGGAATGATGTGTCCTGCTGAAACACCTGAAGGACAGGTAAGTTCATTGTATGCTGGAAGCCTGGAAGTATCAGAAATTAAACATTTAAACTAAGATTATTAAATATCTCGAGGGAGTCCGATCACTGTTTTGCAGGGCTTTTATCTCATAGGTTAAAGAAAATGAGATGCAAACAAACTTATTATATAAATGGGGCTGTGACAAAGAGGCATATAAATTATAGAAACTGGGTTTAGTCATTAGAGAGTATTGTAGAATAACTTCCATACATGATTATATTTGCATGCATTATGTTTTTATAAAAGGCTTTGTTGTTGTGGCATAACAATATGTTCTAATGTTGATGGTGTGGTTACTAGGCTTGTGGATTGGTGAAAAATCTTGCTCTGATGGTATATATAACAGTAGGATCAGCTGCAAATCCTATTTTGGAGTTTTTAGAAGAGTGGAGCACTGAAAACTTCGAGGTATATTCCTCTCGCTGCACTGTAGAACTTTTCCCCCTCCCTGAATGCTGGCTAGTTGTTCAGCTTGATATATAGTGTTCGGTTGGTTGCTTTTACTGTAGTTTTAATCCCTACTTAAGCAAGTTATCTTTTGCTATTTGCAGGAAATATCTCCTGCTGTTATTCCTCAAGCGACTAAAATTTTTGTTAATGGTTGCTGGGTTGGCATTCATAGAAACCCTGATCTCCTAGTGAAAACCTTGAGGCAGTTAAGGAGACAGGTCTGCATTTATAACCTTCAGAGCTTATTCTTTCTGCTTAAATAAATTTCTATATATTCAATCATTGTTAACATGAAAATTGCATATGGAACTTTTTGGTATATTTTGGTTTGCTTTTCTGATTGCAGGCTTATTAACTTTGATGCTATATTTACTTGGAAATAAATATTCCTGAACTTGTATGTTTTTATGGTTGAAAACATTAAATGTCACATGTTTTTGTCCGTGCTCCCCCTTCTCTTCCTCCACTCCCTCTCTTCTCTTGGGGGCTGTTTGGGTTGCGAGAAGTGTGAAAGAGGTGGGAAACTAGTTTTAGTGTGGAAAGCAATTGGAGTTTCTTGTATTTTCTTGTTTGCTTGCTTTTCCAAAATGTGTTTGGATAGGGAGAAGTGGGAAGGAGGTGAAAAGTAAGAAATCTTATAATATTAGTAAAAAAATGATTAATTGTAGATAACAAAAATGTTAAATAATTAATTGGTTTAATTATTATTTATTAAGAATTATTTACCAAGTATAATTGAGAGTAAACTGTCGATTAATTACCCTCTTTACTTAATAATTAAGTATACTTAATAGTTAATACTGTAATTAATTACCAAGTATACTTGTTATTCTAGATTAATTACCAAGGATACTTATTACTTAATACTGTAATTAATTAATGGTTAATAATTAAAGAAGATACCAAGTATACTTAATACTATTGATTAATTACCAACTATAATTATTACTCAAGAATACTTAATACTGTAATTATGAAACATACTTATACTGTAATTAGTTACCGGGGTTACTTAATACTGTAATAATAACCAAATATACTTAATACTGCTCTTTAGAATGAAATAAGTATTAAAGAAATATTAAATGGCCAAATCTAGCTGACTTCATCAAATTTTTGAAGGAATTGAAATCCCCTCCAAAAGAGGAGACTCCCCCATTTCCCTCTTCCATCCAAACAGCAGAAGTGAAGTGGAAGAGGCCCAAATCTATAAAAAGCACCAAATCCACACTTCTCGCAAACCAAAGGAAAGAGTCAGTTGTTCACTTTCCTAGTGTCCCCATCACTGGTGCATGGACTATGGAGTTTGTTGTCGCTTGTGATCTTCAAGCTTGTCACGCCTGCTCGACAGCTACTTATGGTGGCTTCCTAATGTGATTGTGAAGCACACCTCGATGATCGGCATAATCTCACCATCATGGATTCATATATCCATTTGGTTGTGGTAGCTAATTAGCTTGTTTTGCTCTTGCACAGTTTTCCATTGCGATAAGCCCTACGAAAACAGGGGCAAGTATTTTTGTGTAAATAGTTTGTTGCTTCCCGACTTTTGTAGAACTTGGTTCACTTAAATTTTAAACCTAGGTGATCCGCAGAATGATAAATATAAATGATCTTGTAACCTTTCCCACTGTACCGACATACTAATTTTATGCACTTCATTGGAATTCAGAAGAAATAATATTCTAATTGACCTTTGAATAACATATCATGGTTGTGGAGATAACATATCATGAATTGCTTTCTGGACTTTCTCGAGGCCGCTGTACATGAGTAGGCTTACAGAGGTTTAAGATTGTTTTGATACCAAATCCAACCAAAAAGTTGAGCTTTTGAACCACGATTTTTACAGTGTTTCTGCTATTTTGCAGTCAGGCTTGGTTTTGTGTCTGAAAGAATCTGTTGTAAATAGAACAGCAAGGGAACTTGCAGTTATTGATTTTGAGAGAATATATAACAGTAAAAAAGAGCAAATATATAACACCATTAACTATTGTCAGGGAACTTTTAAGTTACAATCAAATTGCTTCACATCAAAGTCTCAGTTAGTTCATCAAATAATGAGTCTAGTAGGGCAATATGAGATACTACCTTACATAAACTGCACCTTGCTGCAATTTACTTGTTCCAAAAGATGCTATCCCTACAAGCTAGAGGTGGTTAAACGAGATGTATATTAGGTTTACAGATATTCTATTAGATATATAGTAGAAAATTAAATGATAGAATCTGAATTGGAATAATCTGACGGGCCTTTTATGTCGAGACTCGAGATGCAGTTGAAAATTGTCAGGTCGTCATGTTAAGTGTTTTGGTTAGTGTATTATCATGGAAAAGGGTATTTTTTGTTGATTTAGTAACTTACTATTGAAAGAACTATGTAAGTTTTGTTTCTTATGGTGTCATCTATTCTTGTATGGTCGGCGACATGTTTTTTCTTTGGTGCCGTTGGTTTGCTCCATTTTCCGTATCCAATGCTGGTTCTGTCTCCTGAACTATATAGGAAGTGTCCCACATTAACATGGAAAAGTGGAATTTTGTTTCTTTGGTTGCATCTTGATTTTGATTTTCTACCATGAATTCTATCTCATTTTTCAATGAAAACGATTTAACCTTTTGACATCAAAAAATTGTCTAGGTCTTTGCTGGTCACCTGAGCTGTGAGTCCTTACTCAAATTTAATGTTTCTGAACAGTAATAGCTGTGCTGTTTGGTACTTGCTACTTATATATTGCTAGTTGCTTTCCGTTTCCTCCAATCACCAACTTAAGAATATTTTATCATGGTTTTGCTACTTTACTTTCTTGAATAGTTTCTTTCCAAATGAAGATGTCAACACTTATGACTACGTATTTACTTGCTTGAGCTTTGTTTTTTCAGATTGATGTCAATACAGAGGTGGGGGTTATTCGAGATATCCGGCTTAAGGAACTGAGGCTTTATACCGATTATGGTCGTTGCAGTCGTCCCTTGTTTATTGTAGAAAAACAAAGGCTTTTGATAAAGAAAAAACATATTCGAGCTCTTCAACAAAGGGTCTGAACTTCTCAATAGCTCATGATGTACATTTATCTTCATATGATTTTATCTGTTAAGTAGATCCATTTACATTTGTTGTTTGTCTTCTCAGGAAAGCCCAGAAGAAGGTTGGCATGATCTTGTTGCAAAAGGGTTCATAGAGTATATAGATACTGAGGAGGAAGAGACTACTATGATTTCGATGACCATCAATGTGATTTTCTTTACTCCATATTAGAATCTCTCTTTGCATTGCTCAAGTTATTGGCAGTGATATATTTTTTTCTAACCAATTACGAAGACACATTTAGTTTTCTGTGTGCTTCATGTGATAGTTTTTCATTCCAGCTTCCTTATTTTAATTAATAAATTTATATACAGTATGTACAAATATTTACATGAAACCTGCGTCCTTTACCTCTTTAGGATGAATGCTTACATGGCACCAGTCTGCTTAGTAACCTGCATAAACTTTACTATTTGCTTGGAGCTAGAAGTGTCATGCTTGGAAGGATAAGATAGTGATCAACTAGTACAGGATATGAAATTGTCAAAGTGAGCAATGAAAGTCAATGTTATATGAGAAGCAATATCGCCTTCCATAAATACGTTATGAGTGCTTGAAAATGATTACCGAGTCATTTCGAAATAAGGATAGATTTTGATCACACCTCATGTGATGTGTGCATTATGTTAGTATGCTAGATGACTAGTGGTTTGAAAGTCTTACGTGTCATAGTGCAGTATCTGATCACCATCACATCTATTTCAGGATCTTGTGAATGCAAGACAGAATCCATCGGAGGCGTATTCTGAAACTTACACCCACTGTGAGATCCATCCCTCATTGATTTTGGGAGTGTGTGCATCTATCATCCCTTTCCCAGATCACAATCAGGTACCTATTCACCAGACTATTAATGTCATTTGATACAATGGTCTCCCTTCCCTTATTACATATCTAATTTTTATTGGCTATGCCTTTCAGTCTCCTCGTAATACATACCAGTCAGCTATGGGCAAGCAAGCGATGGGCATTTATGTGACAAATTACCAGTTGAGAATGGTATGTGCTGAGCTCAAATTTTCAAGTGTAGTGGTTAGTTAGAGATACTGATTCTTTTTTCATTCAGGACACATTGGCTTATGTCCTCTATTACCCACAAAAGCCCCTTGTTACTACTCGTGCCATGGAGCATTTACACTTCAGACAGCTGCCTGCTGGCATTGTAAGATTTCTTAATTTCTTTTTCTGTTGTTTATTCTGTACATGCTTTGCACTCAGCATGTTACTGATGTCTCGAATCTATATGCCGTGAAGAATGCAATTGTTGCAATTTCTTGCTACTCTGGGTATAATCAAGAAGACTCTGTTATCATGAATCAATCCTCAATAGATCGTGGCTTCTTCAGATCCTTATTCTTTCGCTCTTATAGGTATGTGTTTTTTTGTTATCAGTCTTAGTTTGTTGTTTTCTGAATACCGTTATGTTAACATAAGAGGCATTGTTTTTTGAACCTCTTATGTAGAGATGATGAAAAGAAGATGGGAAGTCTGGTTAAAGAAGATTTTGGACGCCCAAACAGGGAAAATACAATGGTAAATACTAAACCTGAAACAGTTGAAGTCAACTCAGATAATATTCATCTGAAAATACAATTATCCCTTGTTTTTGTAGGGTATGCGGCATGGCTCATATGACAAATTGGATGATGATGGTCTTGCACCTCCTGTGAGTATCTCGAGAATATCTATCAGCTTAAGCATGGGATTCCTTGTATTCTTTCTATTATTAATTATCTTTACATGCACCAGGGCACGAGGGTCGGAGGTGAAGATGTCATTATTGGAAAGACATCTCCAATCGCTCAAGATGATTCCCAAGGACAAGCTTCAAGATACACTCGGCGTGATCACAGTACCAGCTTGCGTCATAGTGAGAGTGGAATGGTTGATCAGGTATAATTTTTGCTCCAGTTACTCTTTCATTTCTTATCCCTCTCATGGAGTATTATGATTTAAGGTGTTGTTTCCCCTATGTTTGCTATTTTGTTTTTGTTACATTTTTGCGACCTTAATTATTCTACTGTTACTTTCAGGTTTTATTGACTACAAATGCTGATGGCTTGAGATTTGTGAAAGTAAGAATGAGATCTGTTCGAATACCTCAAATAGGAGATAAATTTAGTAGTCGACATGGTCAGAAGGGAACTGTTGGCATGACTTACACACAAGAAGATATGCCATGGACTGTTGAAGGCATTACTCCTGATATTATTGTGAATCCACATGCTATTCCTTCTCGAATGACCATTGGTCAGCTTATTGAGTGTATCATGGGGAAGGTTGCTGCCCATATGGGGAAAGAAGGAGATGCAACACCTTTTACTGATGTCACGGTATGTAAACTTCGATCTTCCGTTAAGATTCTCCTGGGATGTATCTTCCCTACAATTTAATGCTGATGCTTTGCATTCTTGGTATAGCGTCAGATCGTAACAAACCTAGAGTATATTTCATTTTCTCCTGTTTTGTTCGTCTATGTAACCTTATTTGTCATCACCACCTTGGCAACAATAGCCTGGAATCAGCCTTACCTGACTAGTTATTCCTAAAAAGGTGGTTCAATGTGTTTTAATGATGTTGACCATCATGCTGTGACTTAAAATGAATGTGAATAATACTTTCTGCCATCCCTGATTGTCATTCCTTGGTTACTTTGAATTTGAAAATAGGTAAATGAAACCGACTGCCCTTCTCTCATTTATTACCCATCTTCTGATATTCTATCAATTTCATAGCCTGTGAACTTATGAGACCCCTAGTTGAAGATATTAAAAACTTTATGGCAAATAATCGATGTGGATTACAATAGAATGTTGTTGAAAGGACATGGCATATTTTTCAATTGTTTAGGTCTTGGTTACTTATCCTGTTTATGTAAGTCTCACTAGAAGTTGTAGAGGGATGAGCCTTCCACAGTTGTCTGACTATGTTGCAATCTTTTCAGGTGGACAATATCAGCAAAGCTCTCCATAAATGTGGATATCAGATGCGTGGATTTGAAACTATGTACAATGGTCATACTGGACGGAGATTGAGTGCCATGATATTCCTTGGGCCCACTTATTATCAGAGATTAAAGCATATGGTTGATGACAAGATTCATTCTCGAGGACGTGGCCCTGTACAGATCCTCACTAGGCAGCCAGCTGAAGGGCGGTCCCGTGATGGAGGTCTTCGCTTTGGGGAGATGGAACGAGATTGCATGATTGCACATGGGGCTGCACATTTCCTTAAGGAAAGGCTGTTTGATCAAAGTGATGCTTATAGGGTTCATGTGTGTGAGAAATGTGGGTTGATTGCCATTGCTAATCTGAAGAAAAATTCGTTTGAGTGCAGAGGTTGCAAGAACAAGACTGATATTGTTCAAGTAAGGATCTTCTCAACTTTTTACTCATCATTCCTGAAATAATGATATTCTCAACTATTTACTCATCATTCCTGAAATTTTTCGAGGGACCATGCATTTTAATTTTTCAAATCAATTATTCTAGCACTGCATGCAATAGTCTAAGTTGTTAATTTATGAATTACAGGTGCATATACCCTATGCCTGCAAGCTTCTCTTCCAAGAGCTAATGGCCATGGCAATTGCACCCAGGATGCTCACAAAGGAAGTGAAACCATCCAAAGATCAGAAGAAGAAAGGAGCTTAATTGCACTCCACCTATATAACTTGACATGCTGTGTTCCTTGCTCTCTTCCCATTCGAGTCACCCGTCTGATTGGAACAGTACCAAAAGCCTATAGGGTTAGTTGGGGAATCAAGGTATTGCAAGAAATGCTACCAATTCTCCGTAAGTTGGCGATAAGGTGCAGTAGGCTGCAGGATAAGTTAAACGTTCTAGTGCAACTGGAAAAGGAGATTTAAAAAAAGGCATAATAGGCTTGTGGAAGCTTTCATTCGTTAGGAAATTCGTTAGGAAATGGGTACTCTGACTGTCCCTACGTCTGTGTCTATTCTATTTTAGTCCATGGAAACTGAACAATATTAGTAAGTTATATACATAGTAGACTTATTTTGTTTGAAAAGAACACTACTCTGTGTAAAGATGAGAGGAGTTTTAATCTGCTTTATGTGAGCAGAAGATGAATGGATTCCAATGATTTTGTTACGAATCTTAATCAAATAGTTTGACTCTTGACTTTTAGCTTTTTACGCGCGGCATTCAGAAATACTGAAGGTCTTTTATTAAATCATCTATTTGCACGATCTTCCAACGGGAGCTGCTTGGACGTATTTGAGTACTTTTGCTGGTAAATTACAGTTAAACTATAGTGGTGATAACGGCTACCGCTATCTGGGGTTATCCTTTTTCAAGAGAAACTAAACTGAAAAAAAAAAAAAACTTAAAAATTCCCAATCAATGCTAGATACTAAAAGATTCTCTCTTATGCATGTTTCGGCAGAACACAACATTTTTATGAGATTTCGATATCCCTCTTTTTCCTCTTTTCTCATCTCCATTATATATACTAGTAATATACATGTGCAATACACGTACATAAAAAAATTTATTAAAAAAATATAATTTAGAATTTGAATATATATATTTAGATAATATTAGTTTGGATTTTTAATATATTTTAATTAAAAAAATATTCTTTGTAGAACTTTGGATTTATATTTAGATAATACGATGTGGTTAGGTTAAATATATTTTAATTAAATTTTTTTATTTGTAGGACTTCGATATATGTTTTAATAATATCATATAGTTAGTTTTATAATTTAAATATTGAATATATTTTAATTTGAATTTGTTATATATATGTTTGTAGGATTTTGGATATTAGACGTAAGGATTTTGGATATGTGTGAATAAAAGGGGTATTCGGTTATACAAAAGAGAGAGAGAGAGAGATGGTAGATAATATACACACGGCTTACGCGGCTTAATTTGAACCATTTTGAAGCCCTCTTATATATATATATATATATATATATATATATATATATATATATATATATATATATATATATTAGCCTAGCATCTTCGATTTTTCAGACGAGTCTTACTTTCCTGGATTTACTAGACCAATTTGTAGGTCACCATCATCCTACAGAGTCACTCGTAGATAATAGATAAATATCGGACTATGCTGCTATATCATGTAACAATTGAAATTGAGTAAAACTAACTCATATAATAGAACATCATATTGCATTTCAGAAACAAACTTAATTTACAAGCTGCTTAATTTACATGCTGGAAAAAAACTAATAATACATAGCTAGGGGATTTCCCTTTCGGAAATCCCTTTATTTAAATAAAAACGAAAGATAAAAACTTAAAAGCACTTTTTACCAGTAGACATATTTCAATACGTACACAACAAGAGGTTCAGGATTTGCTTCACCGAAGAAGAAGGATGTAAGAAGAGGACGTGCACGGGAGTAGTAGAAATGTTCTGCCTCTTCGCATAAGAGAATTCTTCTATTTATAGGGCAGAAGACATAGTAGGGGTCTTAGACGAGTCTTTGACACTTGTTAACCCATGGAGTAGGGTTCAGACATGTGGAGGTTCATAAAAGGACACGTATTCTCATATGTTGACAGGTGTAATAGAGATCTGGAATGGAGAGACACGTGTTTTTCTGGTAGGGACACATGTTAACAAGTGTAGTAAAGGTCTGGCCTGGAGAGACACGTGTTATAGTAGGGATTTGGTATGATTTTAAGAGCCACGTGGAGAGACATGTAGTAGAGTAGTCAACAAACAAATCTAGGTTATGTTCTGCTATACTGTCAAAAGACATAGGTGACATGTCTGAGTCAGCAAGCAAATCAGCAGTGGGGCTTGTAGAGTCTTGTCTTGGTACAGGAACATCTTGTACTGGAGGATCATGATTTGCTATCTTTCTTTCTTCTTTCTTGAAGAATTCTTTCATTCCTGTTTCTATGGCTCTGGATACTTCTTCCATTGTATTCTTTATCTTGACCTTCTTTTTTTTCTTGCAATCTTAATCTTACCCGTTCTAGTCTTTTCTTCTATCCTTTGTCTTCCTTGTATTTCGTCAAAAATTTGTTGGAGTTTGTCTACGTCTCTCTGTTGAGTCTTTTTGTCTTCCTGCAGTTTTATGTCTTCAGTAGCTACCTGTTTATCTCGGCTTTTGGGCAAAAGCCGCAGCCATCAACGGATTTGATTTGTCTTTACCTGCCACCGTTTGAGCCGGACTAGCTGCTGGGCTTGTAGATCCAACAGATTCTCTAAGTTGGCTTTTAGGCAAAACCACAGCCATTAACGGACTTGATATATCTTTACCGGTTGCCGTTTGAACTGGACTAGCTGTTGGCTTTGTGGACCCAACATAATCCTTTACTGCATTCAGAGGAGAATGCACATCCATCTCATCATTTTTTATTAAAGACCAAAGGATAAGTCTGCTTTGGTGGAAATTTGTTTTGTAAATCTTTTCTTTCTAAATCTGCTATCCTTTGAATAAGCTGTTGCTTTTCTCTGACAAGGACATGTATGTTTTCATTTAGTCTTTTTACAGTTTTTGAGAGTACCTCGCAATGATCACAAAACAAAATCTTTTCATTAGTATCACGAATAATAGAAAATTCCAGATGTCTATTTTGTATACTTCTAAAAGATGGGGAAACAAAATAATTTGGTCCAAGATGTTGTCTTGCTATGTCTAATGCTTCAGATAAATAGTAAAAACCTTTGTAAAGCGGACTAGCAAAATTTTTTATATTGTCTAGTACTTCTATCCAGGTATGGTATACACCTGGAACCTTTCCTCTGAAATACTACATAAAATTTAAAGTTAGTTTTAATCTGTGTAAATAGTCCTGATAATGCATTCATGCTTGGTAGAAAATATTTTTGATCTTTTTTGTTAAAGGAAATCCATAAATTATATACTAAGCATTTTTGTTCTTTTGTAAGTGATATATAAGACTGAGTTCTAAAAGCAATATTGCTATTCGGAAATACTAGTAGTTCTACATTACCAAATCTTAATCTTTCTTGACTATAGGAAGTCTGTGCTAGCTGATTCAGACTAAAGATGTTCTAACTACCATTACCATAGTGTTGAAGAGTTCTTTGGTCCAGAGGCCTGTCCATCTATAGAATAAAATAATCTTGTCAGATCAGATCTTATAAACTATCTATAAATTCAACCGAATCAAAAGGTTCTTTTGCTATACTATATAAAGGAATTTTTTTCAATTAGTATTATTCCATTCTTCTAGAGATAGGCTAATTTTGTCTATTGAAGTATTGGTTATTTCAAGGTCTAGAATGTCATTTTGTATTTCTGTGTTATTTTATTTTTCTTTATATTTTTTTAATCATTTCTTCTACTATCTTCATATTTTCTAATATGTTTTCTAAGATTAGTCATGGTATCATCTACATGTCTGACTGCTATAGCTCTATAAGCTGATTTATTTAGTTTCTTTATAACTCCTTTAAATTTTTTCATGATATGGACTAATTTATAGGCTTCATTAATTTGTTCTTCAGAGTATTTTTCAGTTTTTCTTTTAGTCATCAATTTTTTTGTGTGGTTTGTTTCCCACTACGCTTCCTAGCGTACTGTGATGAATGAGGCGACTAACTTCCTATGTGAAATTTCTTGTAGATGTAAGTCCTACTTAGTACTCTCCCCTAGTAAGTTCCATATATAATTAGTTTTTTTCCTGACTAGGGAAGAGTACTGAGTATGACTTACATCTACAAGAAATTTCACACATATAATATTTTTCTCTCACAAACCTATTAGCATAACCAATATAACTTCTGAAAAAAGAAGCCAACCAATATAACTTCTGAAAAAAGAAGCCAACCAATATAACTTCTGAAAAAAGAAGCCCCCCCCTCTTATTTTGGTATCAGAGCCCATAAAACAGATTCAACGGACCTCCATAAATTTGAATATCTAGAGGCAAAACTAAAAGCTACTAAGAAAATAGTTATAAACATAGAACAATTACTAAAGGATATAAATAGAAAATTAGACTATATCAAGACTCAAAATCAAGAAAAATTAGAGAAAATATCAAGACTAGAAAATCTACCCAGTCAGAAAGAGGTTCTAAATTTAAAATATACTTTGGATAAATCACAAAAACTAATAATATAGAAGAAGTGCTTAGCACTATAACTAAAAAGATAAATAATTTAACATTAAAATCTACAGGAAAAGAATCAATATCAAGAAAAGTTACTTCATTCAGATTTTCTGCCCAAAAACCACAATGAATAGTTTAGGATCTACTAGTAGAAAATTATGATAAATTTCAACGAGAAGAATTAAATATTTTAAATCCTAGAACTTTATATCAAACAAAACGATTTGAAGCTAGAACAAATTTTTTTAAGCATATAAGAGAACAAGCCATAAGTTGTTTATGTAATCAGAGTATTAACCTACCCTTAATAAGCAAAGAAGGAAGCAACGAACTAAAAAAATTCTGCTTATGAGCTTGTGCATTTAGGAGTAATAGTCATAGGCATAAATGGTTTAATGAGAAAGAATTTAGGATGCAAAACTTTGATAACAATATATGATAAAAGATGGAATGACATATCAAAAGGAATGTTAGTAAGTATAGAAGTACATATGAACAGTAATTCAGGAATATTTTATTGTAGTCCAAATTTTTTGATAACCATAAAAGATTTTATAAAAAATATATATGTAGGAATACAGACCAAAGGATATGAGGATGTATGTGTCATGACCCCCACCCAGATATTCGGGCACGAGTACATGGGCCATGCCCAGCCTACGCTGCAGTATCGACGGTAGAACGTGTTTGCCATTAAAATTCTTTGATTGTAAATTTCAATACAAACAGAACAGTATTACAATATAGGACTTAGATGTAGTCCTAGAAGTACACTTTTGTTTAATCTGGGTCTCTTGTGCCGATGGAGCGAGTGGTAATGCGTTGACTCCGTTGACGAGCTGACGACGATTATCGGTTCTCTGAAGGTTTGAATTGCTTTGCGTGCTGGAGCTTGCTGAGAGGAGGAAGACGTTGAGTGTCTGTATCTGCCTCTCTGGTGGTATGTTCGTTCGTATCTGTGTGTAAGAAGAAAATGATTCCTCTATTTATAGTTGCTCATGCGCGCATATGTAGGATGCGCCGGTGCGTGGGGACGCCACGTGTTGATTGCTGATGGAGGCGCATGGGTGATGCGCCCTGATCGAGGGGTTGACTTCTTCACATTGCTGTTGTGAGCCGACACGTAGCTGAGGAGAAGATCTTTCTGTTGCTGAGATCTTGGATGAGTTGAGTCAAAGGACATGTGTCATCGACCCATGGCTCGGAGATCTCGGATTTGGTGGAGAATGATCTGGTAAGATGTGCCAAGGATTGGGCGCATGAGGAGACTTTGGCTCGTAACCTTTATGAGTCACGAACCATTCTGGGCGCATGGCTTTTGAGGCGCATGCAGGCGACTTTCCTTCTATCTTTTGGGATCAGAGAGCAGTCTGGGGCGCATGGCTTTTGAGGCGCATGCAGAGCTTCAGATGGAGATTTTCCTTCTGTCTTTAGGGATCAGTGAAGAGTCTGAAGCGCATGGCTTTTGAGGCGCATGCAGATTTGGACGCATGGCTGCAGAGGCGCATGCGGGTGGTTGAGTGGCCACGTGGCAGTAGCCGTCGGGGTAAAGTCATGATGATGCTGACGTTGCCGATGCTTCGTCTTCTGAAAAAGCTGCCGACTGTTCAGACTTTGGGAGATGTGCTGCCAACTCTGTCAGTTCAGCATTTAATGTTGGTGACATTCGATGGACAGCTGAGGGGGCGCGTCGATTGGCGTTCCACTGGGTATGGGGACGCATGGGGGCGCATCCTCTGTGATGCGCTTGGTTCTGAAGGGCGCATCTGTGTGATGCGCCTGAAGTCGAAGGGCGCGTCTGTGTGATGCGCGGTCTGGCCGGCGCATCTGCTTCGTGATACGTCTTTGATGGTGCAACTGTTACGTTCTTCGAGTGCTTTAAATAGCCGTTTTGACTTGGCTGAATTCGAAGCGTCTGGTTCATCCATTTAATGTAAGTTCATTGCTCAGAATTCGGAGAGCCATCCACTTGGCGCGTGGGTTTGATCTGTCCGGCCTTTAAATAGTGGCATGGAGAGAAGGTTTGCTTCTCGTTCTCTCATGTACTTCCAATATGAACTTGGGTACTCGAGTGCACTCTGTTGACGAAGTGCTCCCGAGGGTGAAGATGAGACGCCATATCGTCGTTGATGCACTTGAAGGTGACTGTTACATCCAAAAGACGGAGTCGAGGGCTTCCGAGGCAGGCGGAAGGTGCCTGTTGCATCCAAAGATAGGGATGCTCGGGCCTCGTCTCCGTTGTTCCGGAAGAGCCGTAGATCGGAATGGCGGTGCTAGGCTCTTTCTTCCTTCAAAGTGGGTGTTGCCCACTCTGGTTGTGTTGAAAGCTGCTCCTTTAGCCGTATTTCGATTACGGTCTTTCTTGATCTTTGGAGGCTCTTTCGAAGCCTCCCCTGGCCACAGATTTGCGGTGCTCTTCTCTTCCTCGGTTCCAGCCAGAGGGTTAAATGTTTTATTAGTCGAAACACTTATCAGGTGAGCCTGGCTGGAAGAGCGGTACATAACTGGACTGCTGAAGGGATGCACATAACTGGAGATGCACATAACTGAGCTGCTGAAGGGATGCGCCTTGCTGAGGGCGCATGGTGGGATGCGCCCGGTTGAAGGCGCATGGTGATTGCTGCGCCTGACTGGAGGCGCATGATGGCTGTTGCGCCTGACGGGAGGCGCATGGTGACTACTGTGCCTGACTGGAGGCGCATGGTGACTGCTGGCTGTAGACTTAGGATCTTTCCTTTGTAGAAGTTTTCTTTTGTACAGCCTCCTCTAGACATGTAATAGATTTTTATAAGTTCTCTTTCCATGTCTATATTTGCTGCTTTTGTTGTTTTGTCCGAGCTCTGACGTATGGATTGTCTGACGCATGGGCCTTCTGGTTGTGAATTTCCATGCTTCTACAAGACCCCCTTCAAAGTTTTCAAAACTTTTGGATAAGTTTTGGAATACTTTGAATAAGAAGCATGGAGGTCAGGGCACATGACTGTTGGGGCGCATGCCTGTTCGGGCGCATGCTCCTCTCAGTTAATGTATATGATGATGCCTCGGTAACCGAAAAGATTAATGATGATCTTTTGGTTTTGTTTTGCTGTTATCTCTTCACAGAACCCGAGGCGACGGCTGAGATCACACATCATCGGGTCACGCGTGCGACTAAGCCCTATAAATAGGCAAGAGATGGAGTGAGAGAGTTCTTCTTCTCCTTGCTTTTTGCTTTCTTTAGAGTTCTTCTTCAAAAACCCTAACTTTTTCTTCTTGAGAGAATGGCTCCCAAGACACCTCGCGGCGGTACAGGCAAGGGAAAGGAGCCGGTGGAGTATGCTGAGGGGGATGCCCCTATCACCATTGTGACTCCGGCCGATGTTCGCCCTGCTGTGACGGGTGGGTGTCATCTTTTCCACTACTTTCTTTGTTCAGGCGGTCCTTGGATCATGCGACTGAGTTGACAACTCTCTTCTGCCGATGCGTATGGACCACTGTCCTCGTCGAGGTTTCACCCCGCCAACGTGCATAGGTTTAGGCCTTTATCATGCACCGAGGTTTAACTGCGGACGCGCATGGGTTCATACCCTAAATGTGCCGAAGCCTTTGCTGATGCGCATGGGTTTATACCCTGATGATGCGCCGAAGCCTTTTACTGAGGCGCATGGGTTTACACCCAAATGATGCGCCGAAGCTGAGGCGCATGGGTTTACACCCTGGTGATGCGCCGAAGCTTTTGACACACTTTGTCTTTTTGCCTGACCTTTGATTTTTGTTGTGCCAGTATCGATGACGATTCCGCTGCTGAATGAGGTCCTTCTGGATGCCTCCCTTTGTCAAATGGGAGTTGATTTTGACGAGGCTGTTGTCAATCCTGCCAAGGGTGTTATCTTACAGGATCAACCTCCTGAAAGGGTGCTGCAGATCCAGAACCAGTTGCCGACTTTCCTCCAGAGTATGATGGAGAGCGGAAAACTGAAATCTGTTGAATCCGGAGATGTGAACTTCTTGAGACCCGCCTTTTTGTTTGGTGACCGCCTGATCTCCACGGAAGCGAAGATACTGAAGGTCAAAGAAGACTGGTTCTTTTCAGCAAAAGGCATGGTGCTGTACATGCGACAACTCGATCGCCAGTTGTCGCTGACAGCCTTCTATCGTCTAGCTTCGAAGAGAAGGATGTCCTGGGATCTTACTCCTTCTCAGGGAGGGGCTCTAGGAGGTGCTCTTTCGATTGATGCTACCTCGAATCAAAGGGATACCCTATCTGCTTCACGAACCAGTCCCTCGTTCAGTTGTCGAACTTTGTGTCCCGGGAGCCTCTACAGTGAGGTCCCCACCGACACTTTTGCCTTCAATGCTCCAACCTTCGCGAGCCGGATGTTGACATCGAAGGTTGTGTACCCGAAAGGTGGCTTTAGGGTCGAAGGTTGGTGTCATCACATCTCGAGGTGGGACGAGTTGACCACTTGGGTGCTTTCGAAGTTCAAGGCTGAGCTTAAGGAGATTGGGCTGACAGTCGCCATCCGTGCCACGCAGGCTGGCGTGGATCTCAATAAGCCTATGTTTCTTGCACTCTTGGAGTTGTTCAATACCCAGACTGGTACCTTTTACACTCCCGTGGGGGAGTTGGGGTTGGCTCTCCACGAGATGTACGAAGTGTCCAAGCTTTTCTGGGGCTCAGAGCCGTACGAGGAATATTTCCCATCGAATGAAGAGATCCAGGTCCTGGAAAATAAGAACTCAGAGATGATGGCCGTCTTCAAGGAAGTGGCGAGCCACCATTATTTGATGCATCGGAAGGACAAAGTCAAGACTCAGCCTCATGTGACTGCTTGGAGGGATTATGTTACAGACTCCTTGAGACGGGACTACTCGATTTACATGATGGACGGTCGTTATTTGTGTTTGCAACGACCGTAGAGCGTTATCTAATGTATACATGGCATTCCAATATGGAAGACAAGAATAATTAAAAGACACTCTATTATTGATGAAATACGAGATTTTATTCCGTAGGATTACATTGTCTAAGGAGGGTGCATCTACATCAGCAGAGATATATTCGCCAAGCTCCTCATCTGTAAGTACTGGGGTTGGATCAGGTAAGTCCACCACAGCTTTGATTTTGGGGTCCGAGAGGGTTACGTGAGCCCTCCCTGGTATCTTGGATGACTGTGGCGGCTTGCCCTTGAGACGCACCTTCAGTGGTGCCTCAACTGCGCCTCCAGTGATTGGTGCCTTCCCCTGTAATTTTACCACCAGGGGAGCCGATGTTTGAGGCGGCTTCCCTTTGAGGCGTATCTTCAGGGGAGCTTCAGGAGTTGGTGCTTTTCCTGGTAGCTTGATGCTCATTGGAGGCACCTTCTGGGGCGGTTTGCCCTTGAGTTGGATCTTCAAAGGGGCATCGGGAGTCATCTCAGGCTCCATGTCCGGCTCAGCTGCCGTCTTTGCCTCGTCATCAACATCATTGGCTTCCTTCTCGTCAAGTGACTTATATAAGTCGGAATCGGTAAAGTAGGCTTCAATCCCTTTGAAAGGATCGATGTCTGCGAACTCCGTCCGGATGATACCGTTGGTGGATACATATTTCATGCATTGGTGGAGCGTGGATGGCACCACCATGTACTCATGTAGCCATGGTCGACCGAGCATGATGTTGTAGTTGACCTCGGCATCCACAACATAGCAGGTCACCTCAGTTTTGAGGTTATCGATGTGACACTTCAGTCGAATTTTGCCCAGTGGCTCGCTTTTGCTAGCGTTGAAGCCGCTGATGGTTGTGTTGGAGGGCGCCAGTCGGTACATTGGGATCCCCAGTGTTGATAACAGCGCCTACGGAATGATGCTGAGAGAAGACCCCGGATCGATCTGAATTCGGTTCACCTTGACTGATCCGACATACCCTGTATAATACAGCGGTCGGTTATGTCGGTGGTACTTGAGCAGCATGTCTTATTGGGTGAAAGTTATGTTTGGGATAACTTCATCCGTACAATGACAGTGCGCACAAGTAGTTGGGAGGTCTTCAGGCTGCTTGACCTGACTGAGAAAGGATTCGGTATCCTTCAGAGCTTCACAGAGAGCTTCTCGGGAGTCCTTGGAAAGACGCAGGAGCTCGAACAAAGATAGGCGGGCAGGAGTACTGGCCAGTTGTGCCAGTATGTCGAAGTTGTGGGGCTTGGCTAGCCCCGAAGCATTCTCCTTTCGTAGAGGCCTGTCGAAATGAGCCTCCACCTGCTTCTGCTTATTGGCTGCTGAGGGCTTAGACGGGCCCTCTTCCTGGACAGCGAGGACGGTGCAGGGAGGCACCACTTCGGCGACAGCTTCGCCGGGTTGGACGTTCTGTTGTGAACGCGTCTGCACAGGAAGTGCCTCTTCTGTTGAAGAAGAGACCATGCGGCAAGACTTGATCTTCCTGCCTTTGGATTTGGAGGTAGGACGTACCTCTGGTTGAGTCATCTCGGAGACGAGGTCGGGGTGGACCCATAGGACCTCTCCTCGAGATGTGGTGAGTGGGATGAGTCCACTCACATTGTCACGGGTAGGTGGTAAGTTAACCACCTCCATTGTCGCCTTAGGGATGGGGACGACGCCATCTTGTGTGGTAGTCGACGGCAAGGTGCCGAACTGGAGTGACACCACATTGGCTGACACCGTCTTCTCTTCGTAGTCGACGGAGATTACATCCGCATTGATCATGCGCTGGATGTAATTTTTTAGGACATAACAGTCCTTGGTCGGGTGTCCGACAAACCGATGGTAGTGACAGTACCTCGGGTTGTCCACTTTCCCAACTTCATCGGGCCACTTTGGGTCCGGTAGCTTGATCTTGTCACCCTGCTTCAGTATTTCAAAAAGTTGCAAGGTGTCTTCGTCGTTGAACGAATAAACCTCCTTGGGCCTTGGTGCAAGTGGAGGTTTCTGAGTAGGCGCAGGTGCGCCTTTCGAGGCATTAACAGTCAACGCCTGCTTCCCCTTTGTCTCACGTCTGGGGTTATTGGCCGCAGACCTTTTCCCCTTGTCATCAAAGGCAGGGAAGCTGACCCCCAGAAGACGTGCATTGGCCGCCTTCTTTTCTGCGGCTTCTGCTTCGATGATCAGGGAGCTCCAGTCGGGGGGAGGAGTAGAGTTGAGCCAGAGTTTGACTGCAGGCAGCATGTTCATGCTGCAAGAGGAGAGGAGCGCATGTTCCGGCATGCCTGGAGGTAGTCTGAAGCAGGCCTGTCGGAATCGTTCGATGAACACCCGAACCGTTTCCTTCTCCTTCTGGCGTATCTCTATGAGGGATGCCATCGTCATGTCCTTCCCGCCGTCGTAGAAGCGGTCGAGGAAGAGGCGCGTCAAATCATCGAAGGATGATATGGAATTGTTGGGGAGGCTGCAATACCAGTCATACGCCACTCCCTTCAATGCTCCGACAAATATGCTAGTGAGGAGCGCGTCCTCCTTCGAGAGATGTCCCGTTTGGGACTGGAAGTATGTCAGGTAGCGACGCGAAAAGTCCTTCCCGTCGTATGGCGTCAGTGTTTGTAATTTATACTTTGGAGGATAAACCACCTTGTTCCACTCGAGGGGATAGGGTTGGGGGATGCCCATCTTCTGGCGCTCCTCTTGCCTGTTCTTGGACTCAAAGCGCTCCCGTAAGTCCTTGATCATTTCGACCATATCCTCCGTGGAGCTGGGAGTTGGAGAAGGTGGTACCACCTGGAGTTGGGCATTTGAGGGCTCAGACGTCCGGGGTACTTCTCGGCGGTCTGTGTCTGAGGGTACCCGTTGAAGGGGCACACTCGACTCCCCATTGGCCCCTGGGTCGGGACCGGTCGAAGGTGTTCGGGTCAAGGCCGATCGTATTTCAAACACCGCCTGAGTCAGTGTTTGCATGGAAGCAGAGAGGGTTTTGAGTCCTCCTTCTAATATGTCTATGCGATGGACGATGTCCTGCGGCGGCGCATCAGACTCGGAATCATCCCCAGCCATGTATACTGTCATGACACGGCCGGGAGTGGATGGATTGGTTGAGGCTTCGCTCTCGGCCTCACTCTCATGTAGGGGAGTCGCCTCTCCTGGAGCTTCATCTTGGCCACCCCCAGCCACGTTCTGGAGGTCATTTTCGACGGGCGCATCTGCAAGGGTCTGATTACCCTCAGCTCCGTCTTGAAGGGCCTCTTCGTCTCCGAAACTACCCCCAGCTGTGTTCTGGGGGACATCCTCATTTTGAGAGGCTTCTGGGAGGCAGACTTCGCCTCGAGGATGAAGATCCGCCGCAGCTATGTTTTGGACATCTTCGTCTCCAGAAACAAGGGTCTGACAACCCCCAACTTCCTCCAAGAACTTCTTCCTCGACCGAGTGCCTTCGAACACTCCGGAGGACGAGACAGCTGCCTTGGTTTTCCTCGGCTGGCTTTTGGATGAGGACGAGGAATTGCCGGTCGTCTTTCGGACTGACGAGGAGTTGGAGATCACGTTGCATGAAGCAACCCTTGGCGCCTTTTCTGTCGATACCTTCCTCCCAAGGCGATGTCGGAGGGGTGTTGATGATTGCAGCCGCTGAAAGACTGACTACCTTGGTGGTACTGTCGCCTTGCAACAGCAGTTGATGGTGACCACCGTACAAGTATGCCCCGTGAGAGGCGTATCATGCTTGTTGGTCGTCTCTCCTGACCGGCGCTTGTGAGTGATCACGTTACACAGGTCGTTGAAGGAGAGTGCTACCTTCGCACCCCCTTCAAGCTCATGGCAAGGCCAAGCGCTGGGGTGGTCAAGTGAGTGCTGCGCCCCCTGATCTGATACCAAACAGGCATCCCGATCAGTAGTGGGGGAACCACAACATTTGTTTGTCTTGTTCGACTTGGTTGTGCACACAGTAGATGCGCCCAAATGAGGCAAGAGTTTTGAAGGTCGGCTCGTTCTCGGCGCCGCAGCACTCGAGTCGACCTTGTACAACTTACCATCAGCAGCGCACATGATTGTGAGCGCATGCTTCTGGCTTGTTGCTAGCATAGCACGTTTGGGACGCATGGCCCGTGCTGTCTTGGACTTCTTCGTACCAGGCCGCTGGGGCGCGTAGTACTCAGAATCCAAATTCTTCTCGCCACTACAGCGAGTGAGTCTGTCAAAGACAGAGATCTTCTGTGGCGCATTAGAGATGATGCGCGGGGCATTGGCTGTGCCCCTGCTCCGTCGACGTATCTTCCTCGCCTGAGAGAGAGATGGCTGGGAAATGTGGTTAGCCGTACGTTTCCCCGAGAGATGCGCTGTACCAGCAGGCGCATCTTGGTTGCTGAGGACGTCAGCTGGAAGGGAAGGCTGGATTGGCGCATCCCCTTCGGTGGTGGTGCCCGAGGCGTCGACCTTGCGCACCCAGACTCGGCGGGTCTTCTTCGGCTTCGACAGCCGCTTCGAAGGACTCGTACTGCCTTCAGATATGAACTCCTCATACGCCTGTTGATTGAGGCGTATGACCAGCGTCTTGTGGGAGGAGCCCACATTCACGTCGTCGGCTTGCGACACAACTTTCTCGGTGGAGGAAAAAGAGGTCCCCAGCAGAGTCGCCAGCTTGTTTGCCATTAAAATTCTTTGATTGTAAATTTCAATACAAACAGAACAGTGTTACAATATAGGACTTAGATGTAGCCTTAGAAGTACACTTTTGTTTAATCTGGGTCCCTTGTGCCGATGGAGCGAGTGGTAATGCGTTGACTCCGTTGACGAGCTGACGACGATTATCGGTTCTCTGAAGGTTTGAATTGCTCTGGGTGCTGGAGCTTGCTGAGAGGAGGAAGATGTTGAGTGTCTGTATCTGCCTCTCTGGTGGTATGTTCGTTCGTATCTGTGTGTAAGAAGGAAATGATTCTTCTATTTATAGTTGCTCATGCGCACATATGTAGGATACGCCAGTGCATGGGGATGCCACGTGTTGATTGCTGATGGAGGTGCATGGGTGATGCACCCTGATCGAGGGGTTGACTTCTTCACGTTGCTGTTGTGAGCCGGCACGTAGCAGAGGAGAAGATCTTTCTGTTGCTGAGATCTTGGATGAGTTGAGTCAAAGGACATGTGTCATCGACCCATGGCTCGGAGATCTCAGATTTGGTGGGGAATGATCTGGTAAGATGCGCCAAGGATTGGGCGCATGAGAAGACTTTGGCTCGTAACCTTTATGAGTCACGAACTATTCTGGGCGCATGGCTTTTGAGGCGCATGCAGGCAACTTTTTTTCTATCTTTTGGGATCAGAGAGCAGTCTGGGGCGCATGGCTTTTGAGGCGCATGCAGAGCTTCAGATGGAGACTTTCCTTCTGTCTTTAGGGATCAATGAAGAGTCTGAAGCGCATGGCTTTTGAGGCGCATGCAGATTTAGACGCATGGCTGCAGAGGCGTATGCGGGTGGTTGAGTGGCCACGTGGCAATAGCCGTCGGGGTACAGTCATGATGATGCTGACGTTGTCGATACTTTGTCTTCTAAAAAAGCTGCCGACTGTTCAGACTTTGGGAGATGTGCTGCCAACTCTGTCAGTTCAGCATTTAATATTGGTGACATTCGATGGACAGCTGAGGGGGCGCGTCGATTGGCGTTCCACTGGGTATGGGGACGCATGGGGGCGCATCCTCTGTGATGCGCTTGGTTCTGAAGGGCGCATCTGTGTGATGCGCCTGAAGTCGAAGGGCGCGTCTGTGTGATGCGCGGTCTGGCCGGCGCATTTGCTTCGTGATACATCTTTGATGGTGCAACTGTTACGTTCTTCGAGTGCTTTAAATAGTCGTTTTGACTTGACTAAATTCGAAGCGTCTGGTTCATCCATTTAATGTAAGTTCATTGCTCAGAATTCGGAGAGCCATCCACTTGGCGCGTGGGTTTGATTTGCCCGTCCTATAAATAGTGGCATGGAGAGAAGGTTTGCTTCTCGTTCTCTCATGTACTTCCAATATGAACTTGGGTACTCGAGTGCACTCTGTTGACGAAGTGCTCCCGAGGGTGAAGATGAGATGCCATGTCGTCGTTGATGCACTTGAAGGTGACTGTTACATCCAAAAGACAGAGTCGAGGGCTTCCGAGGCAGGCGGAAGGTGCCTGTTGCATCCAAAGATAGGGATGCTCGGGCCTCGTCTCCGTTGTTCCGGAAGAGCCGTAGATCGGAATGGCGGTGCTAGGCTCTTTCTTCCTTCAAAGTGGGTGTTGCCCACTGTGGTTGTATTGAAAGCTGCTCCTTTAGCCGTATTTCGATTACGGTCTTCCTTGATCTTTGAGGCTCTTTCGAAGCCTCCCCTGGCCACAGATTTGCGGTGCTCTTCTCTTCCTCGGTTCCAGCCAGAGGGTTAAATGCTTCATTAGTCGAAGCACTTATCAGATGAGCCTGGCTGGAAGAGCGGCACATAACTGGGCTGCTGAAGGGATGTACATAACTGGAGATGCACATAACTGAGCTGCTGAAGGGATGCACCTTGCTGAGGGTGCATGGTGGGATGCATCCGGTTGAAGGTGCATGGTGATTGCTGTGCCTGACTGAAGGCGCATGATGGCTGCTGCGCCTGACGGAAGGCGCATGGTGACTGCTGCGCCTGACTGGAGGCGCATGGTGACTGCTGGCCGTAGACTTAGGATCTTTCCTTTGTAGAAGTTTTCCTTTGTACAGCCTCCTCTAGATATGTAATAGATTTTTATAAGTTCTCTTTCCATGTCTATATTTGCTACTTTTGTTGTTTTGTTCGAGCTCTGACGTATAGATTGTCTGACGCATGGGCCTTCTGGTTGTGAATTTCCATGCTTCTACAGAACGCTGTCAAGTACCCAATAAATATCTACATCTAGATGATCTATATATAACAACAATATGTACTCCAATCACAAACATCTAAGAAGATATGAATAAGAAGAGATAACAGTATCACTAGAATAACTAAAATCTACAAAATGATCATATGAGACAAGAATGTATCGGAGACAAAATAATAACAAAAACTAAATCAAACTACCAGGCAACTCACGGTGAAAGAATATCGAGATCTGCCTCAGCTAGCATCATCCTGTAGTCCAATAATGTGGGGCATAACAATTCCTAAAATTTTGTCAACGTATCCAGTCAGGATGGAAACGAGTCCATAAACTAACAACTGTTCCAAATGAATTGACAAATACTATAAGAGACAGTTATAATGGAATACAAGATGAAATATCAAGACTGGAAGTAAAACAGTACAAGTGAACTGAATATCATGTCAGGATATGAAATACTGGAATGTAAAACAGTACATGAATATCTGATGTACAATATAAATATAAACAGTGCCTTGAGATATTAGAGCGTTATGTGATCGGCTTGGGTCTGGATCAGGCTGTTCCATTTGACCGGCTATGAACATAAAAAAAATATATATAGGGTCAGGCCGGCAAAAATGGAAAGCTATGCACAGGAAGTATCAGGTCAGGCTACACCCTACGTACGGTAAGGGTAGATCAGCTATGCACGGGAAGTGACAGGAGGGGTATTGATCACATAACCTCTAATAACTTCCCATCCCCGAATAGTATAATAGATCCAACCATGACACGTCATGACACAGAATTCAAAAGCAGGGAGCCAGCCCACTCCCAAATTGGTGTCTATACAAGTATAGAAAACAAGATCGAACAATGTACCCATATACCAGGTAATCCAGGAATAACATCTCATGACGGGATCCAACGAATACTAGTCCGTGTATCCTCGTGTCGAAAAATAAGTAAAACACTACAACTGAATCGGATATAGTAGATATCAAAAAAATGAAAACTATCAGAGAATATACTCGCCTCATTTTAGTTGGAAGTCGACGTGCACGACACGAACGTGTCGACACGGAATAGGAATGATGCTAAGCTCCACAAGATGGTCCCAAACGACGGCATATGCAGTTCCACTGAGTCCAAAAAAAATCCAAATAGCCTAGTTTGATATATAATAGTCTAGAATCATGATTTGACACGATAATCGAGATGAGAAATAGGAAACGACTATAATAGTCGTGACTTACGATTTAAGGGAAAAGAATAACTATAAATACATATCTATCTACAAATCATTTATAATATTTAGAAACTATAATTTTATTTATAAAATATTATTAGGTAATACTAGAAACCCAAGTTGTAGGCTAATAATATGAATTACAAGTTGTAGGCTATTAAAAATATCAAGTTGTACCTCGTTATTAGTACATCGAAACCTACGACACGTAAATTATAGTGTCCCGCTCCGCGAAGGCACTATATAGACAGAAAGATCGGATTGCTGGCTCTGCAACCGAAGACGATTGATCTGGATGAGTAGACGAAGTCTCATTTGCTGATTCGCTTACGCCTAATAAGAATCTGAGTTTTTGATTGAATGCTATTGTTAATAACAAGATAGTAAATCATTGAGTATGCTTTAAGAGAATCCACATGTTACTATGCTAATACGAGAAAAAGAGATAATCTGCATGCTAAAAAGTAGAACTGTTGCTTGCTCATAAGAAATGAACTGATGCATGTATGCTAAAGTAGAGATGCTACCTTTAATCATTGAACTGTTGCCATGCTAACAAGAAAAGAAAAGAGATTGCTTATATGTCCCGAACTAGTATGCTTTCAAAGGTAAAATGATATGCTATATCTGTATAGAACTGTTATTATGTTCCAAGAAAGTGGAATGCTATTGAATGCTATCGAATGACCGAATGCTATTGAATGCTATCGAATGACCGAATGCTATTGAATGACCGAATGAGAATTGAATGCTAACGAATGACCAAATGATTAAGGCTAGTTATGAACTGGTCGCTACCTGTTGCACTGTTAAGTTTTATCTGACAAAAAGAAACAAGTCATGCATTGGTCTCGGACAACTTGTTAACAAGGTAATAGTCTCTCGATGATACCGGGGGCACCCGGGATCGATCGGCCTAGGAGAGATTATAATAGCACCCGGGGTAAATACTACACCTCAGAAATATTGTGTCCTTAGCGACGAGCTGAACCATGAGTCTCAGCGGCTAATCATGGGGAGCGGACCCATGGACCACCATGTAGTTAGGACATGCATATGAACAAATCTTTATTGCGTAGCCTAACACAGAATGATCATGTAGTTAGGACATGCATATGAACAAATCCTTATTGCAAAGCCTAACACAAAACGATGATGGTAAATAATGCTTCTTATATACATATGCAAATTGTGCTAACCTGTTTTGTGCAGGGATGTGTTGGCACATCAATTTTGATACATTGTTCACAATAACCCTTGTACGTCTTTAGTGTGTACTTTTCACAGGCACTTCCAAAAAGACAAGAATAGAAGAAAGGAATCTCCATGCAAATTCCATGAAGCTTATCAAAGACCATGGAGCTCTACAATTCTCTAATATCAAGATGATGATGTACTACAACAAAGAGAATTGCAAAAGACTATGAAGCAGACCATACAAAAAGATCCAGCTTGAAGACTACAAAGAAGACGGTTCTTATCCCTGTCCCTTTTCTGAGTCTGTAAATGTTTAGGAATCTTTGTATGCACTTTGCTAAGATGACAAATGATAAAGAAAAAAAATGGTGAAATAGTCATTCAGAGGAGACGGAAAATTCGCCGGATTTCCGGATAAATTTGTCGGATAATCCGATCGCTCACAGCAAGTTAGTGAGCCAAAGATCAGATCATCCGACGGACATCCGCGGAAATCCGCCGGATAATCCGATCGCTCACAGCAAGTTAGTGAGCCAATGTTCGGATAATCCGACGGACATCCGCGAAAGTCATGCGGATAATCCGAACCTCTCACAGCAAGTTTGTGAGCTATAGTTCGGATCATCCGTCGGATTTCCGCTGAAATCCGACGGATAATCCGCTTGACTTATTTGCAACTTTTGAATTCAAATCCAACGGCATCTGGCAACTGCATTTAATGTATCTAACGACTCTTTTTATGACCGTTACTGTTGACCGGATAATCCGACGGATTTTTGCTGAAATCCGACGGATAATCCGGTTGATGACTGAATGACCTTTATGACTTTGGATTTGTATAAAAGGGGCTTTAGTCTCTTCTCTTAAAAGCTATCTCTTCCAAGCTTTAAATTTTCTCAACCACAAAAGAGCTTCACCATTAATACTCCACCAAGCTTTCAATTGTCATCCTCTCCCAAAGTGCTAGAGTATTTGCGAGTTGTAATTTTTGATCTTCATGTGTTAGAAGATCAACAAGTTCTCTTCTCATCCGTTTGAAGTTGGCGAGCCTTCGTAAGAAAACTCGTGTGTTGAAGTTGGCGAGTCTTCGGATCCAAACTCGTGTTGAAGTTGGCGAGTTCTTCGGATCCAAACTCGTGTGTACTATTTGATTAAATAGTGGATTTAAGCCGGAGAGAGTTCCGGGACTGGATTGTCTCAAGCGAGGATACCAGGATACATCTTGTGTTTGATCTTCTTACTCTTTACTTTTATTTGTCATATATTGCTTCTGTTGCTCTAGTTATATTTTATTTCCCTATTCACCCCCCTCTAGGGTTCTACAATTAGTATCAGAGTTTTATTCTCTTGATTTGGATTTACACCCTTTGAGTAATCCATGGCCACTTATCCTAGTATCAACACCTTCCACAATGAAGGACACTCCACAAATAGGCCTCCCCTATTTGATGGAACCAACTATAACTACTGGAAGATTAGGATAAGTATTTATCTGAAGTCCATAGATTTTGATTTATGGGATTGTGTGATAAATGGTCTTCCTACTCCTTCCAGAGTTATTGAAGATATTGCTTCTGACACCCTTAGGGACACACTTACTGAAAATACCAAGAAGCTTGCGAGTCGAGATGCCAAGGCTATGAACGCTCTTTATTGTGCTCTCGACAGTAGTGAATTCAACCGAATCTCTATTTGCAAGACTTCCAATGAGATTTGGAAGTTACTTGAAGTCACACACGAGGGTACTTCACAAGTGAAGGAATCCAAGATTAGTAGACTCACGCAAGAATATGAGTCCTTTAAGATGAAGCATGATGAATCTATTACTTGCATGTTTACTCGTTTTGGTGATATTATTAATCCTCTCTCTTCTCTTGGTAAGGAATATCCTGCTCATGAAAAGATCAGAAAAATTCTTAGAGGATTGACAAAAGTTTGGAGTCCTAAAGCAACCGCAATCATTGAGGAGAACGACCTTACAGTCATGAACCTTGAGACCCTCATGGGTAAGCTAATGACTCATGAACTCGATATGAAGGATCAATAGGAATCCTCCATACAAGAGAAGGAGAAGGAGAAGACCAAAGAGAAGGAGAAGTCTCTTGCTCTCAAAGTTACAAAGTCCTACTCCAAGGATAGCTTCGACGACAATGAGTCGAACGACGATGAAGAAATAGCTCTCACAGCTAAGCACTTCCGGAAGTTCCTCAAATTTAACAAAGCCAACCGCTTCAGACGGGACAATGAGGAAGATCCGGCATGTTATCAACAGAAGACCCGGACACATCAAGAGGGACTGTCCGATGATAAGAAAAGACTCAAGCAAGTACGAGAAGCCTAACAAGGGAAGCTCATCCTCCAGGAAATTTGCCAACACAAACATTTGGTGTGAGAGTGACGCAAGCGACTCCAACAACGACAAAGAGTGCAAACACAATACTAACATTTGTCTCATGGCAACCGATGAGGTACTTGATGATCTCTCCTTAAATACTCTTACTTATGATGACTTGGAGAAAGCTATACTTGAATTGCATAAAGAGCACAAAGGTGTTAGGAATAAATATAAGAAATCTCTAAAAGAGGTTGATGCTCTTCAACTTGAAGTAGAAAGACTCTCAAGCATCATTATTGATGTAAAGGAAAAATCTCCTGCTTCTGACACGGATGAGATAGAGTCTTTGCGACTCAAGTTTCAAGAATCTCTTGTCACCATCAAGAAAAAGGATGATGAGATTCAATCCATGAGAAGAGCTTATGAATTTGCTATACATAAAGTTCAAGATGCTAATAAGAGAGAATATGATACTTCTATTAAGTATAATGATCTTCTTGTACAGAGTAAGAAACTAGGTAATAAGAACACTACTCACATGTATACTCCAAGACACCTCCACACTCATCACAATGCTAGGCATACTTCTTACATGAATACTACACACAAATCCTTTTCTAACACAAGGAAAGGACCTTTTGTTAAGAAAAATACTTCGCATCATGCTTTTTATTATCATCATCATAATACTAATGTTAGAGCTCCTCGTACTAGAGATTCACATATGCATGATTCTCACACATCTTCTTCTAAATCCTCTATGATTTGCAACTACTGTGGCTTGCTTGGACATACGGCCAATTATTGTCATACAAGGAAACTTGTTGATAAGAAAGTTTTTAAGTGGGTTTCTAAGACTAACACTCAAGGACCCATACGATCATGGGTACCAAAATGTTCATCTTCAACTTATGTTGTAGGTGAAGAGTCCTGCTCATGCTAGAAGCAAGTGGATTCTCGATAGCGGTTGTTCACGGCACATGATCGGGGATGCTTCATTATTTACAACGCTATCGATGAAGAAGGAAGGACACGTCTCCTTTGGTAACAATCTTAAAGGTCATATTATAGAAAATGATAATATAGGTTCCCCTCCTTATCCTTGTATTAAGAATGTGTGTTTTGTTACTAATCTTAAACATAATCTTCTTAGTATTAGTCATCTTACCGATAATGGTTATGATATCAAGTTTGTTAAGCTCAAATGCTTCATTACCAATAGTTCAAATGGATCTATTGTTTATGAAGGCATTAGAGAAAACAATATCTATGTTTTATATCTTGTCGAAGACACTAACAATGACAGGTGCTTAGTTGCTAAGAATGATGAGAGTTGGCTTTGGCACATGAGGCTCGGACACGCCAACATGGATACCATCTTTCGCCTTGCTACCAAGAAGCTCGTAAGAGGACTCCCAAGTATCTCGTTCAAAAAGAATATGGTGTGTGAAGAATGCGAGAAGAGTAAGTTAACAAAGTCATCATTCAAATCAATTAACTCTGTGAGTACTTCTAGACCTCTTCAACTTATTCATATGGATCTTTTTGGTCCTAGTAGAGTTGCTAACCTTGGAGGCAAGCTTTATGTTTTTGTTTTGGTTGATGATTTTTTGAGATTTACTTGGGTTATTTTTCTTGCTTGCAAAAGTGATACTTTTCATGAATTTGTTGCTTTTTGTAAACGTGTTCAAAATGAGAAAGGTTTTTCTATTAACAAAATTCGAAGTGATCATGGAGGAGAATTTGACAATGCCGATTTCAAAAGTTTTTGTGAAAAGAATGGTTTTGGACATGATTTTGCTTGTCCACGTACTCCTCAATAAAATGGTATTGTAGAGAGAAAGAATAGAACCCTTGGCGATATGGCCCGGGTTATGTTAAACCAATATATGCTCCCCCAATATTTTTGGGCGGAAGCCGTTAACACGGCATGTCATGTTATAAATAGGGTCTTGATTAGACCTATTTCTAAGAAGACTCCTTATGAGCTTTGGTTTGACAAAATTCTCTCTATTGAATATTTTAAAGTTTTTGGTTGTAATTGTTTTATTTTGAATACCAAGGATAACCTAGGCAAGTTTGAAGAAAAAGCCTATGAAGGAATATTCCTTGGATACTCTACGCATAGTAAAGGTTTTCGTGTTTTTAATAAAAGAAGTCTTGTTGTCGAAGAGTCAATTAATGTCTCTTTTAATGAACTTAATACTTCTACATTCTCTTCTTCTGATGATGTTGATGACATCTCGTTTGGGTTAGAGAACTCCTCTATTGGAGATCCTCCTTCTTCATCTAACAATGAAGTTGTGACTCCTCCAACAAAAGAGTCTCCACCTCTCGAGCCTCCTCAAAAGGATCTCCCAAAAGAATGGAGATTTGTCACCAACCATCCTAAGGAACTTATCATTGGGGATCCTTCCTCCAGTGTTAGCACTAGATCCTCAACTCGTGATCTTTGTACAAACGTGGCTTTTATATCTCAAATAGAGCCTAAAAATGTTAATGATGCTTTTCTTGATGAATTTTGGATGATAGCGATGCAAGAAGAGCTAAATCAATTTGAGCGATTTGGGAACTTGTCCCAAAACCTAGCAATCATCCCATTATTGGGACTAAATGGGTGTTTCGAAATAAACTTAATGAAGATGGGTTAGTGACTCGAAACAAAGCCCGATTGATTGCTCAAGGCTATAACCAAGAGGAAGGCATTGACTACGACGAAACCTATGCTCCGGTTGCTCGTCTCGAATCCATTCATATGCTATGTGCTTTTGCTTGTTTTAATGACTTTAAACTCTTTCAAATGGATGTTAAGAGTGCCTTTCTAAATGGTATTATTAAAGAGGAAGTTTATGTTAAACAACCTCCCGGCTTTGAAGATTTTCAATTTCCTAATCACGTGTTCAAACTCCACAAAGCCCTTTATGGCCTCAAACAAGCTCCCCGTGCTTGGTATGAGCGCCTTAGCTCCTTTCTTGTTTCTCACAATTTTTCTAAGGGCAAAGTCGATACGATACTTTTTATCAAATCCTATAATGGCACTCTTTTATTGTTTCAAATTTATGTCGATGACATTATTTTTGGTTCTACTAACAATACACTTTGTGTAGAATTTGCTAAAGTTATATAGAAAGAATTTGAAATGAGCATGATGGATGAACTATCATTCTTTTTGGGCTTACAAATCAAACAAGGACCCAAAGGGACCTACATCAATCAAGCAAAATACACAAAGGATCTCCTCAAGCGTTTTGAACTCGACTCATCCAAATCAATGAGGACTCCTATGGCAACAACGACAAAGCTTGACAATGATGAAGATGGCACATCTGTCGACATTCGTAAGTATCGAGGTATGATCGGTAGTTTACTTTATCTTACTGTTAGCCGTCCCGACATTATGTTTATTGTATGTCTTTGTGCTCGATATAAAGCAAATCCCAAAGAATCTCACTTATGTGCCATAAAACGTATTTTTCGGTATCTCAAGGGCACCATTAACTTAGGGCTATGGTATCCAAAATCCTCATCCTTTGAGCTTCGCGGCTTCTCGGATACGGATTTTGCCGGATGCAAACTTGACCGAAAAAGCACTAGCGGCACATGTCACTTCTTGGGTAAATTTTTAGTATCATGGTTTAGCAAAAAATAAAACTTTGTCGCTCTTTCTACCACCGAAGCTGAATACATAGCGGCAGGGTGTTGTTGTGCACAAATTCATTGGATGACACAGACACTAGTAGATTATGGTATTTCTTCTCAATGTATCCCTATCAAATGTGATAATACTAGCTCCATTAATCTCACGAAAAACCCGATTTGTCACTCTCGCACCAAACACATTGAAATAAGACATCACTTTCTACGGGATCATCAACTGAAAGGTGATATTTGTCTTGAATTTATTGACACCACTCATCAACTTGCTGGTATTCTTACCAAACCTCTCTCTGAAGATCGATTCACCTTTATTTGTCGTGAAATCGGTCTCCTAGATATCTCAAATTGAACTCTTTTTGTCTTTAACAGATTTTTCGGAGGATTTCTGCAAAAATCCGTCGAATTTTTTGTTCATTTCCAGCAGCTTTCTGAGGAAAGAGTTCGGAATATCTGCCGGATTACCGCGGTAATCCGACGGATCATCCGCATTTATTGATCTCCGCCAAACCCGACCGTGAACGTCTGCCACATTTAAGAGATGTAACCCACCACCTACCCGTATTAAATTCGATCTCATCTTCATCCGGATTTTTTGACGGATTTCCGGACAAATCCGCCGAATTTTCCGTTTTCGCGGTACAGGCACAGAAACCGAAGTGTCGGCTGCCTTTCTATCCGTTCCCTTTCCTCTCTATCCGTTCCCCTTCCTCTCTATCCGTTCCCAACCATCATAACCCCTCATTACACCTCTCTACCCCCTATAAACTTCTTCCCTTTTCCTTCCATCCTTCCCTGAATCCCTCTCACTCTTTCTTCCTCCATGGCTTCTCACACCAAGCGTCAACGCCATGACGGGAGCTCCTCCTCTGCTCAGCCTCCTTCCCTTGCTCTGTTTGTTCCTCCTCCTACTCAAGGCTACAATCCACTCATCTTCAAGTCGGCTTTCTATTCCCGGGAATGGTTCTCCTTCTACCACAAGGCTCCCGTCTGCTCTGAGAAACCCATCTCGTGGATCAACTTTAAAGACCATCGAGATTTCTTTCGCTTCTTCCGCATCGATGCACTCCTCGAGCGTCAGGTTGACTACTATCCGCATGCCATCCGTATGTTCTACTGTAATCTTGTTCCCGCCAAGGAAGGTCCTGAGTTCGAGACTAAGGTTGGTGGCGTCAAGATCACCGTCACTGCCGCATCCTTGGCCACCATCCTTGGTCTTGATGAGCGCAAGGTACATCGTTCCCTTTCGGGCACCATAGACCACATCTCCTTCTCTCCTGATATGTCTTATGAGGAGTTTCTTTTCAACATCTGCGGGGGCTCTCTTGTTCAAGGCCCGGAGGACAAGGATCTTGGTCCATTCTTCCATGACATGCATCGCATCCTCTGCCACACTCTGACCCCAAAGTCTGGAAATATGGACAGCATGGCTGCTGAAGAACTCATTTGCATGTACTATCTGGTCGCCAGATAACCCTTTTCACTGGCCAAATCTATCATCTACACCATGATGCTCATCATGGAATCTTCTCATCGTTCTCTACTTTTTGGCATGTACATCACCATGATCCTTGAAGCCAATGGTGTTGACCTCACTCACTGCCCGATTGGTGATCCTCTTCCTTTCCCTCTTGCCAAATCGAAGGGACGTGCTCGTGCAGCTCCTGCTGTTGCTCCTACTACTGCTCCTGCTGCTGTTGCCGGTGGACCTGCATCTCCTCCGGCGTCCCTCCTCACTCATGACGTTCGCTGCTACATTGATCACAAGTTTGCCGATCTCTCTCTCTCTATCCATGAGCGCATTCAGGCCAATACTCGGGGACTCGGCACCCTTATCCACCACGGCTTTATGGATCAGGCCTACTATATTCAGCGCATGTTTGAGGAGCACACTCCCTTTCTCAATCCTAACACTCCTCATCCTGATTTTCCTGGCCCTCGCTTCACTGATCCAAACGTCTATGGTTTCATGTACCCGGATGGCGTCGACCCTTATGGCGCCTTTACCACTGCTCCCGGGGATGATGAAGATCAGAAGGCAGGCCCTTCTCATGCGCCTGACAGTTGATGATGCTGTGTTTAGTCTTGTTTTGTGTGGTCCTTCGTGGACTTTTCGTATGTGTTTTCTGCTGTCCTACGGGACTTTTAAAATCTTTTTTAGTTATGTGTTGTGTTTGGGCTTTCAAAGCCCCATTATTGTACCCCTGCTTTTATTAATGAAGTTTCTCTTATGCATTTCTGTTTATTATATCCCTTACACATATGTGCTTTATTGTTCTATCTTTTTCTCACCATCTTTGATTAACTGACAAAGGGGGAGAAATCGTATTAAAGGGGAGATCCGTATGATTACGGGAGAGCTACTTTCTATATTCTTATTTTTTGTCAATTATCAAAATGGAGGAGTTTGTTGGCGCATCAATTTTGATACATTGTTCACAATAACCCTTGTACGTCTTTAGTTTATACTTTTCACAGGCACTTCCAAAAAGACAAGAATAGAAGAAAGGAATCTCCATGCAAATTCTATGAAGCTTATCAAAGACCATGGAGCTCGGCAATTCTCCAATATCAAGACGATGATGTACTACAACAAAGAGAATTACAAAAGACTATGAAGCAGACCATGCAAAAAGATCCAGCTTGAAGACTACAAAGAAGACGGTTCTTATCCCTGTCCCTTTCCTGAGTCTGTAAATGTCTAGGAATCTTTGTACGCACTTTGCTAAGATGACAAATGATAAAGAAAGAAATGGTGAAATAGTCATTCAGAGGAGACGGAAAATTTGCCGGATTTTCGGACAAATTTGTCGAATTTTCGGATAAATTCGTCGGATAATCCGATCGCTCACAGCAAGTTAGTGAGCTAAAGATCAGATCATCCGACGGACATTCGCAGAAATCCGTCGGATAATATGATCGCTCACAGCAAGTTAGTGAGCCAATGTTCGGATAATCCGACGGACATCCGCGGAAGTCCTGCGGATAATCCGAACCTCTCACAGCAAGTTTGTGAGCTATAGTTCGGATCATCCGCCGAATTTTTGTTGAAATTCGACGGATAATCCGCTTGACTTATTTGCAACTTTTGAATTCAAATCCAACGTCATCTGGCAACTGCATTTAATGCATCTAACGGCTCTTTTTATGACCGTTACTGTTGACCGGATAATCCAACGGATTTCCGCTAAAATCCGGCGGATAATCCGGTTGATGGCTGAATGGCCTTTATGACTTTGGATTTGTATAAAAGGGACTTTAGTCTCTCCTCTTAAAAGCTATCTCTTCCAAGCTTTAAATTTCCTCAACCACAAAAGAGCTTCACCATTAATACTCCACCAAGCTTTCAATTGTCATCCTCTCCCAAAGTGCTAGAGTATTTACGAGTTGTAATTTTTGATCTTCACGTGTTAGAAGATCAACAAGTTCTCTTCTCATCCGTTTGAAGTTGGCGAGCCTTCGTAAGAAAACTCGTGTGTTGAAGTTGGCGAGTCTTCGGATCCAAACTTGTGTTGAAGTTGGCGAGTTCTTCGGATCCAAACTCGTGTGTACTATTTGATTAAATAGTGGATTTAAGCCGAAGAGAGTTCCGGGACTGGATTGCCTCAAGCGAGGATACCAGGATACATCTTGTGTTTGATCTTCTTACTCTTTACTTTTATTTGTCATATATTGCTTCTGTTGCTCTAGTTATATTTTATTTCCCTATTCACCCCCCCTCTAGGGTTCTACAGGATGAACCGTCGGCTGTGGTAAGAGTCACTGAAAAAATGATACATATGTATTACTTGAGTTTTTCTACATGAATTGCTTGCAGAGATTAATCCGTTATAAAAAATGCTATGTTCCACTAAAGAAGAGATATGATATCGTGCTTATAATTGTCCCTAAGAGTTGCTTGAACAAAGAAATGATTATGCTCATGAAACACGCTGCACACTGCACATCAAATGAATAGTCATCGTGCTTGAATTGAACAGTCCCTTGTATGCTTGAGATAAAATAAAATAAAATGAATTGTGGCTTTTCAAAGATGTTTTCAAAAAATATAAACCGACTCTGTATGCATAAAATGAACATAGGTAAAAAGTAGCAAGATCACATCACAAGAAACATTTTCTCACTATATAAACAGTGTTCGTTTCAGACAAATGTAGCTCTTTGTTCACAATCACCAGTATGTTGATATACTGACCCACCATCAGTCTGCATGTAGGTGCAATATGCATCGAGAAGGATAGTCTGAAGCGATATCCCGAGCCTCATCCTCAGGAGCCAGAAATCAGAAGAGATGCCAAGAGATGACATCTGTTGCAAGAGTTGGTTTTTTATATAAAGGGATGTAATGTATGGGAACGGGATCATTATAATCTGTAAAGTTCTGAGAGAATGTAACATTATATCAGAGAGAATCGAGAGCTTATAATCTGTTCAAATGAAATCAATAAAGAGAATTGTTTCTTGTTACCATTGTGTTCAATGCATGTATTCTGAAATATGTTCGCTGCTGCTTCAATTATCTACAATATGTTCCGCTGCGTATTGTCAATCTTGTCTTGCTTTAGGTCTTGGCCTTGTGCAAACGCAACTTAGGCTTGCACGGTATCACGCTCTAGCGAGGACGAACGATCCCGCAGGGATCCATGCAAGACTGACGACCCTAACGGGATCGGGGCGTGACATAAATCGAGAAAATATGATCAACCATAAGGTTAACAATCTTATCATAGCAATCCACATGGTCATCTAGTCAATTTCAGCGATATGAGATCGCTGGAATCGACTGATCTCAGTTTCGTTGCACGGATTCCGAAATATGAACATAATAAGAATTAATTATAACTAATTGTGATACATAAAGAAAATATCTACAGTCGTTGTCGGATGATGAAACAAAAGTTACCAACTTGTCCAGAATGGTCAAATTAGTTAGGATAGCCTACCCATAAGTCAAATTTGGACATATGGGCAAAAATATAATTTGGGGTCAAAATGATGTCCGTATTGGACCCACTTTGTACCAAAAAATATGTCAAGATAAAAGTCCACTAAACCTAACAAATTATATGACCACGAATCCAGAATGACGATACGAACCCAACGGTATATCCAAAATTGGATTCCGATGACCCGATCTCAAAATGGTCCGTTGATGTAATGCCTGTGGTTCGTATTACGTATTTTGGAATACGTGTACGTATTTTATCTTGTATTGCATGATTCCTTGCTTAGCTTTCCTTCTTGACTTGGTTTATTTCATGGGTTGGTTCGGCTTGGCTTGGTTTTGCCTTGGTTCATCATGAACCAAGGGTGAACCCCTACCTACCACCATCATTAGTATTTATTACCCATTCTCTTTTCTCTCTCCTTATTACTCTTCTTCTTCTCCATCATAACTCCTTCACCTACCAGAGAGAGGGGTCTAGGCAAGTGCAGCTTGCTTCATGGAGAAACTCTAATTTTATTGTTCCATTCTATTCTTTACAGTATTCTAACATACTTTAGTACTTGGCATTTTTACTTTCCATGGCCAGATTCTTGTAGATCTAAGTTATATTATTTTCGTATTTCTTGGATTTTGATCTACGTAATCTTGTTATTTCTGAGTTTTGATGGTTCCATGTTGTAGAGAATTTTGTTCTGCCCCATTTTGACCTATGGAAGTTCGGATTTGGACTCTCGATGAAGGTTTCATGGAGCTTAGAAGCCTGGGTTATGGTGTTCTTCTTCTCGGAAATTTTAGAGAAGAAGAACAGCTCTCTGGCCGCATGGCAATACTTAGCCGCATGAACATCCATGCGGCAAGTCGCTCTCAGTCGCATGAGACCCTCGCACTCCTAGCCGCATGGACTTCTCCCCACTCAGCCGTATGCCCCCTGCTTCTGCAGCCGCATGGGCGTCCGTCCCTTAAGCCGCATGAATCCGAATTCCGCTAGCCGCATAAGGGCCGAACCCGGCTAGTCGCATGAGACTCCACTTGACCCGGCCGCATTTATCCGATTGTTAGCCGGCCGCATGGATCTCTGTCTCCGCCTGCCGCATATGCACAGCTTCTCCGCCTGTCGCATATGCACAGCTTCTCCGCCCGCCGCATGGATTCCAGCAACCCAACCGCATGCGCTTGAGCTTCCTTCTAGTCCTGAGCTGCGCGCCTGCTTCATGTTGAACCCGAACTCTTGAACCGCATGAACCGTCTTAAGTTAACCGCATGAACCGTCTTAAGTTAGCCGCATGAACCATCTTGAGTTAGCCGCATGGACTCATCTCCCATTGAGCCGCATGGCTCCTTCCCATGTCCTGTCTTGTTATTTTATTTCTATTATGATTATTGTTAACTCATCCTTCGTGACTCCCAGTGTACTTGGGTCCCCTGATATAATGCTTGTACTATGATGCCCTGCACATGTACCCTGAACACGACAGTGACCCGTAGTGGTGCACTCTTGACAAGTAAACATGACATGACCTGATAGTGGCCCGTCGTGGCACACTCCTGACAAGTACACTTGACATACCGGACATGATATATCTTGATAATCTGTTACGACGGCTACCTGACATGACATGACCTGTATAATTAACCCGGACACCGTGGGCGATTGTGCTTGTACAAATAATCCAGTCCTGTCTTGCATCATGTCTAGGAGGGGACTCCTGAGTACCATGGTCAGAAGTACCTATTGAAATGGACTAAGGCAAATAACTAGATTAATACATTAGTCATAAAGAGATCTCCCAGCTACAGGCAATCCCGTTACCTGGGCGCGCTTGGGATCTGTAGCCTACCGTCGAGTAGGGCACATTTCCAGCACACTGTCATGTGTTGTACCCTTCAAGCTACTTAAGGGTACATGCGTTTCCTGGACGATGTACCCACCTGAATTCAACCCCTAATTTTCGACCTGGGTAACCTGGATGGTCTGCAGGGCTTGTGGCTGTGGAATAATCTCACTACATCTTGCTAGTAACCAGGCCTGTGATAACCCTAGTTAGTTAAAGTATCAAGCCGTACTTATTGCTTGGCCGTGATTGTTGAATGGGGAATAATCAGTCTAGTCTTGCCTTGATCCTGTATAGATCGTTATATGTCCTGATTTTCTTACATTATCTTGCTGATAAATGGGAGAAACCAAGTTCGGTTCAGACGAAGGATTACAATCCCGGTCCTTGTTTGGTTTAAGGATTGTAACCTGGTTATCTGAATGGTCCCATGGTTATCTTACCGTATATCCTCGTGATGTTATGTTTTCTCCAGTTTTACTATATATTATTATCTTCTGTGCTAATTGTTGGTTTTAGTTCCTAAGTGAAGCTTCCTTTGTGGCACTTGCTCTTTCTGGGATCTGATCCAGCTGGTTTTGTATGGCCAAATTTCGGAGCAGCTCCAGAGGATCTACCAACTTTCCAGCCCGATGGTGGTGACTAGACGTAACCAGGGCAACGAGTGGGTTTATTTTTGATCTCCCACTTTATTGTAAAATATATATATTCTTTTGAGGCATTTAGCCGACGAGCACCTGTTTAGCTCGATTGCACTTACTTACTGTCTGCCTACGGGCTGTAACATGATTGACAGATTCTAGGGTTGATCATGTATGACTAAACTCTTGCTAGTCCTAACATTTTGTAACGACTAACTTCATGATCAGCTGAATATGTAATATTTGGGATGCCTTATTATTGTATATTTAATGATCATACATCTTGTGACTTTTACCTACTTGTTGTGGTTGAGACACTAGGCTTGTTCATGACCATAGGAGACTGTTGGCTAGTAGTAAACCCTCATGTATCTAGACAGCCGTGACCGTATAGCGAGATGGATTCCATTTCATATACGTAGCTGGCTATGTCTGCCCCCGCTCTCCAGTATTCTGGTTCTGGGGCGTGACATCGTTTAAGTGGTGGCCCATGCAGGTCTTGTAAATCAAGATATATGAGGGTTTACCGAATAGATGTCTCAATCAGTATTCGTCCTTGATCTCTGCTCGTGTCTTCTGAATCCCTAGATTCTTGACCTGATCATATGCTTGTATCATTGATCTGTCCTGGTCCTTCCTAATTGTTCCCTATGTCGTCTTCTTCAGCGGCATCGTTCCTGGACCTGCCGGTCAGCAAGGCAGAGCACTTCCCGTGGACCAGCCGCAACCAGGGGATCAAGCCCAGCATTCCGGAGTAGCCTCCAGAGTCGTGCCTTCTGGCGAAGAGCCACCAGTCCAGCCAGTCCAGCCTGCCGAGCCTGATGATGGCACTTTGGTAGGTCTCGTCAGGATCTTGATAGCTTCCCAAGATTGTCGAGGAGATGCCTTGCACCAGGCAGTGACGGATGCTCTGACCAGAGGAGGTCATCAGGGTAACAGCGCGGCCAACAGCTTCAAGCGCTTGAACCCTCCATTCTTCGACGGTAGTGAAGATGCTATCGCTGCAGATGCTTGGCTTCAGGACACAGAAGTGATTCTAGAAGCAGCCAGGACCCTAGAGAACGAGAAGGTAGCCGTGGTGCGCTTGCAGTTATTAGATCTTGCCCGCAGCTGGTGGACGGCTCAGGCCGTTGGATTAGCAGCACCCATTGCTTGGGCAGTATTCAGAGAGAGATTCCAGACCAAGTATTTTGATGCTGTAGCTCGGTACGATCTACAGACGAGGTTCACCAATCTGAAGCAGATGGGCAGGACGGTCGACGGATATACGGTCGAGTTTTCTAGGCTCAGTCGGTTTGCTCCTACCTTGGTGGCAACCGAGTATGATAGAGCCCAGCGATTTCAGCAAGGGCTTCACCTGGAGATTTTGTTGGCAGTTGAGCAGTTTGAGCATCAGACTTTTGATGCAGTCTTGAGAGCAGCTAGGAGGCATGAGTATACCTCCCAGAGGATTGTGGATAGGGCCGGAGGTCGGAAGAGATCCCACGGCCAGATGAATCAGTCTTCGGTACCAGCTCCGGCAGCCAGGGCTTTGACTATTGGAGCTCCGAGGCGAGCAGCCTCCGTAACGTCGGTTCAGCATTCAGCCCCGACGTACCCTCAGTAGCAGCAGCAGCAGAAGCAGAAGCAGTCTTCCGCAGTGGAATTTTCTCATTGTGAAAAGCCAGGCCATGTAGTGGCAGAGTATCGCAGGGCACATGGATTGTGTCTGGCTTGTGGAGCAGCAGACCATAGGATTGGATCCTGTCCGAATAGGGGTGGTTCATCATCGTCCAACCTTTCTAGCTCTTCGGTAAGAGGACCAGCTCCGGTCCAGCAGCAGCAGTATCCATTGTCGAGGCCCTTGCCGCCTCAGTCCCAGGTGTTCCAGCAACAACACCCCCAGCAGACAGCGAGGATTTCAGCAGAGGGGACCCGTACCCTGAGAGCATGGTCAGGCTATGGTGATGACCGCAGAGGAAGGATTGGCACCAGAAGAGGTAGTGGCAGGTACTATTCTCGTCAACTCCTTTCCAGCTTCAGCTTTATTTGATTCTGGTGCATCGCATTCTTTTATGTCTGCACGATTCGCGACACGGATAGGATGGAGTCCGAGTCATTATCAGTAAGGCTCAATATACTTACTGGTAACGGACTTGTGGGAGTCGATAGTGTGTTTTACTCGTGTCGGATCGTAGTTAGCGGTAAGGAATTTCTCGCTAGATTGATAGAATTCCTGATGGCCAATTATGATGTGGTCTTAGGGATGGATTGGTTGAGAAACCAGTATGCTAGAATAGACTGCCATATTGGTAGGGTTGTTTTTAGCATTCCAGGCGAGCCAGAGTTTTTTTTTTCTCGGGGCAAAGTTGAGCCTTCTCCTCCAGTATTACGGATGGCAGTAGCAGCAGTGCAGTTGTCCCGGATAGTCGAAGAGTTTCCAGATGTTTTCCCAGAGGAGCTTCCAGGTATGCCGCCGGAACGGGAGATCGAGTTCACCATAGACTTGATTCCCGGAACAGCTCCAGTGTCCGAGAGAGTCTACAGGATGGCGCCGTCAGAATTAGAGATCTTGTACAAGATGATTAAAGAACTTCGAACCAAGGGATTCATTCGTGCTAGTGGATCGCCTTGGGGAGCCCCGATGCTTCTTGTAAAAAAGAAGGATGGTACGTCCAGGTTATGTGTTGATTATCGTACCTTGAACTCAGTGACAATCAAGAACAGATACCCTCTTTCGAGGATAGATGACTTGTTTAATCAGCTCAAAGAGGCAGCAGTATTCTCGAAGATCGACTTGCGCTCAGGATATCATCAGATCAGAGTCAGAGAGCAGGACATCCCGAGGACAGCTTTCAGGTCTAGGTATGGGCATTGGGAGTTCCTAGTGATGCCATTTGGAGCGACTAATGCGCCGGCTGTATTCATGGATCTCATGAATCGTATTTTCATGCCTTATTTAGATCAGTTCATGATTATGTTTCTGGATGACATCCTGGTCTATAGCAGGAGTGAAGCAGAGCATGAGCAGCATCTCCGTATGGTTCTTCAGATTCTCAAGGAGCACCAGTTGTATGCCAAGTTCAGTAAATACGAGTTCTGGCTCGATCGCATTTCGTACTTGGGTCATATCATCACTCGAGGAGGAGTAGAAGTGGATCCCCAGAAGATTGTGGCTATTGAGTCGTGGCCGGTGCCCAACACAGTTGCAGAGGTTCACAGTTTTCTCGGATTGGCCGGTTACTATCGGCGATTTGTTTCAGACTTTGCTCGGATTTTAGCGCCATTGACCCAGTTGACCCGCAAGGAGGTGCAGTTTGCTTGGACAGCAGAATATCAGGATTCATTTAAGAAGTTGAAGCGAGGCTTGATGACAGCTCCCATTCTCACACTTCCAGATGGAACCGAAGGATTCTCAGTATATTGTGATGCTTCAGGCAGAGGCTTAGGATGTGTTCTGATGCAGCATGGGAAGGTAATAGCTTATGCGTCATAATAACTTCGTGATCATGAGAGGAATTACCCAACCCATGACTTGGAGCTGGCAGCAGTAGTGTTTGTACTTAAGTTATGGAGGCACTACTTGTACGGAGATAGGGTAGAGATTTTCACCGACCATAAGAGCCTGAAGTATGTTTTCACCCAGAAGGATCTTAACATGCGTCAGAGGTGGTGGCTGGAGCTTCTTGTGGATTATGATGTCAACTTGCAGTATCATCCCGGGAAGGCCAACGTCGTTGCAGATGCATTGAGCAGGAGAGACGGAGTTTATTTCCTAACAGCGCAACCGGAACTGTTAGCAGATCTTCAGAAGATGGATATAGAAGTTGTTTTCCCTTCCAGTGTGGCATTAATGGCCAGTATGCAAGTTCAGTCCACCATAGTCGAGAGGATCCGGATGGCGCAATCAGCAGATTCCAAGCTTCAGCGACTCAGGGCAGAGTGTGAGACTGGGCGAAGACCAAAGTTGTGTATTCATGAAGACGGTACACTTAGGCATGGTAAGCATCTTTGTATACCCAGTGGAGATATCAGACAGGAGATCATGGCAGAGGCTCACAATTCTTAATATTCCATTCAACCGGGCGGTACGAAGATGTACCGTAATATCCGACAGTACTTTTGGTGGAATGGCATGAAGAGGGAGATAGCCCGGTTTGTCTCTCGTTGTTTAGTCTGCCAACAAGTTAAGGCTGAACATCAGAGGCCCGCTGGACTTCTTCAGCCCTTGCCGATTCCAGAATGGAAGTGGGAACATGTGACCATGGATTTTGTGACTGGATTACCTAGGTCCCCAGCTGGTCGAGATGCTATTTGGGTTATAGTCGACAGGCTCACGAAGGTAGCTCACTTCCTCCCATTCAGAGTTGGTCAGTCGACAGATCAGTTAGCAGAGATGTACCTCAGGCAGATTATCAGGTTGCACGGAGTGCCAGTTAGTATCACCTCGGACCGAGATTCAAGATTTATGTTGCACTTTTGGCGTAGCCTGCAGGAGAGTTTGGGAACTCACCTCCAGTTCAATTCAGCATATCATCCGCAGACAGATGGTCAGTCGGAGCGTACAATCCAGACTCTTGAAGATATGTTGCGGTCCTGTACACTTGACTTTGGTGGTTCGTGGGAAGATCACCTGCACCTGGTAGAATTCTTGTACAACAACAGCTTCCAAGCTAGTATCCAGATGGCACCGTTCGAGGCACTGTATGGTAGGAAGTGCCGATCCCCGCTAGCCTGGAATGATGTTGGAGAGAGGCAGATGCTCGGTCCAGAAATGATTGCCCAGACAGTTGAAGTGGTCAGAAGAGTCCAGGATCATCTTCGAGTTGCCCAAGATCGCCAGCACCATTGGGCCGATTCTCATCGGCGCCCTCTCGAGTTTTCTATCGACGACCATGTATTTCTGAGGATTTCGCCTAACCGTGGCGTCATTCGTTTCGACGCACGAGGAAAGCTTAGTCCTAGGTATATAGGACCGTTCGATATTCTGGAGCGAGTAGGAGATGTGTCCTATCGTCTCACTCTTCTGCCGTCGCTAAGCGAGGTGCATGACGTGTTCCATGTATCCCAATTACGACGGTATATCCCGAACCCGAGCCACGTCCTGGATCATTCGGAATTGGTTGTTGGTACCAACCTTTCGTATGAGGAGAGGCCCGTATTTATATTGGACCGGAGAGAGAAGATACTCAAGAACAAGACTATCAAGTTAGTCCGAGTTGCTTGGGGTCATCACTCTTTGGGTGAGTCAATGTGGGAGCGTGAGGATGATATCCGATCGCGATATCCCGACTTGTTTGACTAGTGAGGTATAATGTCTTCCTTATGCCTCATGCCTTCGATTCCTTGCTTGAATGAGTGATTGCTTGCCTAGTTATAGCTTGTTTGTGATTAAATAGCTTGTCCTCGTCTCTCTAGTCTCTTAATTAAATTTCGAGGACGGAATTCTTTTAAGGTGGGTAGAGTTGTAATGTCTGTGGTTCGTATTACGTATTTTGGAATACGTGTACGTATTTTATCTTGTATTGCATGATTTCTTTCTTAGCTTTCCTTCTTGACTTGGTTTATTTTATGGGTTGGTTCAGCTTGGCTTGGTTTTGCCTTGGTTCATCATGAACCAAGGGTGAACCCCTACCTACCACCATCATTAGTATTTATTACCCATTCTCTTTTCTCTCTCCTCATTACTCTTCTTCTTCTCCATCATAACTCCTTCACCTACCAGAGAGAGAGGGGTCTAGGCAAGTGCAGCTTGCTTCATGGAGAAACTCTAATTTTATTGTTCCATTCTCTTCTTTACAGCATTCTAACATACTTTAGTACTTGGCATTTTTACTTTCCATGGCCAGATTCTTGTAGATCTAAGTTATATTATTTTCGGATTTCTTGGGTTTTGATCTACTTAATCTTATTATTTCTGAGTTTTGATGGTTCCATATTGTAGAGAATTTTGTTCTGCCCTATTTTAACCTATGGAAGTTCGGATTTGGACTCTGGATGAAGGTTTCATGGAGATTGGAAGCCTGGGTTATGGTGTTCTTCTTCTCGGAAATTTTGGAGAAGAAGAACAGCTCTCTGGCCGTATGGCAATACTTAGCCGCATGAACATCCATGCGGCAAGTCGCTCTCAGCTGCATGAGACCCTCGCACTCCTAGCCGCATGGACTTCTCCCCACTCAGCCGTATGCCCCCCTGCTTCTGCAGCCGCATGGGCGTCCGTCCCTTAAGCCGCATGAATCCGAATCCCGCTAGCCGCATAAGGGCCGAACCGGGCTAGTCGCATGAGACTCCACTTGACCCGGCCGCATTTACCCGATTGTTAGCCGGCCGCATGGATCTCTGTCTCCGCCTGCTGCATATGCACAGCTTCTCCGCCTGCCGTATATGCACATCTTCTCCGCCCACCGCATGGATTCCAGCAACCCAGCCGCATGCGCTTGAGCTTCCTTCTAGTCCTGAGCCGCGCGCCTGCTTCATGTTAAACCCGAACTCTTGAACCGCATGAACCGTCTTAAGTTAACCGCATGAACCGTCTTAAGTTAGCCGCATGAACTGTCTTGAGTTAGCCACATGGACTCATCTCCCATTGAGCCGTATGGCTCCTTCCCATGTCCTGTCTTGTTATTTTATTTTTATTATGATTATTGTTAACTCATCCTTCGTGACTCCCAGTGTACTTGGGTCCCCTGATATAATACTTGCACTATGATGCCCTGTGCATGTACCCTGAACACGACAGTGACCCATAGTGGTGCACTCTTGACAAGTAAACATGACATGACCTGATAGTGGCCCGTCGTGGCGTACTCCTGACTAGTACACTTGATATACCGGACATGATATATCTTGATAAGCTGTTGCGACGGCTACCTGACATGACATGACCTGTATAATTAACCCGGACACCGTGGGCGATTGTGCTTGTACAAATAATCCAGTCCTGTCTTGTATCATGTCTAGGAGGGGACTCCTGAATACCACGATCAGGAGTAACTATTGAAATGGACTAAGGCTAATAACTAGATTAATACATTAGTCATAAAGAGATCTCCCAGCTACAGGCAATCCCGTTACCTGGGCGTGCTTGGGATCTGTAGCTTGCCGTCGAGTAGGGCACATTTCCAGCACACTGTCATGTGTTGCACCCTTCAATCTACTTAAGGGTACATGCGTTTCCTGGACGATGTACCCACCTGAATTCAATCCCTAATTTTCGACCTGGGTAACCTGGATGGTCTACAGGGCTTGTGGCTGTGGAATAATCTCACTGTATCTTGCTAGTAACTAGGTCTGTGATAACCCTAGTTAGTTAAAGTATCAAGCCGTACTTATTGCTTGGCCGTGATTGTTGAATGGGGAATAATCAGTCTAGTCTTGCCTTGATCCTGTATAGATCGTTATATGTCCTGATTTTCTTACATTATCTTGCTGATAAATGGGAGAAACCAAGTTCGGTTCAGACGAAGGATTACAATCCCGGTCCTTGTTTGGTTTAAGGATTGTAACCTGGTTATCTGAATGGTCCCATAGTTATCTTACCGTATATCCTCGTGATGTTATGTTTTCTCCAGTTTTACTATATATTATTATCTTCTGTGCTAATTGCTGGTTTTAGTTTCTAAGTGAAGCTTCCTTTGTGGAACTTACTCTTTCTGGGGTCTGACTCAGCTGGTTTTGTATGGCCAGATTTCGGAGCAGCTCCAGAGGATCTACCAACTTTCCAGCCCGATGGTGGCGACTAGACGTAACCAGGACAACGAGTGGATTTATTTTTGATCTCCCACTTTATTGTAAAAAAATATATATTCTTTTGAGGCATTTAGCCGACGAGCACCTGTTTAGCTCGATTGCACTTACTTACTGTCTGCCTACGGGCTGTAACATGATTGACAGATCCTAGGGTTGACCATGTATGACTAAACACTTGCTAGTCCTAACATTTTGTAACGACTAGCTTCATGATCAGCTGAATATGTAATATTTGGGACACCTTATTATTGTATATTTAATGATCATACATCTTGTGACTTTTACCTACTTGTTGTGGTTGAGACACTAGGCTTGTTCATGACCATAGGAGACTGTTGGCTTGTAGTAAACCCTATGTATCTAGACAGCCGTGACCGTATAGCGAGATGGATTCCATTTCATATACGTAGCTGACTATGTCTGCCCCCGCTCTCCAGTATTCTGGTTCTGGGGCGTGACAGTTGACCAGGACATTAGAATTCCGATTTGCACGAAAATATGTGCCGGAGCCAATGTCCACTAAATCTAGCAAAGTATATATCAACGAGTCCAGAATGACGATACGAACTCAACAGTATATCCGAAATCGGATTTCGATGAGCTAATCTCGAAATGGTCTTTTAACTCGGACTGTGTGGCCCGCTTTGTACTGAAATACGTGTCAGGGCCCACGTCCTCCAAATCTAGCAAACTTTATATGAATTCATGCCAGAACGATGCCACGAGTCTAATGGTGGTGCCAGAATTTGAATCCGGAGTCTCAGGTCCAAAATTAGAATTTTATAAGTTAGAAATTACGAATTCGGACAGCCAACTTTGGCGTCAAATTCAACCAATCAAACAAGCTCACAATGAAACAAAACTTGAGGGACAAAAAGATGGTTATACCAGCTGTGCAAAGGAACTGGTGGTGCATCAAACGGAGCTGCAACAGCGGAGATACGAGTCGACGAAGTTGGCTCCACAAAACTGTCCAAAAATAACACAATTTAAATGGTCAACTTGGCGGCCAATTTTGATCTATCAAACGATCGAATTAACGGCTGAAACTTTAGAAGAGCGAAGGGGTATATACCAAGATTGCAACGGAGGAAAGAGTTTGTTGATCCAACAGTCGGATTGTCCAAAAACTGTGGGCGAAGTTGCTGCCCCGAAACAAAAATTCTGGATTCGGTTTCACGCGCGTCACGACGGGATTTCATACGAAACGCACGAATCGCCTAGGCTTCACGTCGGGAAAGGAGGTGGCTGCCATGAGGGGTTCGTCGGAGGTTTTCCAGGCTTAGGGGGCGATCGTGGTGGCCGTACGGTGGCGCGTGGCGACCGCCGCCGCTCCTGCGCTGCTGCTGCTGTGCTTGGTCGTGCGATGACGCTTGGGACCTGGCAGGGGCATGGCGAGGCATGGGGCGGCACAGCGAGGCTTGGGGTGTCGCATGGGCGGTAGGCGACGACGTCGGGAGGAGCGGTTGTGCGCCTGCGGCTATATACGCACACGCGTATTGGCTACCGGGGTTGCCAGCCTCGCCTTGTTGTGGTGGCGGTGCAGCATGGCAGCGATGGCTGCTGCCATGGAGGAAGGGGAGTAGAAAAAATGATGATGAAGTTGATGGTGAAGATGATGTGGTGATGGAGAAGAGGGTGGTGAGCTTGATAAAGGATGATGAGGAGAAGTTGAAAATGATGATGGTGTAGATTTGAGAGGGGGGCTGTCGGCTAAGATGGGGGGGGTTGTGAAGCTACTGTTGTGTTTAAGGAGGAAGGAGAGAGAAGAGAGGTTGAGTGAAGGAGGGGGTATGTGAGTTGGAAAGAGAGAGAGAGAGAGAGTGAGTTGTACAAAAAAATAGAGAGAGAGAGAGAGAGAGACTTATATGGGGATTAGGACCGGCCACATTTGGGGGGTGTGTATGGGTTTTAGGTTGGGTATGTTGTCATGTGAGAATGGGTGGAGTGGATTGAGGAAGGATAAACCAAAGGCTAGGATTTAGAGGTGCTATATGATGATGCATTGCACCTATGCAAAGAGGAGAAAAATTGGTGTATGGTATTTGTCATGAGGGAAAGTTTGTGCGAAATGTTCTTAAGGGGAAATGGCATGAAGCTTGGGTTGGGTTCAGTTGAGTCGGGTCGGGTCAAAATCGGATTTGGTGCAACAAATGGCTTAATTTAGTCATTTATAATCACGGGTAAATAAGTAGCATACAGGGGCTAAATTAAATGGAACACAAGTGTCATGTGCGTAGTAGACTTAATATGGGTCGTGTCCATATTTTGGGTCGACTAGTTTGGGTCGAAATGATGTCCGCAATTCAAGTCGGAAATAAATGTGACTCCGTGAGGTGAATCAAGATTGGGTCTTGTGTCAAGAAAGTTGTACGATAAAAATGAAGCACAAGATGGTGTGTCTGAGTGGGACACTAAGGTCATGGGTGTAGGGTGTCTTGACTAGATCATGCATGTAAAGTTGGTTTTAAGAAAACAACTAGTTTTATGCTCCTAAATTAAAAGTCATGGCAATGTGCATATGATAATCGTAAATAAAAGTGAGAATGGTCAAATGGCCTAAATTGATCCGAAAGTTGTGCGATACAAATATAGTACAAGGGAACAAATTTGAATGGGACATGATATATTAAAATGAAGATAATCTTGTCTACTACAAACTCATGAAGAAAGTTTCAAGAGATTGACATCTCTGATGCTCGAGAAATCAAGTCACGGAAAAGAACATTTACTGATCAAAATAATTAAATAACAATATTTTTTGAAAATAGTTCATTTAGAAAATTTTAAAATAAACCCTAAAATTCAGGGGGCTCACAGTACATAGTGGCAAAAACCTTATAGTATACATGGCTTTTTTTAAGAAGATGTGCTACAAACTCAAAAGTAAAGTATTGGGTACATACCAATGAAGTTGTTCAAATAATGAATAGTAAAGACATTAAGATGATCAAACCTTTAGACTATGAACCAGAAAGATTAACATGATTAGAATGGAGCCTAGATAAATTTATAGGACCTATTAAGTCTTTAACACCAAAAGAGTCTTTGGTATACAAAGATCATTATGGCCATGTAAATTTAAGATTTACAGATTATGTCACCCAGACGAGCCAAGAAATAGAAAATAATGAAACAAAAGTAGAATCCAATTATGTAGAAATAGAATATGTGTTACTTGAAGAGGACAAAATATTATATTCGAAAGAGCTAAATATAGATAATCTAACAAAACAAGAACTTTTAGAATTAGAAAAAATCTATTACAGAAATGAGTCAATAACAGAAGATCAATACTTATATTATGATGAATTTAAAAATATTAGAATAGAAAAAATTACACATGAGACAGATATTATTGAAATAGAAACAAATATCTCAGAAACATCTTAATAGAAAGAATTAGCTGAAGAAGAAACTAGTATGACAACATCTGCTTCTCCTTTTCACAAGACTGTTCCTTTACCTCCTACTACATATGCTGGAGGAAATGTACCTAGAATACCATACACAGAATACAAAGATAAGTCTAGATATGGTTATAAGTTTATAAACAAAGGTAAAAGACAACCATTAGAACAACCAGTAAAATTCTAAGCTAAAGGAGAACCACAAATCCTTAATCTACCAGCTCACGACCCCCAAAGTTGGTCTAATGTAATTGATGTATGGAAATATACTTTAGTAGGAGAATATTATAGATCAACATATAATATGGAACCAGAAGAAATGTTTAGATACTTAGAAACTTATCTAGGAGAAAGTATAAAAGCTATGTGGAAAGCCTTTAAAAGTACCCAGGTAACAGAATATAATAATTTAATAGCATTAGGAGCAAACCCTTATAATTTTGTAAATAAAATTCATAGCCTAGCCACAGGAGAAGATCCCAATTCAGGTCATATTGGGATACAAAAGGATGCTAAAAGACAACTAGAACAATTAAGTATATATAAATGGAAGTATATTAAACAATTACTAAATAATTATTTTTATTATACATGTATATCCGGCAACGCCTTTAATCAAGAACTATGAGATAAATTATGTAGAAAACTTGTAGGAGCTTTAGGAGTAGAGATATCTGATAAATGGAAAGAAGAATCAGGCATAAAGAAAAAAATCTCAAGATTATCCCTGGACCATTGGCCAAAGAATACAACATATTATAAAATATTAAAAGAAAAATGTACAGAAATACAAATACAAAAACAGTTAAAACATTTAGATTATGGATTCTGCAAAGAGATATATATAGTCCAGACATATGGTACTAATGATAGACCAAACAAATAATATAAGAATAAAAATAAAAATAATAAAGGATATTATTCAAAGAAAAAAATATTATCTTAAAAAATCTAACAGAAAGAAACCTTATCTGGACCCAAATAAACACGTTAGAAAGTTTAAACCAAACAGACTATATAAGAATAAGCTTGAATGCTTCACTTGTGGGAGCCAAGAGCACCTAACTAGAACTTGTCGCAAACGAATAAATAAACATGATAGAAACAACACATTAGTAGAATGCACTAATGAAGACCTAATTAATATAGATGAAACTATTTCTGATATTGAATCTATTTATTCTATTATTTCTTTACAAGATCAATCATTATTAAAGAGAAATAATAATGACATAAATGATGATGAATTCATAAATTGTTTTAGACATGATACAAAAGGGTGGTTGGAAGAACTAGAAAAATTTGACTTAGTAGAAATTAGCTCCAGCAGTCTAGAAGACTGCTTACATGAATGGGAGATAAACTTAGGAACAGATATCATGTTATTAATGTAAATGATACCCTAGCAAAGATAGAAGGGCTAAATGTAAAAAATGCTACCTAGAAGGATGTATTAAATGCATAGAAAAACTCAAACTATAGATAAAGTACCCAATTTTTTTTAAGAATGTAGCATAGAATAATATAAAATACTAAAAAAAGAGAGTAAAAAATCTAGAAGACGAGTTAAGATTAATAAATAACAAAATATCAATAATAGAACAAAAAACAACTAGCAAAGAAAAACTTGAGAAAAACTATACAAACTCAAAACTGTGTCCAAATATGCAATTCAGAAAATCTAAAGATATTGAAAGTTAGATGTCTCTTAAGAATAAAAGACTATCAAGTTAAATGCCTAGGACTAGTAGACACTGGAAGTAGTAATTGCATTATTAATGAAGATATAATTCCACAAAAATATATTTTTAAAGCAGCTAAACCAGTTAGTGCTCAACAAATGGACGGTGGACTACATGTATATAACATCATATTAATTCCAGGAAGTAAAATTAGCTTTGAAACTAATTGTGGACAGAGCATTGAATACACTCTTCCCAGAGAAAGTACTTGGGTAAGAACTCTTAAGCTTAAAGTAGATTTAGTATTAGGAAGTTTTCTTCTAAAAGATAATGAAAGTATATTAATAAGTAAAGATTATTTATAATTATAAAAACATACTCTCTTTACTCCAGTCTTCTTGAATGATGAACCTACTATTACAAAATTAATAGAAGAACCAGAAACAAAGGAGTGCAAATGCAAAAGAGAACGAAAATGTCAACTAGAAGAACAAGAAATAATAACATCTCAAGAAGAGATAGAATATAATAACTACGAAATAAGTTCAAAATTTATGCATCTAGAAAAATTTTATTATACATTGGTCAGTGAACAAGATATAGAAAAATTAATGCATAAATTAAAAAAATAGAAAAAATAAAAGAAAATATATTAAAATATTGGAAAAAAGATAAAAAATACTATGTCAACAGATATAATAAATCCTAACTACAAAATTAGAACATCCAAAATTAATGCTACTAATCAAGAAGAAGAAGAGTTCAGAGAACATATTAAAGAATTATTAAAACTAGAAATTATTAGAAGATCTGAAAGCCCTCACAGATCTACAATCTTTATGGTAAAAAATTATAGCAAAATAGTGAGAGAAAAAAGTAGAATGATAATAAATTATAAAAGACTAAATGATAATACAAAAGATGATGGATATACTATACCTGATAAGACTCAACTAATTAAAAAAATTCAAAATTGTAAAATATTTAGTAAATTTGATCTAAAATTTGGATTTTGGCAAATCAAAATGCATCCAGAGAGTATTGAATGGACAACCTTTACTTGTTTAGAAGGGCATTTTGAATGGCTGGTAATGCCTTTTGGCTTAAAGACTGCACCTCCTATTTTTCAAAGAAAGATGGATGATATCTTTTTAAAACATAAAAATGTCGTAATTGCATATATTGATGATATTTTAGTTTTTAGTAAAAATATGCAAGAACATAGAGGACATTTATAATAATTTTTAGGACTAATAAACTATGCTAGATCCTTTATTAAGGACCTAGGAAAGATAGCTGGTCCATTATATGCGAAGACTTCACAAACAGGACAAAGAAACTTCAACCAAGAAGACATAAAAATAGTACGAGAAATAAAAGAGATTATTAAAAACTACCTGAACTACAATTACCTATTTATACAGATTATTTAATAATAGAAACAGATGGAAGTAATCTCGGCCGGGGAGCCGTCGTCTTGGCTAAACCAAATAAATATTAAGATAAAAATACAAAAATATGTAGATATGCAAGCGGAAGGTATAAAGAAAAAGAAAATATTAGTAGCATAGACACTGAATTATTAGCCATCTCCTATGCCCTAGATAACTTCGAGTTATTCATAATATCTAAAAAAGAGATTACTCTAAGAACCGATTGTGAAGCAATAGTAGCCTTCCATAATAAGATGAATTTAGAAAACAAACGATCGACAAGACGTCGTTGGCTTAATTTCATTGACGTTGCCTGTATATAGTTCTACAAATTTCCTTTGAACATATTAAAAGGGTTAATAACATAGCAGCAGACATCCTTGGTCACCTCATTCATCAGATGCGCTAGGAAGCGTAGTGGGAATAGGGGGCCAAGACAGACCACAAATTTTTTTGATGACTAAAAGAAAAATTGAAAAATACTTTGAAGAACAAATTAATGAAGCCTATAAATAAGTCCACATCATGAAAAAATTAAAGGAGTTATAAAGGAACTAAATAAATTAGCTTATAGAGCTATAGCAGTCAGACATGCTGTGGCATCTGCCACCCCGATTAAAAATTTATGAATTTTTTTAAATTTTATTTTATTAGATTATGGTTGATTTCTATGATCATAGGATGTCATGCCTACGCCCACAAGTAAGTTAGGACCATCTTATGGTTATATAGCCTCTAGGTAGGTTATATAAACATTCTATAGCTATTTTATAGTTTATTATGATTTTTAGATATTTTAGATAATTTTTAAATATTTATTTTATGAAGATTTATATATTTTATTGACTTTCATGATACCATATGGCCATTCGGAGTTATTTTTGGTACCCAGTATTTTATTTAGGCTCTACTAGGTTATAAATATGTTCTAGAATATTCTAAGATTTTTTTGGATTTTTTTAGAATTTTTTAGAATTTTTAGATAACTAAAACATATAAAATTTATATTTTATAGGTTTTTGGAATTTACTGTGAGGTCACACAATAATATTTGGTGTTAAAATATTTTATTTAGATTTTAGACACTTAGAAATATTTTTTAGAATTTTTTTGGATTTTTTTGCAATTTATTTTGATTTATTTGGACTTAAAATAATTTTTTAAATAATTTTCTGAATTAAATTAATAATTATGCGGTCAGCCTGGGCGGGCCCACCTTTCGGCGCTACAGTAACAGCCTCTCTCTCCTATATATATATATTATATTCGAAACCCTAATTAAATTCCTACCGATTTTGAGAGAGGTTTCATCTAGGAGTCCTTTACCTTCCCGAAGCGATTGTCGCTAAACCAGAAGAGCATTTCGCGTGTCGTTTTTTTATTAGAAGCATATTGAGGTATATTTTCTGAATATATAATCTATTTTTATAATTTTTGAACATGAATTTCTGGAAAATTCGTAGAGTGCTAGTTGTCCGAAATTTAACACGTTTCGGTGTTTTCGAGATTCCGGGAGAACTAGGAATCCGAATTATGAATCGTTTGAAGTTTTGAAAAGCTAACACAGAGCTCTACGACATTTATGTTTTCCAGAAATTAATTAGTTCATATAGTATTTTTATTAATTCGTAGAACTTAGTTTTGTCAATAAATCATCGATTTGGTCATGGATAGCCATAACGGCGATATCTTTTGACCAAAGCGTGATTTTGTGGCACGGTCGATTCCAGTGCACTCGTGGCACTGAAATCTACTAGGGCGCGCACTTAAGTCGTAGAGTTTGTGTTGTTTGACTATTTAGTCATCGATGTGCCTCGATTTGCGTGCCACGGGTTCCGAATTGGAAACCCTGATCTTCCTTGGCTAGAAATTAGTGTTTAATTTTAATTCCAGAATTATAATAGAATAAATTAGGTTTTTAGATGATTTATTTCAGAATTAAATAGGATTATTTTTGTTAAACCATTAGCCACTTTTTAGGGTTTTAGAGTGGGATTTTCATAATCTAACTTATGATCATTTATTTGTCGGGGTAGATCGGACGACGTCGTGAGTCACGACTTTATCTTTTTTCGAGCAAGGCAAGTATCACTGTGAGCTATGTTGCCTTTATTTTATGCTGCATGTTATTTTTTCCTTAAATTGATAGTCTTATCTTTTATACCATTGGTGCACGAGAGTTATACTTGTTACCATAACCATACATGTTCATTTAATGTTTTCGTTCAATGTTCTATCTTCAATGTTCAATGTTTAAAGTTAAAGTTAATGTTAAAGTGATCATGTTTACCTGTGAGAGAGTCGGGAGGGGGAATACAACTAGTATGCATGTAGTCTACGCAATGTACAATTTTTTCCCCAATGTCAATGTTGATAGCAGTCGTTGCACCTCATGTACCGACTGCCGGATGTCCTAACCCGTCCACATGCGAAACACTTGTATTCTAAAACACAAAGTACACGTGATTTATTTCGTGTTGACATTTTGCCCAGAGGTTTGTCTTATATTCATTATTATCTTATATTGTCTTCGTGTCTTAATTATACCTTCAACTGTTCCACTTCATAATTGTACTCTCAAACTATTTTCCAATGTATATCGGTCTCTTTTGTATTATGTTATATTTATCCTTTCCTTCCTGCTATTATGCGTACTTGTATATTATACTGTATAGTGTAGTGTTATGCTGATCTTGCTCCAATCCTGACTGGATAACTATTTTTCAGCTTTAGACGACGTGGTTTATCCCAAGGTTTATGGTGTGTATCTTGGTGACACTGACTTTACCAATGTGCCGGTTACTTCTACTGATACGAAGTAGCATATTTCTTTCTTATGCTTTTTTCGTGTTATTCTTAGCTAGTGAGCTTAGCGAACTTTAGTTTCAGTGATTTTATATTTATTTTAGCGGATTTGTTCCCGAGACTAGCTGAGTTGTAGTGGATCTTTCTTTAAATTATTTATTGAGACTTGAGTTTAATCTTTTGTTACAACTTAGTTGTGGATGATAAATGTGAACTGTGTACTTGTATGGATAATGCTTATCATAGACAGTGTACTACTGCTGACACTGCGGCGTAGGCTGGACTTGGACACGTACTCGTATCCCAAAAGCGGGTACGGGTCGTAAAATTTTTTTATAGTGGCCCATGCAGGTCCGATTTCGTATAAGGTTGCGAACTCACGGTTAGTACTTCAACTTAGTAGTACTAGTTGTGAGTGTAACACCCAGTTTTTCAGATGAGGATAATTTTGAAATTTTGTAATTATAATTATTATTTATTGATAATTATTTCATATTATGATTTTTGGTGATTTTTAATCATTTTTAAACTATTTAAAATTATGACTTGTGATTTTGACATTTTACTATTGTTTGGTTTAATTTCGAGAAATTTGTCATCCCCAGTTTTCAGGAATAGGAGTATTTTTGTCATTTTGTATTTTTGAAATATTTTTGAAATTTATTTTATTATTTATGATATTGTTTTGGGGTTATTTGAGCCGGGTTCGAATTTCAGCTCAATCCGACTTGAAACGGGGACCCAGGGGTAGTATTGACTTTAGTGGACCCACACATTAGTTAGCCATGGCCCACATGATAGAAATATTTTAGTTAGAGGTTAGACTAATTATTATGGATAAGGTTAGTGTGATTAGAGACTTTAGAATAACTAATTTAGCCTCAACCAATTAGCCCTTTCCTAATACTAATAGAATAGGTTAGTGGGGGCATTTTGGACCTTACCATAATAGGACAAATAGCCCCATATAGCCAGCCACTTTGGGAGAGGATAGGCTCAAGTTTATTTCATTATTCTCATCCACACTCTCTCTCTTGTTCTTTTCCAAATTTCTAGAGAGCAATCCCTAGCAATTTCTCCACCAAATCTTTCCATTTTGCCACCAAATCTTCTTCTTTCCTTCTTCATTCTAGCCAAGGAGGAAGCTACCCAAGTTTGGGAGGATTCGGAGCTCGTTCGTGTCCTTTTGGAATCTCTACGTGTCGGTGTCGCTCCGGGAAGGCTTTTCTTCGATTCGATCTACCAGGAGGTATAAATCCCTTCTCCTTTTCATTTCCTCATACATATATGTCTATTTTGAACCCATAGGAATGACCCCCATGGTTGTATCTCCATTTGTGTCCATTTCGTGTCCATTTGGAGGTCATAGGAGTGTCCTTTGTGTTGTGGTTGTGTCCATGTGGAAAAACCCCAAATTTGGACACACTATGTGTTGTTGTTATGTTTGAATGAATTATTACATGTTTAATCTCATATTTTTGTATTGGAGATGTGTTCTATAGTGTCTCATATATATATATTAGTGTAGAGAGTGAGTTCTTGATATATTATGTTATATACTTGTGTTCTTTTGTCTCAAACTATCCAAATTCGTCATAATTTTTATCCACGTTTTTAGTAGTAATAGCAACTTAGAAATGTCATAACTTTTAGCTTAAAACTCTAATTTATCTCCCGTTTTTTACAAGAACCATATCGAAGTTAGATTTCCAAATATATATTTTATTAAGTCAAAGTATTTATGTAACTTTCTGTAGAATTATTTGAGTGTCAGCTGTACGAAAGACGAACGCGTTTCGGTATTTTCGTGATTTCGGGAGCTTCCGGACACGAAAATGCGATCCGTTTGAAGTTTCGGAAAGCTAACATGAAGTACTACAACATACTTTAATCCTAGAATTTAGTGAATGCCCAATTGGTACAGTATTGATTTTAAGTAAAAGAGTGACTATACGATATATGCATTTTGTGTAACCTATGAGCCTATGTAGTATGGATATTAAATAAATATAGAGTATGTAATGCATAATATGTTAGATGAATGAAATGATATATATATGATATATATCCTCTTTACATTAATGTATATATATGGTTGAATGCAAGCATGTAGGAATGTAATCAATGTAATATATGTAAGCAATGCATAAATGCATGAATGAAAGAATGATATACAATGCATACATGAAAGTATATAATGAATGCTAGATATAAATGCAAGGTATATATGTAATGATAGATATGAATGCATAATGTATAAATATTGTAAATGCAATATCAGATTTCATATGTAGACATAGAACCAATGCATAGCTGATATTTAGATTGAATGTTAGTTCAGTTTAGGTTGTTCGAACACTGAACTGTCCATGTAAGCATATATACCTTCCTTTTCCTATTGCCAAGCCAATTTCAGTTTTCAATATAGTGGAATGTCTATGAATGTAATGTTAACCTTCAACCCCTTAATTCGAAATGTTAGTTAATTTCAGTATTAGACAATGCATGAGCTGTATGCATATGGGATGTTGGCTTAATGGCAGATTTCAGATAACATGGTTTATTTTATGTGGTTAGTTACACCAGTTTATGGGATAGCTCACTTTAGTTTATATGTAAATGTGGAACTAAACTGAGAATGAACTTCACCCTCTGCACAAGGACACCCCACTCTATATCAACCACCATGCCATGTAACCCTTCTCTAAATGATTGCTATAATATATATAGATTTATGTAAAGTATAGATGCATGTTAGTTATAACTTAAATAGTCTATACTCTAATTTATATAGATGTATACTTGTAGCTATGCATGTTAAGTATAATACATGTGTAATGTAGATGGGTTAGCTTTGTGCCATGTGTAGTGTAAACTCATAACTAGTGTTGATTTCTCTTTTCATGTACACCTCTATGTTCACACACACACACATAGCTTTACATGTTAGTTCTTTTTCTCTTATATATATATATATATATATATATATATATATATATATATATATATATATATAATGTTGAATATGCATGAATGTGATGTATCTTGATATGTGACTTGTGTTGGCTTGTATAGCCTTAGATTTGTATGGTGTGTACTAGCAAGGGTAGACTGGTTAGGCCTAGTGAGACTTCATTGAGTCTATGTTGACCCAGTTGACCTAGCTTTGACTAGATAGTTGACTAGAGTTGACCAAGTGTTGACTTTAGCCTAGTTTGACCTAGACAACATGTAGATGCATTGTAGCAGTCTATTTCCTTATTTTAGACATATTGTAACTTGTGTTGCTCTGATTATGAGACAGACACCTCTCCTCAGGTAGTACACGCTCTTCGGACATTCAGTTATCAGGCGAGTATATTCTCTGACCGTTTCATACTTGCCTGGATTTACATTCTTGCTCTAGATTACTGTACTTGATGCTGACACGATTGTTATCACGAATTGATACTATAAGGATCTTCTTTTGGGATGTTATCCCCTTGTATTCACTAGATACATATTGTGATGTGCGTTTCACTTCCATATTGTATTTACTGAATACCTACATCCTTGTACACTCATTGTGCATATTGTACTCTCATTATCACATGAGTTCCAGGGATAGACCATTGTACACTATTGTATAACATTGTACAACTATTGTATAATATTGTACACCTATTGTATAATATTGTACATCCATTGTATAACATTGTACACTATTGTGCAAGATAACGTAATTGGAGTGGATCCTTGTGTATTGATTGGGGAGGGAGAGTAGAATTGGTTATGTAATCAAATCCTATTGTACAAGATTGTATAACTATTGTATATGTATATTGTACACCCACGTACAATGGAGTTACCATTGCATTTTCCTAGACCGTTTACATAACCATATTGTACTCTAAATCACAGTAGGCTTACAGTTCTTACTTATCATATTTAGATATTTCCTGTTATCAAATCTCTACTATTTTTCATATACTTCTTTCTTTCAGCGTTTCATGTACCTTACTCTATTGCATGCTTTATATTTCCTAACATGATATGAACTGCGTGAGATGTTTTGTGCTCGCTCCCGTCCTGACTGGACCTGTTAAAATTTTTACAGAGGATGATGAGGAACCCTGCACCCTTACTTGGAGTTTGCCTAGTTGACACTCGCGACCTGGACCCCTAGGGAGGTTCAGGCAGCTGCTCAGGATGATACCTTGTATAGTGTAGATAGCTTAGACTGTCCTCTCTTTTCATGTTTAAACTGTTGTCTTTATTTTCAGAGTTGTATATTTTATAGATGTTGAGACTTGTTATTTATTTCTGCTATACCTCAGTTGAGGATTTCTTATCTATTTCCATCGTGCTACATTCTGCCTTAGATTGTGATTGAGTTGTACCACTGTGTTGGCCTCCTTTTGGAGAGTATATTCATGTTATGTAGTTATAGTTCATGACCTAGAACAGCGTTCTACCGCCGACACTGCGGCGTAGGCTGGGCGCTGTTACGTACTCCTACCCTCCCGGTGGGTGTGGGTCGTGACACGTTTTTAGTGGTGGCCCATGCAGGTCGAGTTTATGTAGTGGTATTCGAACTAGAGTATCACTACAGCCTGCAGTAGGATTAGGATATTTTGGAGGTACTCAATCACATTAGGAAAAACTCTTAATCAGATTCCTTTTTGTCAAAAATTGTTGCTTATTGACTTCCCTTGAATATAAACTGTCCTCCTTTGAATTTTTCGCTTCATTCTCAGAAATTGTTTCTTGTTTGATCACTTTTCATGATGGTTATGAAGACACGATCTCATCGCTTCGGTTCGGGGGATACTATCGAGAGGCTGGCCACCTCTCGTCCTGTTCATCAGGGCCTCGAGACCGCAGCTTCTGTTGTGCCGACTCAGGTTGGCGTTTCTGCTACATTGGAGGTGCACCTCTATCTGTACAGAGATTTTCTCCCGTCATTTCTGATTTCTCTCAGCAGCGGTGATTCATGCAGCATCAGCAGCAGACCAGGGAAAACTAGCAGGGCGAGATATCGTTAGGACAGTCAAGGATGCGCAGACCATTAGAGATCTTGCAGCAAGTTTCGTTCTTCTCAATTCCATTCCCGCAATTGTCTTTTATAATTACCTTGAAATCTGCTTCCATCTGTTCCTTGTTGATTGATTAATTTTGTCATGTTACTCTTTTGTTGTGTTTGTTTTTTCTTCTGAGAAAATCATATGGGCTAGGTCGCCTAAATCATGGGATCTAGAATCCTCGATAGTCGTGTTAGTTGGCATAGTGAGGACATGTAGTCAGATTTTGGATGTATTCTCGGGTATGGGAATTTAAGGTTTTCGCCGTCGCATGCGGCAGTACGAAAATTTTAAATACCATGAACCTAGAGGTACGTACCTTAGTCAAGGACTCTGTGATTATCGTAGCCTTGCTCACTAGCATGATGAAGACTCTGGACAACATGATTTTGGACAGACGCATATGATTAACATATTGTATCTTGAGAAGGTTTAAACATCATACCCTTTTGATTGTTATAAATGACTTATGAGTAGGGATATTTAGTTTTATAGAGCTTATTCATAGGTAGTTCCTTCATAGTATAATGGTATGATAACTTGTAGAGTGTCTGTACCCTAGAGGTGATAGTTAGCATTGGTGTTAGAATAGTAACCCATTGCAGATAATTCTCCTGTTATCTATAATACCAACCAGTTACACATAGGATGTTAGTATGCCTTACATCCTTGATGATTATTACTACTTTTCCTTACCTTTTCCAGTGAGGCACCCATGACCAGAGCCTGCCTTTGAGTATAGTTGTAGTTTCACCTAAGACCGAGAGGTCTATTTGCATAGATAGATTGCAGATGATATTGGCATATAGGATATAGGTTAATTGGTATCTATAGGCCATTGTTGTATAGGGTTATAAACATGTTGTTTAGCCTATACTTGGTTCAGTTTTCCATTTTAGTTAAGTTCCCTTCGTGTTGAGTTCCTTTGTGTTGATCACCTTTATAGGCAGTGTGCAGACCCTTCACTAGATACCATGTCCTCTTGATTCAAACCATTCATCATTAGCCTAGTTCTAAGCATTGTTTCAGACCCTTATAAGTTTAGTCTGCCTTAACCCTTGGTTGACCAGTCATGTATATATATAGATGATATACTTAGGATATATGTGATGGGTTGTTGTTCTTGAGCATATATATATATATATATATATATATATATATATATATATATATATATATATATATATATATGGTATTTGGTATTCATGTGCTTAGCTTGTAGGTATTTAGTTATAGGTGACTTGATAGGATTGGGAAGTTAAGAGCTAGTCTATTATAGAGTTTCCCTTTTGCTAAATTCTAGTTGCCAACACCTAAATAGCTAGCATAGGTAAAACCCTAAGAAGTTGACCAGTTGATGACCAAGTACTTGGATGTTGAGAAATTGACTAGTGATTGACCCTTGACTATGTTTGACCTAGAAGGGGGTGCGATCATCTTAATTTCGAGGACGAAATTTTTATAAGGTGGGTAGGATTGTAACACCCAGTTTTCCAGATGAGGGTAATTTTGAAAATTTGTAATTATAATTATTATTTATTGATAATTATTTCATACTATAATTTTTGGTGATTTTTAATCATTTTTAAACTATTTAAAATTATGACTTGTGATTTTGACATTTTACTATTGTTTGGTTTTAATTTCGAAGAATTTGTCACCCCAGTTTTCAGGAACAGGAGTATTTTTGTCATTTTATATTTTTGAAATTTATTTTATTATTTATGATATTGTTTTGGGGTTATTTGAGCCGGGTTCGAATTTCAGCTCAATCCGACTTGAAACGGGGACCCGGGGGTAGTGTTGACTTTAGTGGACCCACACATTAGTTAGCCATGGCCCACATGATAGAAATATTTTAGTTAGAGGTTAGACTAATTATTATGGATAAGGTTAGTGTGATTAGAGACTTTAGAATGACTAATTTAGCCTCAACCAATTAGCCCTTTCCTAATACTAATAGAATAGGTTAGTGGGGGCATTTTGGACCTTACCATAATAGGACAAATAGCCCCATATGGCCAGCCACTTTGGGAGAGGATAGGCTCAAGTTCATTTCATTATTCTCATCCACACTCTCTCTCTTGTTCTTCCCCAAATTTCTAGAGAGCAATCCCTAGCATTTTCTCCACCAAATCCTTCCATTTCGCCACCAAATCTTCTTCTTTCCTTCTCCATTCTAGCCAAGGAGGAAGCTACCCAAGTTTGGGAGGATTCGGAGCTCGTTCGTGTCCTTTTGGAATCTCTACGTGTCGGTGTCGCTCCGGAAAGGCTTTTCTTCGATTCGATCTACCAGGAGGTATAAATCCCTTCTTCTTTTCATTTTCTCATGCATATATGTCTATTTTGAACCCATAGGAATGACCCCCATGGTTGTATCTCCATTTGTGTCCATTTCGTGTCCATTTGGAGGTCATAGGAGTGTCCTTTGTGTTGTGGTTGTGTCCATGTGGAAAAACCCCAAATTTGGACACACTATGTGTTGTTGTTATGTTTGAATGAATTATTACATGTTTAATCTCATATTTTTGTATTGGAGATGTGTTCTATAGTGTCTCATATATATATATTAGTGTAGAGAGTGAGTTCTTGATATATTATGTTATATACTTGTGTTCTTTTGTCTCAAACTATCCAAATTCGTCATAATTTTTATCCACGTTTTTAGTAGTAATAGCAACTTAGAAATGTCATAACTTTTAGCTTAAAACTCTAATTTATCTTCTGTTTTTTTACAAGAACCATATCGAAGTTAGATTTCCAAATATATATTTTATTAAGTCAAATTATTTATGTAACTTTCTGTAGAATTATTTGAGTGTCAGCTGTACGAAAGACGAACGCGTTTCGGTATTTTCGTGATTCCGGGAGCTTCCGGACACGAAAATGCGATCCGTTTGAAGTTTCGGAAAGCTAACATGAAGTAATACAACATACTTTAATCCTAGAATTTAGTGAATACCCAATTGGTATAGTATTGATTTTAAGTAAAAGAGTGACTATACGATATATGCATTTTGTGTAACCTATGAGCCTATGTAGTATGAATATTAAATGAATATAGAGTATGTAATGCATGATATGTTAGATGAATGAAATGATATATATATGATATATATCCTCTTTACATTAATGTATATATATGGTTGAATACAAGCATGTAGGAATGCAATTAATGTAATATATGTAAGCAATGCATAAATGCATGAATGAAAGAATAATATACAATGCATGCATGAAAGTATATAATAAATGCTAGATATAAATGCAAGGTATATATGTAATGATAGATATGAATGCATAATATATAAATATTGTAAATGCAATATCAGATTTCATATGTAGACATAGAACCAATGCATAGCTGATATTTAGATTGAATGTTAGTTCAGTTTAGGTTGTTCGAACACTGAACTGTCCATGTAAGCATATATACCTTCTTTTTTCTATTGCCAAGCCAATTTCAGTTTTCAATATAGTGGAATGTCTATGAATGTAATGTTAACCTTCAACCCCTTAATTCGAAATGTTAGTTAATTTCAGTATTAGACAATGCATGAGCTGTATGCATATGGGATGTTGGCTTAATGGTAGATTTCAGATAACATGGTTCATTTTATGTGGTTACTTACACCAGTTTATGGGATAGCTCACTTTAGTTTATATGTAAATGTTGAACTAAACTGAGAATGAACTTCACCCTCTGCACAAGGACATCCCACTCTATATCAACCACCATGCCATGTAACCCTTCTCTAAATGATTGCTATAATATATATAGATTTATGTAAAGTATAGATGCATGTTAGTTATAACTTAAATAGTCTCTACTCTAATGTATATAAATGTATACTTGTAGCCATGCATGTTAAGTATAATACATGTGTAATGTAGATGGGTTAGCTTTGTGCCATGTGTAGTGTAAACTCATAACTAGTGTTGATTTCTCTTTTCATGTACACCTCCATGTTCACACACACACATAGCTTTATATGTTAGTTCTTTTCTCTTATATATATATATATATATATATATATATATATATATTATATATTTTATATATATATATATATATATATATATATAATGTTGAATATGCATGAATGTGATGTATCTTGATATAAAAAATATATATATATATATAATGTTGAATATGCATGAATGTGATGTATTTTGATATGTGACTTGTGTTGGCTTGTATAGCCTTGGATTTGTATGGTGTGTACTAGCAAGGGTAGACTGGTTAGGCCTAGTGAGACTTCATTGAGTCTATGTTGACCCAGTTGACCTAGCTTTGACTAGATAGTTGACTAGAGTTGACCAAGTGTTGACTTTAGCCTAGTTTGACCTAGACAGCATGTAGATGCATTGTAGCAGTCTATTTCCTTATTTTAGACATGTTGTAACTTGTGTTGCTCTGATTAGGAGACATATACCTCTCCTCAGGCAGTACACCCTCTTCGGACATTCAGTTATCAGGCGAGTACAATCTCTAACCGTTTCATACTTGCCTGGATTTACATTCTTGCTCTAGATTACTGTACTTGATGCTGACACGATTGTTATCACGGATTGGTACTATAAGGATCTTCTTTTGGGATGTTATCCCCTTGTATTCACTAGATACATATTTTGATGTGCGTTTTACTTCCATATTGTATTTACTGAATACCTATATCCTTGTACACTCATTGTGCATATTGTACTCTCATTATCACATGAGTTCCAGGGATAGACCATTGTACACTATTGTATAACATTGTACAACTATTGTATAACATTGTACACCTATTGTATAATATTGTACATCCATTGTATAACATTGTACACTATTGTGCAAGATAACGTAACTGGGGTGGATCCTTGTGTATTGATTGGGGAGGGGGAGTAGAATTGGTTATGTAATCAAATCCTATTGTACAAGATTGTATAACTATTGTATATGTCTATTGTACACCTACGTACAATGGAGTTTCCATTGCATTTTTCTAGACCGTTTACATAACCATATTGTACTCTAAATCACAGTAGGCTTACAGTTCTTACTTATCATATTTAGATATTTTCTGTTATCAAATCTCTACTATTTTTCATATACTTCTTTCTTTCAGCGTTTCATGTACCTTACTCTATTGCATGCTTTATATTTTCTAACATGATATGAACTGCGTGAGATGTTTTGTGCTCGCTCCCGTCCTGACTGGACCTGTTGAAAATTTTACAGAGGATGATGAGGAACCCTGCACCCTTACTTGGAGTTTGCCTAGTTGACACTCGCGACCTGGACCCCTAGGGAGATTCAGGCAGCTGCTCAGGATGATACCTTGTATAGTGTAGATAGCTTAGACTGTCCTCTCTTTTCATGTTTAAACTGTTGTCTTTATTTTCAGAGTTGTATATTTTATAGATGTTGAGACTTGTTATTTATTTCTGCTATACCTCAGTTGAGGATTTCTTATCTATTTCCATCGTGCTATATTCTGCCTTAGATTGTGATTGAGTTGTACCACTGTGTTAGCCTCCTTTTGGAGAGTATATTCATGTTATGTAGTTATAGTTCATGACCTAGAACAGCGTTCTACCGTCGACTCTGCGGCGTAGGCTGGGCACTGTTACGTACTCGTACCCTCCCGGTGGGTGCGGGTCGTGACAGTGAGCCTGCAAATAGAATTGAAGATAGGATTTAGAATAACTTCTAGGAGAGTTACATCATCCACATATAGTAATAGAGTCTAGGATCTCATCCACATATCTAACCTTCTTCCTCGATTCCATTTTCAAACTCTCGCCTGATTTCTTTGATTTGCATCTTGCTTGATTCCTTCTATCATAATTCTTATCCCTTCTTTCGTGCTTGATAAAGGTTAGGAAGGTGACTCATGCTAGGTATACTTGTTCTATTGTCCCATCATATTACTAGTTTAACTCTTATAAGTTGGGTAGAATGCCTCACGACGTAACACTCCTTTTGACCTTAACCACAACCTTAGACAAGAAGACAATAGGACGAATGTATAGACACAAACACCGGATGAGTTTAGATTTCATTTGAAGAACTTGAACTATTCACACCTTCTTCATCTTTTCGTGTACTCATAATTCTAACTATCTTGACTAATGTTGCTATAATAGCCTAGTTTTGCAAGCTCATCCTTTTATCGAGCTTGTTCAAGACATATGTTATCTGTGCATGTCTACTAATATATTGTCTAATCAGAACTGGTGCATGATGGTCTGATCAACCTAGTGCACTTGGTTCGCTCTTCACAAAATTATTCTACGTGGATTGAGATATAGTTAAATTTTCCCTCTAGTATCTCAACCGCAACGATCTTGACAACTCTCTTTTGAACTATTCAATCGCCCTTGAAACCCATATTTGCAAATCGATCCCATCTCCCTTGAACTCTTATTATTTTTCGTCACCTATTTCGAAAAAAACAAGCAATTGAAGACACGAAGTATTCCTCTATGGCCATGATAGTTTGATTTCTTTTTCAATAATGACCCTCCCATGACTTACGCTAAGAATTGTTATTAGATTGCCAGAGAAGATTGCTTGCATATATTACTATATTTATGTATAAACTTGTGTGTTTGATTTTTGAGGACAAAAATATTTTTAAGGGGGATAGTATGTGGCATCTGCCACCACGATTAAAAATTTATAGATTTTTTAATTTATTTGATTAGATTATGGTTGATTTCTATGATCATAGGATATCATGCCTACGCCCACAGGTAAGTTAGGACCATCTTATGGTTATATAGCCTCTAGGTAGGTTATATAAACATTATATAGCTATTTTATAGTTTATTATGATTTTTAGATATTTTAGATAAATTTTAAATATTTATTTTGTGAATATTTATATATTTTATTGACTTTCATGATTTACCATATGGCCATTCAGAGTTATTTTTGGTATCCAGTATTTTATTTAGTCTCTACTAGGTTATAAATATGTTCTAGAATATTTTAGGATTTTTTCTGGATTTTTTTAGATTTTTTTAGAATTTTTAGATAATTGAAACATATAAAATTTATATTTTATAGGTTTTTAGAATTTACTGTGAGGTCACACGATGATATTTTGTGCTAAAATATTTTATTTAGATTCTAGACACTTAGAAATATTTTTTAGAATTTTTTAGGATTTTTTTGGATTTTTCTGCAATTTATTTTGATTTATTTGGACTTAAAATAATTTTTAAATAATTTTCTGAATTAAATAAATAATTATCCGGTCAGCCTGGGCGGGCCCACCTGTCGGCGCTACAGTAACCTCCTCTCTCTCTCTCTCCTATATATATATTATATGCGAAACCCTAATTAAATTCCTGCCGATTTTGAGAGAGATTTCATCTAGGAGTCCTTTACCTTCCAGAAGCGATTGCCGCCAAACTAGAAGAGCTTTTCGTGCGTCGTTTTTTTTAGTTGGAAGCGTATTGAGGTATATTTCCTGAATATATAATTTATTTTTGTAATTTTTGAACATGAATTTCTAAAAAAATTGTAGCGTGCTAGTTGTCCAAAATTTAACACATTTCGGTTTTTTCGAGATTCTGGGAGAACCAGAATCCGAATTACGAATCGTTTGAAGTTTTACAAAGCTAACACAGATTTCTACGACATATATGTTTTCCAGAAATTAATTATTTCATCCAGTATTTTTATTAATTCGTAGAACTTAGTTTTGTCAATAAATCATCGATTTGGTCATAGATAGCCATACGGCGATATCTTTTGACCAAAGCATGATTTTGTGGCACGGTCGATTCCAGTGCACTCGTGGCGCTAAAATCTACTAGGGTGTGCACTCAAGTCATAGAGTTTGTGTTGTTTGAATATTTAGTCATTGATGCGCCTCGATTTGCGTACCACGGGTTCCGAATTGGAAACCCTGATCTTCCTTGGCTAGAAATTAGTGTTTAATTTTAATTCCAAAATTATAATAGAATAAATTAGGTTTTTAGATGATTTGTTTCAGAATTAAATAGGATTATTTATGTTAAACCATTAGCCACTTTTTATGGTTTTAGAGAGGGATTTTCATAATCTAACCTATGATCATTTATTCGTCAGGATAGATCGGACGACGTCGTGAGTCACGACTTTATCTTTTTCCGAGCAAGGCAAATATTACGATGACCTATGTTGCCTTTATTTTATGCTGCATGTTATTCTTTTCCTTAAATTGATAGTCTTATCTTTTATACCATTGGTGCACGAGAGCTATACTTGTTACCATAACCATACATGTTCACTTAATGTTTTCGTTCAATGTTCTATCTTCAATGTTCAATATTCAATGTTTAAAGTTAAGTTAATGTTAAAGTGATCATGTTTACCTGTGAGAGAGTCGGAAGGGGGAATACAACTAGTATGCATGTGGTCTACGCAATGTACAATTTATTCCCCAATGTCAATGTCGATAGCAGTCGTTGCACCTTACGTACCGACTGCCGGATGTCCTAACCCGTCCACATGCGGAACACTTGTATTCTAAAACACACAGTACACGTAATTTGTTTCGTGTTGACATTTTGCCCAGAGGTTTGTCTTATATTCATTATTCTCTTATATTGTCTTCGTATCTTAATTATACCTTCAACTGTTCCACGTTATAATTGTACTCTCAAATTGTTTTCCAATGTATATAGGTCTCTTTTGTATCATGTTATATTCATCCTTTACTTCCTGCTATTATGCGTGCTTGTATATTGTCACGACCCGCACCCAGTAATTAGGCATGAGTCGTGGGTACGTCCAGCCTACGCCGCGGTATCGGCGGTAGAACGCTGTCTAGTCATCTCCACAATTTCAAATACAACCACGCAGATTATAAATTTCCACAAAAGATCAAATTGCGTATCAAACTCAACAGGAAATTGCAAACACAATATCTATGGTGAAAGGAACAAACTGATAACTGAATAAGATCACCAAATATAGAGACTATAAATGATAGAAGAAATAATCTCAATGTAATGAAAGGTACAAAAGATGTCTAATATTCAACTCTCATAATCCATAAATAAAAGAAATACAATCAAGAGTTTCGGTGAGCAACACATGCCCTATAATGCTGTCTAGATAATAATCTCCTGCGGAGGGTAGCCCCGCATTCAAGTCCTCCTGTAAGCTCAATTCTGGGTCTTCCGTCTGCTCATAAAAGGTAGTACAGAACTCCTCTAACTCGTCACCTAAAATATTGGTTATCCAGTCAGGATTGGAACAAGTAACACATATGACCACTAGCCGAATCTCAACAGAATCATAAACATGTAAATATCATATGAGAATGAAACTAGAAAGTAACTAGCAACATAGTACAAAAGAAAGACATGGGACTCTATCAATGGAAATATAGCTACTAAAGGCCAACATGTAAAATCATAGTAGCATGGCAAATGGTGATGAATATGGTGAAGTAATGAGAATATCAACTAGTCTACGTGTATTAAAATATCAGTTTCGGTGTGTGAACGGCTAAGGGGTAAATCCGGCAGCTACACGTGTCGTGTGCAGCTGCTATTATTCAAGAATAGACTCATGGGATAGAATGGGTTGTTCACACGCCTACTAGGATATTTCCCCGCCCAGCTAGTACTCATGGAATCAATCATAAATGGGGTGACATAGGAGGTAATCAAAATGTAGAATAAAACCATGATACTAATCCACGTGTGATGATCGTGTCAACAAACAGCAAGACATATGAAATAACAAGTAGAGAAACCATCAGAAACGGTAACAATCGATACATGCACTTGTCTGTCGTTCCGAGCTGCGAGTAATGATCAAGTGAAGGGTTGGAGTCCAAGTAACCTGTTTTGTGAGTTAAACTCTAATTAATACAATGAAGTTGTTTATAAAAGAGTATTTCTATAGTAATTGCCAATCTCTCTTCTACCTACATTTGGAGTCTAATATTAAGCTACTCTTGGGGAAACAACCCTAGTTTATGGTCTAACTGTTTGTTTGCTAGGTTTCTAAATCAATTCTCTCCCCAACTTGGTTTCCTTGGCTTGCTAGTCCACCCATCTAAGTTAATTTAGTTCCTATCTAAGACACACCTACCTGTCATGGCCCTACCTACTAATCCCTTAGTAATTACTGTCAGAATTTAGTCTAGGGCCCTGCATACTTTGCTCCCAGGAACCCTTACATTCTAATCCTACACTTGACTTCTATACCCTTCTCCTGGACATTATCCCTAACCCTCCTGTCCTAACAGAGTTTATGGTATCTTAGTGGTATAGGTTAGGAAGTATTCTGTTGGTCTTGCCCAAAGGTGCAAGCTGAAACTATCAGAGAGTCAGTACACCATAGTGCAGGGGATTGCTTTTCATAGTTTTAAACAGGAAAAGGGGGTGCGGTCAAAGTATGAACTCATACTACTGTATGGTACCTCATCATTATTGTTTCATAATTGAAAATGCATAGCATTCCCTAGGTAAGACAACAGATGGCCTGAGATTTAGGTGACAGGACAGTACATACCCTTATTGAGGAACAACCATAAACATTAATGTTGAGACATGAACCAGGCATTAAAGTGTAGGCTGCTTGCTGAAGAAAGTAAAAGGAATGAGTTAAAGCATGGTGTTTGCAGAATGTAAAACTGAGAAATGCTATATTATTCAAGCTGCAACACTGAGACTGCTAAAGTATGATATCATCTACAACTCTAACCTAATCACTTTAAACCACACAGCTTAGGACCAGCCTATCCTTCAACAACTCAATGCAAGTGACAGTTAATTGATTTGATTTGCAAAAGAAAAGAGGAGAACAACAGTTAAGAAAGAGACTTAAACAAATAATGAACCAACTCTTGCAGGACTTCAGGAATTTGAAGGGCTGCACCCCTCTTCTATTTACTGGGAAGTTTCCATTAGGCAAGAACCTTCACTCACACCCTGTTTCCTGTGGTAGGTACTGCTATTGGCACAGAGTATTGGCAACATCATGCTGTTATCTAAGGGTTTTAGTATGTTACAGTGGTCTGTACTAAGCAGTGTTCGAATTGCACCTATTCCTAATGATTGAATAACTTTAACAAATGGACAGGGTATAAGCAACCTTGACTGATACATATAGGCCATCTTGTCCTATATTTCAGATGGCATTCCTTACATAATCATAACATATTTTGGTAATCCATAGTGCAATTAATATAGTTGGAGTCACTACATGGCCTTCAAGATATTGCATCATGTGCCTAGTACGTCTCTCCACATGCCCAAAATGGGTTTACAGATTAACTCATTCCAGTGTTGAATTTCGAGAAGAGCATTCAACTGATTGAGGGTCTCCTGTCCTCTAGAGTGATAACACTCAGTGGAGTTTCTTTGGAGATATGGTACTAAGGTAACAAGGATACAGAGAATACAATGAAAGTCTCAGATGTTAATTTCTACTAGGTAACAGGGAAAGTCCATAGGTCAGTTTCCTATGGATACAAAGGAAGGGCTATATGCCAGTATCAATTTGGGTTATATGAGGGAGGTTCACATGTTAGCTATTGGATAAGAGGAAATCTAACAGAGCAGTGTACCAAGGTATGAGTTGTCCCCATCTCAATCACAGATGAGATTATACATGGCATAGAGTTCTCCTACAGGGAGACTCGGATGCAGAGGATTAGTTTGAATGTCCAAGACTGTCACTGGAAGTAAGGATGTAGACCCTGTATCCTTGGGGCTGACATCAAGGGGGTGAATCCTACACAAAGGAAATGTAGGACAGGGAATTGGCATTGGGGTTTTGGACTGGACAGTCTACAACATAGGCTGCACACAAGGATCCTATACTGCATTCCACCAATTTCCTATAGGCATAGACAGAACCTCTATAGCTCTCAACACCATGTGCCTAAACAATTGACTCCCAAAGTCTAATGGTGTGCCTAGGACTTGATTTCCACACCTGCAACCTAGGTGTATCCCAAACTGAAACTGGAATTTAAATCCAACTAGGCCTTCACATCCCCTTACCTACTCTTAACTGAAATGTACAAGGGTTACCTGTCACCTCTAGGTATGTATGATCACCTGAAAAGCCCCCTCCCCCCCAATGTATCAGTCAGTATCTGGTACATCAATGCAACTAAGTATCAGTGTGATGTTTGGTGTAGGTCCTGGTATTCAGATATCTAGTCTGTGTGTGTGTGTGTCCTTGTTCAAAGATGGCAGCCTGTACATTCTATGATACCCAGCATTCACTTAGAAGTTAGGTTGTCCCTATAGTCTTGTGTCTATGAGTATAGGCATATGGCTCAACACACCAGCTTTTCTGTCATGGTACTCAGTGTATTAGGATGATACTAAGTAATCAATCAAGGAGTCTGAAACACTCATCTTGGGACTGAGTAGAGACAGGACATGCCTAACTGCAATTTACCTGTTGGGCAAGCTACAGGGCTAACACTGATGTGATATTGGTGAAGGTCTTGACAGGGTTCCTAATGGTATTTGGTGACATGGGGTGACTGCTTACTAGACAACAGTAATCACCCACAGCCATACCATACCTGTCTCGTCTGGGACTCTTCCCATAGACATCTACATAACTTGTAATGCTATGGGTTCGACTGTACCTCCCCTGTCCCCCACAAGTGCTACTCCTAGGAAAATCCTTCTAAGCATTAATTCAAACACCTTGCACATATTAGGGATTGAAATTTGACAGGGGAATACCTGTTATCTTGGATGTAAGGTTCGAGTGGTTCCTCAGGCTTCTCTTGAATTCTTGCGGCAGGAGAGAATTTTAGGATTTCTAGGGTTTGGGAAAAGACAGGGTCGGCTGGTACTGCTTATGTACTCGAGCTTAAGATTAAGCTGAATCTCGCAGGGATTTGAGAAGATCAGGTGTAATTCGAATATAATTTGATACGGAGCAGAGCTCGATTCTATCTGGTTTTTAAACGTTTGGTGTTTGAATTTGGATATTTACAATATCCCCCCTCTCGAAACCAGAATCAACAGTTGGACCCCCCCCCCCCCCCCCCCCCCCCCCCCCCCCCCCTTCTCTAGTCATCTTTAGGCAAATCCCCTCCCCTCCTATGTTATTTACCAATAAGTAATATCATATGCATCTATTACATATATACTGGAGTATTTCATCACATATGTGCACTAATTAATGTTTTGAAAGAATAATAAAAAAAAAAAAAATGAGGATTTCGGGTCAAGGGCTCACATATATTATACTGTTGTAGGTCCTAAAAATCAAGTTGCACCCATCAAAGAAGTCATAAAAATCAAATTATGCATCCTTCAAGTGAACAGCGCAGAAGACAGATTGCGCAATAATTCGATTGCGCAGACTGAACTGCGCACTCATCCAAGTGCGCGAGCTGACGTGGCCTCGTCATCATTACCTGACAGAGAATCAGATCTTCTGACAACTGACAGCACGGAGAACGAGGAAACTGTTCGCTTATCGTGCAGCACAGCGCTCGAGGACAGCTGTACATGCAGCGCAGTCCATCCTAGTGCAGTCCATCCCTGCGCGGTCCATCCCAGCGCAATTCGAAGCCAGCGGAATTCAGGTGGCGCACTCCATCAAGATAACTGACAATGTACACGTGGCCTTCATGCCATCAATTACTCATCATGTGGCAACCGTCTGTACACGATCAAGCGCATTTCAATCAAACAATGCCACGCGTCACATACAGATGGTCCACGATCGAGTAACTGCCTGCGCAGTCCAAAGTGTGCGCAATCCAACCTGCGCAAGTCAGAATAACTAAAAGTAGTTATTTCCAGAACTCTATAAATAGAGTTTCAAGTCCTTCATAGAAGGGATCACACACACACACAGAGATCAGAGATCATCACCATAGATCATGAGTTCTTGCCAAAGTGCTGCTGCAATCTTCAGAGGCTATCGTCTTCAAAGTTCACATCGTCCAAGGGATAAAGCGATCGTCTTCAGATCGGATTCCTATAGTTGTACTTTCCCAGAATTCTTGTAATCTTTTTACAAAGTTTGTTGAAATAAAGATCAACTTTTGTTTTTGCAAACAAAATGGCAACTCTGCTGGGGACGACTTTCTCCTCCGACGAGGAAGTGACAACTCAATATGACGTTGCGTCTATCGGAAAGACGCAGAAGACGCTGGTTGTAAAGGTCAACCAGACGACCTACGAGGCGATGATCAACTCCAGGACCACCCCTCGCACTGCAACAACTTCTGCCACGAGGAAAGTTCATCCAGTGTGGGTCCCCAAGACTGTTGCACAGTCTACTACTTCTGCTGCTCAGCCTGCTGCGCAGTCCATTGCCTCTGTTCCCAAGACTGCTGCCTCTGCTGTGCAGTCTACTGCTACTTCTCATGCGCAGTATGTTGTTCCTCTTGCCAGTGCACAACATACTTTATATGCTGCCCTGTCAAAGTGTAAGACTCCTGTTCCTCTGGCGCAGTTGGCTGCAACTCTGCCTGCACAATCCACCACTCCAGCAACCAGAGTGCAACTCAAGCATTCTGGCAACAAGACTCCTGCTGCGCAAGTTGCTGTGACTGAGGCCAGAAGACTTTCTGCCATAGTTACTCATGCGCAACCTGCCAGTGCGCCATCAACCAATGCGCAAACTGCGCCAGCGCAGTCTAAGAGAGACAGCCCTTTGGCTAATCTCTCCTCTTCTCACAACAAGGGGAAAAGCTCTGCTCCTCCTCTCAAGCACCCTGTTGCTCCTGCGCAATCCACTGGGGGTAGTCTTTTGGCTATTCCTCCTCCTCCCCAGAACAAAGGAAAAGGCCCGTTGGTCTTTTCTCAAACTTTCTCGTCCCACGACTTGGAAGACAACAGAGGAAAACGCTCTTTAGCTAACCCTTCTTCCCAAAACAAAGGAAAAGGCCCTTTGGTCTTTTCTCAGTCTTCCTCGGTTTTTACCGTAGAAGATCAAGCTGAAAGTGCTCCGGCACCAGTCAGTACAAGAACTCCTTCCAATAAGGGTTCTTCTTTCCTCATTGCCAAAGTGAATTGTACAGATCAGAGAGGTATTCTGCCTACTCCGGTAGCAGAATTCCAAGATCTTCCAACTCTCAAGATATCCAGTTCAAGACAGAAAAAATTGCTGGTGTCTCAGACAGAAACCCTTGGGGGTGAGTTTGCTGATCTTAGAACTTATCTCAATCGACCAACTTCGGTGAAATGCAAACAGCCAATGCCGAAGACCAATTAGCATCAGAAGCAAACTTCCAGGATCAAAAATCCGGACACCTATGCCAATGAAATGAGTAATTTCCTGTACACTCAAGGGACAAAATATTTGAAGAACCGGAACCATGTTCCGAATATTGTCAAAGAACACATCCCTCGAACTTCTTCTCCTTCCGTTGTTGTTCCCGATCTCCGAGAACACCTCAAGTAAAAATGGGACAACATCTCAACATCCCCAGTGCAACCACTTGGACACCATTGCAATCACAAGGTTGTCATCAAGTGTTGTTGTCAGACAACCAGACGATCTGTCTTCGATCGTTTAAACTTTACAAATTCTGAACCTATGTCAGAAGATGAAGACGAAGTTTTGTACGCTTCCGTCAACATGACTTCCAGAGACACTGGGGGTAGGAAGTGCTCCAAGCACGGCAAGCCTCGCAAGCCAAGCCAGCGGTATTTAGATCTACTCCAAGAATCCTCTGAAGGAGTATTCCGACATACCCGATCCCGAAGCCGAGACACAATCGATCAAAGGAATCTTCAAGATCCTTCCGGTCATCTCCCTCTTTCTCACTCAGGAGATGATTCTTTCTCCGACTACGATGCATACAGTGAAAGTTCGAAAAAGACAGTGTCCTCCACTGTACCTAGAGAAGTGACAGCTTATGTTATCACTGAAGATCCAGATGCTTCCAGCTCGGCTAGTCAAGAACAACGAATAGCTGTATTAGAAGATAAGTTGAAGACCATGGCCGAAATGGTTGCAAGTATGCATTCCATCATTGTGGCCCAGCATACGGTACCACCGACCGTGCCTCCTGCAAATCCTGAAATCATAGCATCGTCGGTGCCTGTTAATGCAGGACTGGAGGGTAGCATCTCTTCAAGTACCTCCTGTACAGATCCAACCTACACCCAGTCAGTCAGGTGCTGGGGGTAGTGTTTACCACGCTGTTCTTTCCTCTAACACTGTGACTCAGCTTGCTCCTTCTACATCAGTGGAAGATGCCAATGAAGCTGTCAAGCTCCTGCGTACTCAGTTCGAAGCTTTCAAAGAGAAGGACAACTTGCAGAGGTTGGGGATCAAGCAACCCTACCCAGTTGAATGGAAGGAAGTCCCGTTTCCTCCTAAGTACAAAATCCCAACAATCTCGCGGTTTGATGGCATCACTTCTCCCAGTCAGTTCATTAACCACTTTGAGGTTATGACTGTCCAACTTCAACCAAATGACGCTCTTCTTACCAGAGTATTCGTTGGCTGTTTAGCCGACGTGGCATACGATTGGTACAGAAGCTTGTCCGATGGTTGTATCACCTCCTTCTCTGGCCTAAAACAAATCTTCTTGGAATGATTCTATGAGGGGATCAACGACATGACTATGTTAGCCCTCAATAAAATCAAACAAAGACACAATGAAACTGCTGAGAGTTTCATTGAAAGGTTCCGCCGAAAAGCTTTGAAAATGCCTCCTGGAACTCCGGCTGCTGTCACCATAGACACCTGCAAGGCAAATCTTTTTCCTATCATCAGCATGTGGATGGGGTCTACTCAGTTCCAAGATTGGCCATCCTTCATTGTCAACGCTAAAGCAGCCGAAGTTAGCGCTGATAAATTCAAGCAGCTAGGGGTACAAATGTCTAACCCCGACCGGGATGAACACCAGACATCGGGTGGTGGCAATCGCCAGAACAACCGCAAGGGAAAAGAAACTTTGAATATCAACTTGACGAATAAGAACAAAGAATCTCTGGCGGTCAACGTAGCTCCCCCTACATCCACTTCTACTCCTTCAGCACCTCCACCAAGGGAACCTCGTCCGAAAGTAGAGTACTCTTTTGACGAGAATGACACAGTGAGCTTCTTTGATTGCTTGATCAAAAGCAATAAGCTCCAGCTTCCAGATCCCAAGAAGCCTGATGAAGTCGGTAAGACTGATCATCCTAAGTACTGTGTTTATCAAAGGTTCATTGGGCATCCCACTCGAGTATGTTATGTACTCAAAGGCAAAATTTAAGAGCTGGTCAACGCCGGTGTTGTCACTCTGCAGCAAGATAAGAAGACTGTTACCGCGAATATGGTCTCAGTTCAATTCGGCGATTTCTCGCCCCAGATGGTACAACATGGTGTTATTCCTATCTCCAAAGCTACTCTCGAGATCGAGAATCTTCCCCCTCCACGATCGAGGTGAAGGTCTCGTCCCCTTGTCTCTTGACAATGGCGAGATTATGTGGATTCATCCGGATTTGGCCTCAGAGTTCGAACTTCCCTCTTCCTCTAAGAAGAAAGACCGCTCCAAGGGCAAGACAAAGACTTGAAATATGGTGTCTTTTGACCCCATAATTAACGAGGAAATCTTGTTGGGCACCAGATCAGGGAATGCCTATCTAAAGGATTACCCCGAAGCTCAAGAGAATCCTGCTTCTTCTTCTGAGCCTGCTCCAGTGCAGCCTGCTTCTACTGAGGATATTCCTACTGCATCCTTACCGGTTGTAGAGTCTACTCCTCCCAAGCCGACGATAGTTGACAAAGGCAAACAACAAGTCCGTTTCGACAAGCCTTTGAAGAAGTCATCTCCTTTCGGACTTGAAAAGCCTTACAACTTTGATATTTTGGCTCAGTTAGCCAATACACCGGCCCAGCTGTCCATCTTTGAGCTCTTGCGCCTCTCCAAAGAGACTCGGGAAACTCTGAGTGAGGCTCTCATGCAAGCTAAAATCTGTCTAGCCTTTCTGAAGAAGCCAAAAACAGAACCAGTCGCTTGCCTCCATTGTCATAGTGTGTTGGAGTTAATTCCAAAGATCCAGGGTCTGCTGGAAGACAACAGGTACGACCGTCCCCTATACGACCGTCCCCTATACTATACAGGCTATGTCGACTCTGAGTGAGGATGACATGCTGATGGAAGACAACAGGTACGACCGTCTCCTATACTATACAGACTATGTCGACTCGATGAAAGTCGATCGTATTCTGATAGATCCAGGGTCTGCTCTCAGTATCATGCCGAAGACAATGTTAGATGCATTGAAGATCCCAGTGCATAGTCTTTCCAGTACAATCACCACCATCCTTGGGTTCAATCAGGGAAGGAGTGAGCCTCTGGACAAGATTCGCCTAAAACTCCAAATAGGCAATCTTCGTACAAAGGTGACCTTCTGTATCATTGACAACCATGATTGTTCTTATAATGCTCTGTTGGGGAGACCATTCCTGCATGAGCATAACATTGTTCCTTCGACTCTCCATCAATGTTTTAAATATGTCGATGATAATGGAGAGGTGCAAAGGGAGGTTGCTGATCTCTATCCTTTCAAAGGCGTCGAAGCATACTGCAACGATGCTCGTATGTACAAGGATGAATTCATGAAGGTAGTGCTGTCTTTGGACACTGAAGAAGAACAAGAAGCAGTGCCTAATGACACCCTCATTATACCTGTCAAAGGGCGTGTTTCTCGTCCTCAGTCCTCCAAGCCACTGGCTATTCACTTGCCAGTCCAGAAGCAACCAACTGATGATGATCAGGATCAAAGGGAGCTCACCTCTTCTGAGCCACTTGTTATTGACTTACGTCGTAACAAAGAAAAAGGGCAGCTCACCTCTTCTGAGCTACTTGTTATTGATTTATCTCATAACAAGGATAAAAGGGAGCTCACCTCCTCTGAGCCGCTTGTTATCGACCTCTGTCGTAACAAAGCTAATCCTCCTCCACGTTTTTCTTCTCCCTCTCTTGTAATCAATCTGACCAGGCCTGCTAAGGCTAAAGGTCCTGCTGTAAATACAAATGTACAAATCAATGAAAAAGCATCTACTTTCTAGTATACTATTGTCATTTATCATGCTAAGTGCTATTTGGATATGTTAGATAGCTTTTAGTCATTTACAATGGGAGTTGTGCAATCTTTTCAAACAGAAGTCTCATTTGAACACCCAAAGGATTCATATCGTATTGTTCCCGCTCGTAAGAAAGGCGACAGTCCGATACTTTTTAGTAAAGGACCGGAACAACAATTCAGCTATACGGATGATAGCAAAAGTAATGATACGGGACACCTTCAACTCCGTCGTTACAGTCAACAATTAAAAGACATCATCCGAAAGATGGGTTATGACTTCAAGAGCGGCCTCAACTACGGTAAGGGTAGAAGAACTCCTATCCGTACGACTGTGCCGAAAGGAAAGTCAGAGATGTACTACAGCAGGACCAAAAGAGGTCTTGGATATGCTTTACCTCTGGTATTATCCCCAGCAGCTTCTGAATCCGATAGTGAAGAGCGCTCTAACTCTTCTGATTCCAGATCATGGGATTCTGACACCAGCATCGGTCAAGTTCATCGATTGACTGTATCTTCTAACATGGTCTCCGTCGAACTTCCAGAAGGCTATGACGAGGATATTGAAGAAAGTCCTGAAACAGATCCTTGGGCTCAACGAATGGATACCCAATGGGAACTCCGATTCGAACAACGAGAACCTCCAGATCAATTGGTTCAAATTAATGTAGGAGAGAGCGGGTCACCTCGTCCAATATTCATCAGCAAGAACCTCCCAGAGGTAGATAAGCAAGAATTAATTCTTCTTATTCAGGAATACATTGATGTCTTTGCCTGGAGCTATAAAGACATGCCAGGTCTAGATCCCAAAGTTGCTACTCACAAATTGAACATTTTGCCGAATGTAAAATCGGTCAAATAGCAACAACGACGCTTCAAGCCAGAAATGATGGATGCCATCGACGATGAAGTCAAGAAGCTCATCGCTTGTGGCTTTATTCGAGAAGAGCAGCATCCTGATTGGGTAGCCAATGTCATCCCAGTTCTAAAGAAAACCGACAAAGTTCCAGTCTGCATCGACTTTCGGGATCTTAATGAAGCATGTCCAAAAGATAAATTTCCTCTCCCTATCACGGACGTCATGATTGACAACACCTGTGGGTTCGAAAGAATATCTTTCATGGATGGATTCTCCGGATACAATCAGATTCAGATGAATCCTGAAGACGAAAAACATACTTCTTTTCGCACTCCTCGCGGAGTCTACTGCTATACTGTCATGCCATTTGGTCTCAAAAATGCTGGTACAACATACCAACGAGCCATGAGTACCATCTTTCGAGATCATCTGCACAAGACTGTCGAATGCTACGTCGACGATATTGCTGTCAAAAGTCGTCTAAAGGAAGATCACATCCAAGACTTGAGAACTATCTTCAATCTCATGCGTCAACATCAACTCAAAATAAATCCCACCAAGTCATTCTTGGGCGTCTCTAGTGGCAAATTTCTCGGCTTCGTTATTACCTCTAAGGGTATACACGTGGATCCCGAGAAGATCAAAGCCATTCAAGAGATGCGTCCTCCACGCAATCTAAAAGAGCTGCGAGGATTCCAAGGCCGACTTGCGTACATCAGGAGATTTATTTCGAATCTGTCTGGACGCTGCAGACCATTCACTCAACTAATGAAGAAGGGTGTATCTTTCTTTTGGACCGAAGAATGTCAACGAGCATTTGACGACATAAAGCGGTATCTCATGAATCCACCAGTCTTGGTGCCACCAATCTCTGGCATACTATTCTTAATGTATGTCCGTGCTATGGACCATTCATTGGGTGCTTTACTTGCCCAAAAGAACAAAGAAGGCCACGAACAAGCCATCTATTATCTCAGTCGTACTATGATTGGTGTCGAACACCGTTATAGTCCGGTCAAAAAAGAATGCCTAGCTCTTATGTTTGCTGTTAAGAAGACTCGACATTATATCATTGGCCAAACTATTCATGTCATATCCCGATTTAATCCCCTTTGGGTACTGATGAAGAAGCCTAGCACACTCAATTCTCGGATGGCTACATGGGCCATTCTGCTAGCCCAATAGGACATGGTATATGTTCCTCAAAAGTCTGTCAAGGGTCAAGCATTAGCGGATTTCTTAGCAGCTCATCATGTTCCAGAGATGTCCAAACTCTATGATGAAATTCCAGACGAGACTTTGGAATCTAATACAATCTCCGAAGAATTTCCTACTTGGCGTCTATTCTTTGATGGTGCATCCAGGATTGGACCCAATGGTGCCATCATCGCAGGAGTTGGAGTTGTCCTTGTTTCTCCAGACGGGTCAGCTATCCAAAGAGCCTACTCCTTAGATGAGCCTTGCTCCAACAACGTGGCAGAATACAATGCTCTACTCATTGGCCTTCAGCTAGCCAAACAACTAGACGTTGAGTATCTTGAAGTCTACGGTGACTCTAAGCTGGTTGTTAACCAGGTTAGAAGGACTTATGAAGTTCACCATCAAGATCTAGTGCCTTACTTTGAAGCGGCAATCAACATGGCTACATCATTCAAAGCCTTCTTCATCGAATATGTACACCGAGCTTACAATACTGAGGCAGACTCTTTGGCCAATCTTGCAGCAGTTTTAGCCATTCCTATCAACAGACAGCAGGTGGTGGTTATCTCTAATCGGGAATTGTTCTGCGTCGAAAACAATCGTAATATTGAATTCAATAATCTTACTGAAGTTAATGTTATCAATGAAGATTAGAGAAATCCTCTTATCGACTTCGTGGTTCATGACATACTCCCTGAAGATCCCAAGGAGGCTACGAGTATTCGTCGGCGGTCTCTGCGATTCTACTACAATCAGACCACCAAAACTCTCTATCGGCGAACTTATGACGGCTTACTCTTGTGCTGTCTTGCTGGTGATGAAGCAAAGCAAGTACTGCATGAAGCTCACGACGATGTCTGCGGAGCACATCAACCCGGTCCTAAACTACAGGATCACATCCGACGTATGGGTTATTACTGGCCCTCTATGGTATCTGATGCCATCGAATATGCGAGGAAATGTCGAGCTTGTCAAATCCACGCAGATTTCATTCATCAACCATCAGAATTCCTTCATCCGACTGCTGCTTCCTGGCCTTTTGAAGCTTGGAGCATGGACATCATCGGTCCCATCAACTCTCCTTCTTCTAGAGGATATCGGTTTATACTGGCAATAACCGACTACTTCTCCAAATGGGCCGAAGCTATACCATTGGCTGAAGTCAAGACCAGTAGTGTCATCAACTTCGTCAAACACCATGTCATCTATAGATTTGGTGTACCTCGACGAATCATCCACGACAATGGACCTTAGTTCATCAGCCAAAAGTTTACAAGGTTTTGTGACGATCATCGGATTGACAATGTCGCTTCGACAGCCTACAATCCTGCTGCTAATGGCTTAGATGAAGCTTTTAACAAGACTATCATCAAGCTCCTCAAGAAGTTTGTATCCACTAACAAACGGAATTGGAGTGAAAAGCTTGGAGAATGTCTTTGGGCCTACCGTACTACGGTCCGCAACCCTACAGGCTGTACACCCTTTTCTTTGATATACGGCTGTGAAGTAGTTCTACCTCTGGAACTCCAAATTCCATCTTTGAGGATTGCTATCGCCAATGAACTCACGACAGAGAACACCGATCTTCTTCGACTTCAAGAGTTAGAAGCGCTCGATGAGAAACGGCTATTGGCTCAACAGCATATTGAGTTATACCAAGCCCGCATCTCAAAGACTTTTAATCGTAAAGTTAAGGTTAGAGCCTTTCAGAAAGGAGAGCTCGTTCTAACAGTCAGGCGTCCTATGACTATGACTCACTCGAGCAAAGGCAAGTTCGATGCGAAGTGGGAAGGGCCATATACCGTGAGCAAAGTCTTTTCAAATGGAGCCTATCAACTGACAGAGCTAGACGGTCGAGTTGCAATGATGCCCATTAATGACAAATTTGTCAAAAAGTATTATGTATAAATGTAACAGACATTGTTTGTAATTATCAGACAAGTTCATAAATAAAATTCAATTTTATTTCATCCTGAATGATAGTATATAATATCAAGGAAGGTCACTATCATCCTTCTCAAAATTGGGACGCGGGCCACTACCATCCTTATCAAAAGCATGATCAGCAAAAGAGTCAAGAACATTCATGCTGGAACCCACCAGAAACTTGCAAGCAGCCATCCTCATGGCTTTTTCTTCTTCAGTCTTCCCTAGTTCAAGAAGGAAATCCAAGATGTCTTTTGGCGGTTTAGGGGCAGACGAACCTTCGCCCGCTGCTATCTGCTTTGGTTGAGCCGGTTCGACTGGATGTTCCCCAGTACCTACTTCAACCTTCGGGGCGATCTCAGCCTTCTTGGATACATCTCCAGACGACATCTTTATGTTGAAAAGTGAAAGTGACCATCCCATCTGATTTTCTGTTCTATTTATAGATAGAGAGTTGTAAGACAATGAAGCGACACATTTATTTGACGATTCGCCCGTTCATCATCTGACGGTTTATCCGTTCATCACATTCATCATCTGACGGTTCACCCGTTCATCACATTCATTTGACGGTTCATCCGTTCATTATATCTTTTTTGACGGTTCGTCCGTTCATTATATTCATCATCTGACGGTTTACCCGTTCATCACATTCATCTGACGGTTCGCCCGTTCATCATCCGACGGTTCGTCCGTTCATTATACTCATCTATTCGACGGTTTACCCGTTCATCTCATACATTCGACGGTTCACCCGTTCATTACATTCATCTGACGGCTCGCCCGTTCATTTAATTCATTTGACGGTTCACCCGTTCGTCACATTCATCCCGACGATTTATTTCGTTCATTTATTTTGTTCACACATTTTGATGAATCATCTATTTCGTTCTTATCTGCAACTTATCATCTTTGATTAAGTTGTCTATTGAAATAATGATATTCAATAAATTATATTTGCCACGTCCATATTACCTCTGAGCAGATATAATTGAATATGATTATTTTCTAAAATCAAGAAATATATCATGTCTTGCACCCCTGAATATATTTTCTATCTCTATTATTTATATCTGAATAAGATATGCAATAAATAATAGAGCCACAAAAAAAATGTCTTTTTATTGATCAAAGATGAAAGACATTACAAAGATACATATTACAAAACAAGAAGATACAGAAAATCTTTCTATTCGGTCGGTGGTGTCATCAAGTTAACCATCTGCTGATTTAAAGATTTTAGTCGCTCCTCACGGGATTCTATCACTCGTCTCCTAGCTTCCTCCATTCCAGACTTTTCATTAAAAGTCGGTAAGGTCACTAAGCGGCGGGAGATTTCAGCCTGATGAGTCGTGACATATTCATTTCGTTCCTGAGTCAGAAGGTCCAGTTGCTGAGTGGCAGCTTGATGCTGTGTGACTTCATCTTCTAGAGTATGCTGAACCAGTTTCAACTCTTCTTGGAGACAGGCAATCTCCTCTTGAAGACGAACAGATTTCGCTTTCAACTCAGTAACTTTCTCCTCCTTCTCTCCAGCAGCAGAGGTGGCTATCTCCATTTAAGAATCATATTCTGAAGCCTTGGCAGTATAAGTGTCTATGAAAGCCTGGAAATTAGCATTCTCAATGGCAACTTCTTGAGACATCCTTTCAAATTCAGCTTGTACCAAGGAGTCCACTTCCCCTCGATTAAGATTTTTGTAGATCTTAACCGATGCTTCTAGCTCATCTAGTATGTGCTCAAGAAAAACAACTTGAGCTTCATCTCCTTGACCTCGGATGTCATTTATCAAATAAGAGGTTGGGCTTCTAACCACAGTGAAATCAACAACTTTTTTCTCTAGTACCCTATATACTAGGGGTCCCAATACATTAAAGAAAAGATTGCTGAAAGAACTAATGATAAATTGGTTAGTTGTCAAAGCACCAGGGGTAGCAGCTACTCTCGTTGATGATAAAGCAGCATGTGCCTGTGCAGATGGACGTTCTTGCACTTGAATATAGGGTTCTTTAAACAAGGGAGCTAAAGTAGAACTAGTTGCTCCTTCCGGTTGTTCTTCTGTAAGGACAAATGAACCTATCATTGATTGTTGTTGTCATTAACAATTAATTAAAAAGGATCAAAAGATCAAAGGCAATCTTACCATGACTTGCCCCAGCAACAAGCCTTTCGTCTGTGGTTACAGATTTCAGTCTAGCAGAGGTAGCCTCAGAAATTATTGCCTGGCTACTTCCGGCCTCAGAACCGCCCGACAGATGTCGGCTGCCACTGGCTATTACTGTTATCGATACTATATCAGTGCAAGGAGGAACCGTAGATGATTCGATTTCTACATGGATCAAAAATAGAGATGTCAGTTGTTAATCTATGAAAAGAAGATTAATAATTTCATTTAATACCTTTGGGATCAGTGGTAGTAGCTTCCTTCGGCGCTACTTCCTCACCCACATTCTTTTCAGGACACACATCCACCTCAACATCCTTTTCAGGAGCTAGTGTGTCTTCAACAACTTCAGGAGATTCATGGACATCAATGTCCTCTTCTTGATTTAAAGTATCATCAATAGCCTCTATTGATGTATCTTCAGTGCTCATGCTATCCTCAGGTGCTTCCTCGCTGGCAGTAGCAGCGGTATGACCAACATCATCTTGAAGACCGAAGTCGCAATCATTTAATGCTTCAATCATTAAACGATCCTCCTCTTCGCGGATTGTTCCTGGTGTAACAGAAAGCTGAGTAGTTTCTACCGTCGGTGAAGGAGATCGCAGAGCTTCATGCTCCTCCTTTACAATATCCTCCCTATATAGTGCCCCGACCCGCAAGATACCTTATGTTGGATGGTTGGTTCGATGAAGCCTTGTTGGACTTGAGATTATGCGAAGGATCGCTTGGAAGACTATGCGATCGTGGCGGGAATCGTCCTATGAATGTGAGTAGTGTTGAACCCTTCAAAGATCCTTTAGCTTCACGCTTAAAATAAGGATGAGTATGTTATGTTTCTAGTTGAGTTTGTTCAATAATACCTTGCATGGAATTTGGAAAGATAATGAAAGATAATAATCACCTGAACGTAAACTGGTGTGGCTAGATAAATTGTATGCTTGTACGCTGTTGCGATGAATTACATGGCAGGTGAAGGCAAAGTCCCAAATACTTGGGCAGGTGAGTATATTGAGCTTTGGCTCAATTAATAGATGGCAAAATAGGTGTTAAGACCCAAAGAACTGGGCAGTGAGTATGCTTGAATTGCATTCAAATGAATGAATGCTAAACAGACGCTAAGTCCCAGGAATTGGGCGGTGAGTACACTGAGTTTGGTTGGAAAGATGTATAGTATCAAAGATGTGGCAAAAGGATTGGGTAACAACATTCTATTATCCTGGCGCCGATGTAGAATGTTGATTACGCCAAGACCCTGGATTGGGTAGAGGATAATATGAGCATTGGCTCAAGGCAAGATGGCTAGATGGCAAGATGGTAATATGAATGAGAATGGTGGCTGAATTACTTAGTTTTTCTTATCATGCATTATATGTTTTCTTCTTAGATAAGTTGCATGGTCATGGACAACTTGTCGACAAGGTAGTTTTCTCGAACGGTATTCCTGGGCCATGGAACCCGGTTCGTCCTAGGAGGAAACAAGGAATGTGCCGACGTACTGGCATCGGTAAACGGGACTTGCAGTGGGGCTAGCTACCCGCACTGAAAGGGCGCCGTTGTACCAAGTAAGACGGTCCAGGATGGCGTGTCGCCAGTGACCTTCATATAGATAGGTCAGGTGCTAATGATGTCTTATGCAGGCAGAGTAAGTTATTACTCAAATACAGGGAAGGATGTCGGCTGTTGGTAAAAATCACCTGAACGGTGATATTCATATTGAATCATGATATTGTTTCTAACAATGTCTTGTGCAGGCAGAGTAAGTATTATAAATATACAGGGATGGCTACACGACCGTGGGTAAGAATCACCAAAGGGTGATAACTGCATGCTTTAAATTATGTTGGCTATGAGATTTGCATGCTTTACTTCTTGTCGGCTATAACATGAAATTGACCCTAAGGCAACAAGAAAGACCATTGATAATAATGTTCTGTAACATGATTACTTAGTATTGTCTTCTTAGGTGAGTTGGGCCAGCACCGCTCGCCAGTACATTGATGATGTACTGACCCACGTTGTGGGCAATATTATAGGTGTTTGCTTGGAGGGAAATCCTGTGAATCAGTGCTTGGCATCGATGAATCGGATGGGTGTACAGAAGCTCTTCTTTCAAGACGATGTCTTCTGCTATACGGGACATAATGTATGGAACAGTGGAACTCAGATGTACCAGTGAGATTGTAGCCAAATTGGCAAGTCATTGTAAAGAAGTCGGTATATTCATTTGTAGCCTAAAGGGCAAGTGTATACATTCAGTTGGCTACTCAAGAGTCTTATATTCAGTTGTAAAACTCTGTATTCCGCTGCAAGTCTTGTAATCCATTTTGATTATCAATAAAGAGATACATTTCTATATAAATTGTGTGACTTCAATTTATCTGCTTGGTTCAGCTGCGTTGTCGATGTTTTCTGAGAATTTCCAGGAACTGTAATGGTTTTGCCTTGTACAAGTGCAATCTAGACTTGTACGGCATCACGCCCAGTGGCTAGTTATCGATCCTCCGGGATCGGGGCGTGACATAATGGTATCAGAGCACGGCTTTACGTCCTTGGATTCCTATTCGATTTGTTTCGAATCAACGTTGCTACTAAGATGATTCTAAGCTGCTTCCGCGATGATTCAAAGATTTCTTCCGCGATTATTCAAAGTTGCTTCCGCGGTGAATCAAAGTTGCTTCCGCGAATACTCAAAGTTGCTTTCGCGATGAAATCAAAGTTGCCTCTATGATGACTCATAGTGCTTCTGCGATTATTCTGTGTTGCTTCCAAACATTCTATGTTGTTTCCTTAACTGAAAGTCCGTTGATCATTCTAACCTCTCACTGGGTGTTCCATACAATAAGTCTAAATATGTGGGCTGTGATATGTGTGCTTTGTTGAATTTCTAAAAGATACCAAAAAGAATAACAATGATGCGATGCGTAAGTTTGTGATGTATGCTGGATGTCTTATGTGTGGGATTCTTTGAATCGATTGTTATGCAGCAATCGACAGTGGGTGATGGCATGGTATGTTGGAACAGTATGTGCATGAATTTCAGTAAATGGGAATCGACCGAATTTTGAGTCGATATTTGTGGTCAGCATAACCACTGCAGGATGGATAGTCCATGTTGGATGTCGGTTTGATGCGAAGGAACATTGTGTTTGGAATGGCTTGAGCTCTGGGTGGTATATTACATATACCCTTGTCATGATAAGATGTTCCTTGACCCTTGATGTGTCTATGATTTTGTGATTGCTTTACCTATAAGGTAGTGGGTGGTATCGAATCGTAGCTGAGCTTACGATTGATACATGTTGGCTAGGCATGTTCCTTGATTTTTTAAGTTGGATGACCGTTGTGAGATTTTGATGTGTTCAGATGAACCATCGCTAGACCTTATCGGTTAGCATTAAGTTGGGTAATAAGAGAATTGAGAATATGAAATGATGCCTTGGGTGGGAAAGAAAAGAATTTTAGATTCAGGCGAGTACTTGAATCAGTTGGGTAGAAGGATTGTAGGCTTGGTAACGATAGTGTGGTGTTGCTATCGAATGATTTTGCGGGAATAACTATGGACCGAATATTGAACGATGTTGGAATTGAGTTAAAGAAATTGCATATTGGATATCGATAGAACTGATGGTAATGTTAGACGCTTATCGGGATGTTACGAATGATTTAGAAGATGCAGAGAGTTGTATCGACGACCGAAAAGTTAGAGAATGGGCTTGTGGAATAGATGATCTTAGCACGTGGTGCAGTATGCTTGAAGGAAATTGATGTCCCGAATTAACAAGTTATGACCCTTGACTATTTTGAGGCATAGAGAATGGGTACTTGTCCCTTGATGTACGAAAGAGTAGATGTTCCTTACGAGAGTCGAATGGCTGGAACACAAATAAGTATCGAGGTGCAGCGATATGTAATAGACCCTGTCGGTAGATGATGTTGTCACATGAATAACAAGTTGGGTGGAATATAGAATTATTGGATTATGACTTAGCCGATGAGTTATGTCATGTCCACTAAGATGACCAATATATGATGCGAGATGATTGGTGCTATAGAGATTGGATTGGTACATGAATAGTAAATCTTCCTATGGAATCAGAAGGAGATGATACAAAACTAATATTGATGGTTAACGTGAATTGCTAAGAGATGACCGTGTTGGTGTTAGAAAATTTATAAATGATGCCTCGGAAGAAATATGATTATAGTTGCCTTATTTTTGTTGGTTAAAAGGGTACGGACCGTATCGATGATCTAAGAATGTGGAAAACGAATATGTCGTGAAGAGACCGTAGTAAAGAGATCATAAGTGATAAAGTATTGAGATAACAATATCGGATGATGATTCAGAATAGTTGACCCGATTGAATAGACATATGAGTACGATATGAGGATGCAAGTCGGATTGAACAAGTGATGCTATGTCTATGCAAGTTGGAAATTGAAATCTTGGATATTCGATTAAGGAATCTTATATGATAGCTTCGAGATTGGCCCAGTTGTGGGATAGAATTATTGGATAGAATTATCGGATAGATGTTGTCGGTTGCGGGTAAGTCTAGAATGAGACTTCGTTGGGTATGACTCGAGTATGAGTACGGGTAGAAAGACTTGACCCTAGATTGTTGGCTAGTTGCCTAGATTGTCGGTTGGTTGCCTAGATTGTTGGCTGGTTGCCTAGAGTATCGGTTTGTTGCCTAGATTGTTGGTTGCTTGCTTAAGTCTCAGATTGGTTGGCTATGTTCTTCAGTTGTCCGTGTTGGGTATAAGTTCATAAGATTAGGGTGGTGTCCCATGTCCCTAAGTTGGTCAGACCATAGAGTTGCCCTATATTAAGAATTGGTTGCCTCTAAGATAAGAGATAAGTATATCCCTGATAGCTACTCATCTCATATGGGTTAGCTGAATGTCTGGTTTAGCTTAGATTAGCTGACCGTAGAGACTTGATTTTATGCTAAGTTGACTATTGGAAAACCGTAGGATGTCCCTATTGGTGTTGCGTGAGTATAGTTGGAATGAATAAGATGTGTTGGAAGGTAGGTTTTGGAATGGAATAGATATTTGGGAAATTTTGATGTTATAATGTTGGATGGGATGACGGATCATGTTGGTTTCGGAAATTGAGTTGCCTTGGTTGAAATGTTGGAAATTGTTAGAACTGGTTGGATTGGTTGATTGATATTGAGCTGCAAAAATTGTTGGTAGTACTTTGAGATAGTTGGAATAATTTTATTGACCGGATCAAGATTGAGGATAAGTGTAATGACGGAATTGGATAGTGCATGTAGCCGAGATCGACAAATGTCAATATGAATGACCCTCAGAATTAATGTTGCTGGAATATGATAGTTGCCTATACGAGAGGATAAATATGTTGGCTTGATCAATACGAGAAAATATTGGAGGACAGCAAGAAATGTTGCTAGAGTAAAATTGTGGTACAATTTGAAGGATGGTACGATTTGGAAGATGGATCATGATTGGGGAATTTACAAGTTACAAACAAAGTATATGGATGCGAACGATGATGAGTACAAGATTTGACCGATAAGAATCGGTGTATCGAAATAAAATGTTGCTATAGGATTTATCAACTTTGGTGGCATGGATGACAATGAACTTGAAAGGAATACTTGATACATCTAAGTTTGAATATTTTGAAATGTTGGATCGGTTGAAGAAAATTTATCGAATTAGAATTGGCGACATACATCGTCTTAGTAATTGGTTGGGATATTGAATAAACAAAGTGGGATTATACGAGATGCTCAAAAAGAATTACTGATGTTCGAAAAGGAAGGTACACCGTAGCTCGTTCGTTTTCTCTATCACTGAACTTGGCTGAAGTACATGTATTTCGGGGACGCCTAAAATATGTGTATGATTCCAACTAAGTGGTATGCTGAATTCAAACGAAGCCACGGGAAGGATTATCATGTGCTAAGGATTTGCACGAGTGTCGGAGGAAAGATCAAAGATGGTAAACTATTTTGAATCAATTGAGATGCTATAACGAGACGGTACATTACTTGAAATCAATCGAGAGATTGTGGAGAAATATTAAATAGTACAAGTTGATTGTAGAGAAGTTTCATGAAAGCTTGGTTGAAGTTTTGGGGATGAGTTTTGTTTTAAGTTTCGAGGACGAAACTTTTTCTTGGTGGTATATATTGTAGTGCCCCGACCCGCAAGATACCTTATGTTGGATGGTTGGTTCGATGAAGCCTTGTTGGACTTGGGATTATGCGAAGGATCGCTTGGAAGACTATGCGATCGTGGCGGGAATCGTCCTATGAATGTGAGTAGTGTTGAACCCTTCAAAGATCCTTTAGCTTCACGCTTAAAATAAGGATGAGTATGTTATGTTTCTAGTTGAGTTTGTTCAATAATACCTTGTATGGAATTTGGAAAGATAATGAAAGATAATAATCACCTGAACGTAAACTGGTGTGGCTAGATAAATTATATGCTTGTACGCTGTTGCGATGAATTACATGACAGGTGAAGGCAAAGTCCCAAATACTTGGGCAGGTGAGTATATTGAGCTTTGGCTCAATTAATAGATGGCAAAATAGATGTTAAGACCCAAAGAACTGGGTAGTGAGTATGCTTGAATTGCATTCAAATGAATGAATGCTAAACAGACGCTAAGTCCCAGGAATTGGGCGGTGAGTACACTGAGTTTGGTTGGAAAGATGTATAGTATCAAAGATGTGGCAAAAGGATTGGGTAACAACATTCTATTATCCTGGCGCCGATGTAGAATGTTGATTACGCCAAGACCCTGGATTGGGTAGAGGATAATATGAGCATTGGCTCAAGGCAAGATGGCTAGATGGCAAGATGGTAATATGAATGAGAATGGTGGCTGAATTACTTAGTTTTCCTTATCATGCATTATATGTTTTCTTCTTAGATAAGTTGCATATAGTTGCATGGTCATGGACAACTTGTCGACAAGGTAGTTTCCTCGAACGGTATTCCTGGGCCATGGAACCCGGTTCGTCCTAGGGGGAAACAAGGAATGTGCCGACGTACTGGCATCGGTAAACGGGACTTGCAGTGGAGCTAGCTACCCGTACTGAAAGGGCGCCGTTGTACCAAGTAAGACGGTCCAGGATGGCGTGTCGCCAGTGACCTTCATATAGATAGGTCAGGTGCTAATGATGTCTTATGCAGGAAGAGTAAGTTATTACTCAAATACAGGGAAGGATGTCGGCTGTTGGTAAAAATCACCTGAACGGTGATATTCATATTGAATCATGATATTGTTTCTAACAATGTCTTGTGCAGGCAGAGTAAGTATTATAAATATACAGGGATGGCTACACAACCGTGGGTAAGAATCACCAAAGGGTGATAACTGCATGCTTTAAATTATGTTGGCTATGAGATTTGCATGCTTTACTTCTTGTCGGCTATAACATGAAATTGACCCTAAGGCAACAAGAAAGACCATTGATAATAATGTTCTGTAACATGATTACTTAGTGTTGTCTTCTTAGGTGAGTTGGGCCAGCACCGCTCGCCAGTACATTGATGATGTACTGACCCACGTTGTGGGCAATATTACAGGTGTTTGCTTGGAGGGAAATCCTGTGAATCAGTGCTTGGCATCGATGAATCGGATGGGTGTACAGAAGCTCTTCTTTTAAGACGATGTCTTCTGCTATACGGGACATAATGTATGGAACAGTGGAACCCAGATGTACCAGTGAGATTGTAGCCAAATTGGCAAGTCATTGTAAAGAAGTCGGTATATTCATTTGTAGCCTAAAGGGCAAGTGTATACATTCAGTTGGCTACTCAAGAGTCTTGTATTCAGTTGTAAAACTCTGTATTCCGCTGCAAGTCTTGTAATCCATTTTGATTATCAATAAAGAGATACATTTCTATATAAATTGTGTGACTTCAATTTATCTGCTTGGTTCAGCTGCGTTGTCGATGTTTTCTGAGAATTTCCAGGAACTGTAATGGTTTTGCCTTGTACAAGTGCAATCTAGACTTGTACGGCATCACGCCCAGTGGCTAGTTATCGATCCTCCGGGATCGGGGCGTGACACCCTAGGCTCTGCAGCCTCCTCTCTCTGATCAGTCTCGCCCCTCCGTTCTGGACTAGGAGTCTCCTGCCTAGGCTCAGAGACAGGAGTAGGAGATGACATAGTAATTTCAGCAGCAGCGCTGGCCACCACCGAGGACAGGATCACCTTCTTTTTTTTCTTAAAAGCCAGTTTCTTTCGATGAAGAGGTCTCTCTGGACTCTCAACATTTACCACATCAACCCGCTGTGGAAGAGAAGTCGGTGTGGTCGCCTCTTCTCGGGTCGACTCGGCCAGTTGCCGAGACTGCGACCTGGTAGTAACTTTCTCTGTTGGGTCTAAGAGGAGTTTCTTCTTGGCAACCGGAGAGGAAGGCTCATTAATCCTTCTCTTCCTTTCTCTGGCCGGAGACTTAACAACTTTCAAAGAAATCCTCTGTGGTTCATTAACTTCCTCAGGGAAGTTAGCTTCCCTTGAGGCTTCCAAGGGATCATCCACTGGTTTATGTTGTTCATCATTTCCTGGAGCTAGCATAGCAGTTGCTCCTTTCTTCAAACGCGTAGCCGTCGTGAAGCTATCCACCAGATTAAAGTTCTCGACGAAAGTATTTGCAGCTGTGTAAAACAGTGAATATGTATATAACATTCGAGGACCATGATCATTCTTGGTTAGCATCGAGAACACTGTCCTTGTGTCTCGAGCGTTGTAGTAGGCCCATGCTCTGGCACCATCAATCAGATACCCCTTTCTTTGTAGGCAAGTTATAGCGTTGCCTACATGGAACTGGTCGTAACCAACTTGACGAGCGAAGCGACTTGGCAGATATGGTTCCAAGAAACACTCATCTTCGAATCTATACACCAAATGCGACGGCCTGATCGTCTTCAGCCAGTCAAATGCTGCCCGACCCAACGGCTGCCTCCCAAGGTCAACTAAATTTGCCGACATATGTTCATAACCGGCTGGAGGGGCAACGCAGTAAAAATTCCATCCCTTCCCAAGGTTCAATGTACGTCTGCAGTCCTTCAGACTAGTGTACACCCACTTGCTCTGGGAGAATCTTCGCAGAAAGCTACCACCGACTGCTCCTATGTCGGGGTTTATCAAGGACGGATGGTGCAGAAGCAACCACCCGAATAAATAGGTGTAAGGCAACTCCAGTCGAGGGAAGTTCCCCTTCTCACCCTTCCATTTGATCATGGAGTCAACATAAAGATGAAGACCTGCATTCACTCTGCAGGTCATCGCTGTCAGCAAATCCATCCGGTAGCCAAAGACTAACCGGACATCAGCAAAAAGTACGCCGCGGTGGAAGCGGTCCACGGCGCTTGCTCCGGGTACGACGAATCGACGGAGCCAGTATGTCAGAAAACCCGCCAGCTGGGCTTCTCTTGATATGGGCCTGTAGCCCATTCTTATAAAACTCTCGACAAAGTCTCCAGTCTTGAGTGGAGGGTATTGATGTTCATCATTAACATTGATATCCATTCTCTTATTTTCTTTCATCAGTCTTATTACTTCACTGTGGCTGAGGGATTGGAAGAAAGTCGGGTTGCATGTGTCATGATCCTTAGTCTTTTTCTCGATGATATGATTAAGAAAAAGATAAGGTAACCACTTTGATGAATAACAGGTGCCGAAAGAACCGCTCTTATAATACAGGGAGCATATGTTGTAATGGCACAATAGTTTGTCGAAAACAGCCACCATCTCTGTATTTTCTCGACGTAGTCTGTCTAACTCGTCGTTTGTCGGAACATACTCCTCATAAGGGAAGTCTCCTGTTGGTAGGCACGAGATGTATTTCATCTCATGAAGGGCTAATCCAATTTTCCTGCAGGGTGTCATGAATGTCCCTGTCCTATAATTATACCTCTCTGCCAAGGCCAGAAACAGATGAGGGTTTGGGAGGAATCCATACACGGTAGCATATACCGCATGATATAGCTCGATCTCTTTAAGCTTGTCTTCGAACTGAGCCAATATCCAGTTGGCTATACAGTTCCACCTTCTGTTGTCTGGGTTCACCAGACCTGTCAGCCGGATGTCCTGATCCGGGTATCTGCCCTCAAACTTTGCATATTCATTAGCAAAGATTGGTGTCCTCACCAGCAGTAGCAAAGAAGAGTTCTTTGAAGGGATGCAGCCTGGCTTCAACCCTCTGAGCAAAGTGCTATGACGCTCAGAAGAGCTATAGAACATATCTCTGTTGTTTGGGCCTTTCTTTACACAGATCTTTCCGGTCCTTGCCTGCTGGAGGGGAGTAATATCCCAGTCCATCCTCCTGGGATGGCTTGCATGGGCATAGCGGGCTAGAGGGAGGCATCTAGCAATGTCCGGTAACAGGATTAGTTTCTCCTTTCTTTGGAAAGTTCTCTGCTCAATACGGGATCTTGGCTGAGAACTCTTGTCAATAGCTTCGCCAAATAAGAACATGGGTTTCTTATGGGTAATGGCATCAGCAGATTGCAGGGGCTGCCCATTCATCAGACTTAATAAAGTCTCATTGTCCTGAGCTACCAAGATGGCTTGGCGGAAGGATGGCAGAGCATATTGTGGAAAAAGCACATGGGACAAATCTTCTTTAAATTTCGGTTCAGCAAGGGACCCTGCAAATATTTTATACTCTGGGTCCTCTCTGATGTTAACTGCATCAAACAGAAAAAACAGAATTCAGTACAAGTAACATCAAAGATTTTGTCAGCAAATTGTGCAAGCATCAGATTGCACAAGCATCAGATTGTGCAACAATAGCTTCTATACACAAACTGTCCAGTTGCGCCAACTCATCCTCTTGCACAAGTCATCAGATTGCGCTGAATAACTTGCACAAAGCATCAGTTTGCGCTGGACAGCCTTGCACAAATTAGCAGACTGCGCTGACTTTTGCCAGCGCGTTCTAACCGATTGCGCAAGAAAATAGTCTTCATAAAAATGAAAACTATTGGGTTTGTGCAACCGAAACCCTAAACAGGGTGGCGCAGTATAACCAAATCTCTAAAAAGAGACAGGTTCGAAGGATCAACAGTGTTCAAGAACCCTAAAAAGGGTCTTTCGATCGGGTTTACTACCTTGCAGTGCTGGGTGAGCAACTTCATGACGAGAAGGGCGCGGCACGGCACGAGCCGAAGACTCGACGGGGCCTTGCCTTTCTCGGCGGCGGAGCACTTTGGAGCCATTGAGATCGACGGAAAGAAGAAGAAGAGTCAGGAAAGCTCGGGAAGTTTTCTCTTTCGAAAGTTTGAAAGTAAGTAAAGAATGGTAGAGAGAGAACTGAGAACTATTTATAGTTTTCCAAAATAAACAAACTCCTCAGATTGTGCCGAATAAATAGAGTTAATTCCTCCGATTGCGCAGACAGGTCATCATATACGCAACTTGATTTAAAAATCAAAATTCAAAGTATTTCGAAGCTTTGACTATTTTCAAACTTCGAAAACTTTGAAGGAGGTCTTGTAGGTCCTAAAAATCAAATTGTACCCATCAAAGAAGTCATAAAAATCAAATTATGCATCCTTCAAGTGAACTGCGCAGAAGACAGATTGCGCAACAATTTGATTATGCAGACTGAACTGCGCACTCATCCAAGTGCGCGAGCTGACGTGGCCTCGTCATCATTACCTGACAGAGAATCAGATCTTCTGACAACTGACAGCATGGAGAACGAAAAAACTGTTCGTTTATCGTGTAGCACAACATTCGAGGACAGCTGTACATGCAGCACAGTCCATCCCAGCACAGTCCATCCCTGCGCGGTCCATCCCAGCGCAATCCGAAGCCAGCGCAATTCAGGTGGCGCACTCCATCAAGATAACTGACAATGTATACGTGGCCTTCATGCCATCAATTACTCATCATGTGGCAACCGTCTGTACATGATCAAGCGTATTTCAATCAAACAATGCCACGCATCACATACAGATGGTCCACGATCGAGTAACTGCCTGCGCAGTTTATTGCCTGCGCAATCCAAAGTGTGCGCAATCCAACTTGCACAAGTCAGAATAACTAAAAGTTAGTTATTTCCAGAACTCTATAAATAGAGTTTTAAGTCCTTCCTAGAAGGGATCACACACACACAGAGATCAGAGATCATCACCAGAGATCAGGAGTTCTTGCCAAAGTGCTGCTACAATATTCAGAGGCTATCGTCTTCAAAGTTCACATCGTCCAAGGGATAAAGCGATCGTCTTCAGATCGGATTCCTATAGTTGTACTTTCCCAGAATTCTTGTAATCTTTTTACAAAGTTTGTTGAAATAAAGATCAACTTTTGTTTTTGCAAACAACTGTGTAGTGTAGTGTTATGGTGACCTTGCTCCAATTCTGACTGGATAACTGCTTTTTATCTTTAGATGACGTGGTTTGCCCCGGGGTTTGTGGACTGTTGGTGGCTAGCAATCTCAGTTTTGAAGAGTTTAGGATCATTCAAGTTGCAGAAAGGATCTTCATTTTGGAGCTTTTATTGGGAAGTCACCCTCAATAGGTAAATCTCTTCAAATCCCTTCAGATCCATGAATTTTTTCCATAGATGCATCCATCTAGGTGTCTCCTAACTGTAGGTGTAGTTTTGTAGGATTTGGTATTGATTTAGTGTCCGTATCAGACACATATCAGTGCCTATGCATTGGTGTTTGATGAAATACCTCAAAGAGAATTTTATTCATATTTTTGAAAAATAATTGAACAAATTTGAAGATCTATATGTTGCTTATGGATTTGTGTTGCACTGAGGTAAAATTCGTGCTGTGTCCGTGTCCAAATTGGACACGAACCCGCTCGCACACTAGCCGTGCTTGTGTTCTGTTGCTCGGGTACTGTAGCGGACACGATAGGATACTTCGTGACCCCAAACTTGGTGGACACGTAGGGCACATGTGTAATGCCCCAGAACCAGAATACTGGAGAGCAGGGGCGTACATAGTCAGCTATGTATATTGAAGTACGACCCACCTCGCTATACGGTTACGGCTGTCTAGATATATGAGGGTTTAACTATAAGCCATCAATCACCTATGGTCATGAATAAGTCTATTGTCTCAATCTCAAGCAAGCAATAACAGTCACAAGATATCAGAACACCAAATATACAATAGTAAGGCGTCCCATACATTACATATTCAGATGATCATGAAGCTAGTCGTACAAAATGTCAAGACTAGCAAGAGCTTTAGTCATACATGATCAACCCTAGGATTTGTCACGACCCGCACCCACTGTTAGGGTACAAGAACGTAACAACGCCCAGCCTACGCCGTAGTGTCGACGGTAGAACGCTGTCCTAGGTCACATCATCTAACAATATAATGCTAAGCAGATACAGTCTCAATCACATTTAAGGTAGAGCATGATAAGGTTAGATAAAACATAAAATCCAAAGAGATACGGGAGATAGAAGTCTAAGTGTCTAAGATACAAAAACCCAGAAATATATCTCAAAACTCAAATACAGTAATCCACAAAGTAAATACAACTCTAGACAAATGAAATAACTATCTAAACAACCTCTAAGGTGTCTCCTCTAGGTTAGCAGGCAACCTCCAAGCTATCTGTAAAATTTATCAATAGGTCCAGTCAGGACAGGAACGAGCACATCTCATCTAGAAAAACCAAGTAAATGACAGAGAACTATAAAGCAGTTATAGGAAGTTGTATTGATGAAAATGGCAGTTTATATTCAGGTGATGGTAAGAAAGACAGATAAGGTGCAAGGAAAGTAAATAACTAAACAAGAGAAGAATCATAGCAATGAAGTCTGTAAAAATAGAACTAGTTGAACCAGGATAATATGATATGAAGTCCAGACAACAATATAGACCAGTGTAACTCCAATGTAAGTCCAGTACAAGATGAATCTAATACAAGATGAATCCAGTAAGGGACGATTCCAGTTATAGTGATCAATGATTCCAGGGTGAGTCCAGCCTATACTCTAACAGTATATTTTAAAATACCGAGATCGACATGTAAACGGCTGTAGATAATCCGGCATACCTCTCACTGATCAGGCGAGAGATGGCTATCATTCCAGTAGATTCCAGTAGGGGTGATTCCAGTAATGGGGTATGTCTACATGTCTTACTCTAGTATTTCCCCTCCCAGCAAGTGAATCTAGAATTCCGACACAATGATTCAAGATGAGTCCATAATGATACCAGTAAATGATTTCAGTAAATGATTCCAGTAAATGATTCCAATAAATGATTCCAGCAGGTGATTCCAGTAATAGAAGCCGAAAATGATGATACCAGTAATAGAGGCCAGAAAATAAATATGTGTCGTATACATGAATCCAGTAATATCTACACGTATTGTAACAGAGAATCACATACAACTAACTAGAACTGAAATACAGTAATTGACAAATAAATGAAAGAACTATCAGAGAATGTACTCGCCTGATAACCTGAACAGCTGATAAGTATATGGGGTCCAACTGAAGCCACAGAGTCCTATTTAAAGCAACACATGTTACAAGGTGTATGGCTCCTAATTAGAACAACACAAGTCACAACATGTCCAGAAGGGTAATATAAAGCACTATAATGCATTCTACATGAATCTAGGTCAAACTAGGCCAAAGTCAACCCTTGGTCAACTCTGGTCAACTGCACTAGTCAAACTAGGTCAAACTAGGTCAAACTAGGTCATGTCCTAACCCAGTAAGTCTTACTAGGCCTAACCAAGACTATCCTAGCAAGCACACATCAATACAAGGCTATACAAGCTAACATACACCCAACTCTATATAGCATGCAATTATTCAATACTCAAATAGGCAAGAATTCACATTGGATATACACTAGGTAATCTATTACTTTAAGCTATATATGTCTACACATATATACACATGCATATATTGGTATTTAACATTAGGTCTATAATCATGGCATGTTAAATGGTTATATAAACTTATATATTACAACACAATATGCTAACATATATATAATATACATACATAGCTAAGTTAACTATATTCATAAATACTTATTTAAGAGGCTATGTGTGTGTATGTGAACATGGCAAAGGGGCAAGTGAGGGTTAAATGGGCATACATAGTGTATACATATCAAAGAGTGTCAAAGTGTAAGTGAACAATGTGTCAAGTGTGATAGTGTCAATATAGTGTAAGGGGGTACATGAGGTAATATAGGATTTGTGTTAACATAGAACATTACATCTCATTAACTTGTATATTGTATACATTACATCTATTATTACATTACATTCATGCTTGCATTCATTCATCATTCATTATTCTCTTGCACCACTATATGCACCATACATTACATACTATGGAACCTACATATTCATTACAAGCCATACTTATACATGCTTACATTAGATAGGATACTTACACCTCATATATCATTTATTTAACCATTTACTCATGCTTGTATTCTCTATTTAATTACATAATGTATATACATTAACATGGGTTAAAATCAAATAGAACATTATATTACACACAAGGGTGCACAAAATACATATGCCGAATAGTAACTCCTACTAATAATCAATACTGTACCATCTTAGCATGAACTAAAATTTATAGATCTATGTGTTAGCTTTCCGAAACTTTAAACGGATCGCATTTTCGTTTCCGGAAACTCCCGGAATCGCGAAAACACCGAGAACGCGTTTGTCTTTCGTACAGCTGACACTCAAATAATTCTCCAGAAAGTTACAGAAAGAATTAGGCCTATTAATACATGTTTTTGGAAAGCTAACTTCAATACGCTTCTTTTAAAAAAAATGGGAGATTAAACCGAGCTTTGAGCTAGAAGTTATGACATTTCTAAGTTAGGGCTGAAATTAAAAACGTGGATAAAAATCATGACGGATTTAGGTAGTTTGAGACAAAAGAACACAAGTATATAACATAATATATCAAGAACTCACTCTCTACACTAATATATATATATATATATGAGACACTATAGAACACATCTCCAATACAAAAATATGAGATTAAACATGTAATAATTCATTCATACATAACAACAATATATAGTGTGTCCAAATTTAGGATTTTCTCACATGGACACAACCACAACACAAAGGACACTCCTATGAACTCCAAATGGACACGAAATGGACACAAATGGAGATACAACTATGGGATCATTCCTATGGGTTCAAAATAGACCTATATGCATGAGGAAATGAAAAGGAAAAGGGATTTATACCTCCCGGTAGATCGAATCGAAGAAAAGCCTTCCCGGAGCGACACCGACACGTAGAGATTCCAAAAGGACACGAACGAGCTCCGAATCCTCCCAAACTTGGGTAGCTTCCTCCTTGGCTAGAATGGAGAAGGAAAGAAGAAGATTTGGTGGTGAAATGGAATGATTTGGTGGAGAAATTGCTAGGGATTGCTCTCTAGGAATTTGGGGAAGAACAAGAGAGAGAGAGTGTGGATGAGAATAATGAAATGAACTTGAGCCTATCCTCTCCCAAAGTGGCTGGCCATATGGGGCTATTTGTCCTATTATGGTAAGGTCCAAAATGCCCCCACTAACCTATTCTATGAGTATTAGGAAAGGGCTAATTGGTTGGGGCTAAGTTAGTCATTCTAAAGTCTCTAATCACACTAACCTTATCCATAATAATTAGTCTAATCTCTAACTAAAATATTTTTATCATGTGGACTAAAATTAATATCATGTGGGCCATGCCTAACTAGTGTGTGGGTCCCACTAGAGTCAAACTACCCCCGGGTCCCCGTTTCAAGTCGGATTGAGTTGAAATTCGAACCCGACTCAAATAACCCCAAAACATTATCATAAATAATAAAATAATATCAAAATAATTCAAAGAGGTCAAATGCAAAAATATCCTTAGGCCAAAAATGATATTAAAATATCATAATCACATGGTTAGGCTCTAGGTCAAACAGTCTCTAGGGTTTCACTAGCAAAACGTCAAAACCACAAGTCATTGATTTAAATAATTTTAAAATGATTTAAAATCACCAAAAATCATATCATAAATTAAATATTATTATTAAAATAATTATAAACACGAAATTTCAAAATTATCCTCATTTGGGAAACTGGGTGCTACAGGATTTGCCAATCATGTTACAGCCCATAGGCAGACAGTAAATAAAGATACAATACGAGCTAACACGTGCTCGCCGGCTAAACGCCTCAGAAGAATAATTTTACAATAAGTGGGAGGACAAAAAAACCCACTCGTTGCCAGGATTACGCCTGGTGGTCACCATCTGGCTGGAAGGTAGGTAGATCCTCTGGAGCTGCTCCGATATCTGGCCATACAAAACCAGCCGGGTCAGACCCCAGAAAGAGCAAGTGCCACAAAGGAGGCTTCACTTAGGAACTAAAACCAGCATATCATAAATGAATATTGAAGATAATAAATAAGAACTGATAATAATAGAGATAACAACAGTAAACTGAGTACGAGGAGACCATTCAAGTAACCAGGTCACAACCCTTAAACCTAAGGACCGGGGTTGTAACCCTTCACCTGAATAGAAACCCGTCTCAATTACTTGTTGGTAAAGTAAACAGGATGAGCTCGACATAGAGTAAAATAAGTCAAAACGAAGATAGGACACAGAACTGCTCCGAGAGCCAGGTTACAACCCTTAAACCAAATAAGGACCGGGGTTGTAACCCTTCGCTTGAACAGAACTGGATCTCTGATCTTTATTGTTAAGACCAGTATAAATAATCCTGCTATTAAAGTAAGGTAAACATGACGAGCATGGCATGGAGAGCAATACGACAATAAACGAAGAGAGGACACAGAACTGCTCCGGAAGCCAGGTTACAACCCTTAAACCAAACGAGGACCGGGGTTGTAACCCTTTGCCTGAATAGAACTGTACCCCTGATCTTTATTGTTAAGACAAGCTTAAGTAATAATGTCATGTCACAATCTTGCACAATATCAGGACAAGACTAAGCTGGGCCAGACTCCATCCAATCAATCACGGCCAAATAAAGAGTACGACTTGATACTTTAACTAACTAGGATTATCACAAGCCTAGTTACTAGCAAGATGCAATGAGATTATCCCAACAGCCACAAGCCCTGCAGACCATCCGATTATCCAGGTCGAATGTCCGTTATGAAGGATGCAACACGTGACTGTGTGCTGGAAATGTGCCCTACTCGTTGGTAGGCTACAAGTCCGCTAGTGTGCCCAGATAACGGGATTGCCTGTAGCTGGAAGATCTCCTCATGACTAGGGGTAAGCAGAATACGGGTTTCACCCAAAAATTGAAACGATCCGATCCGATCTGTTTAGGCGAAACGGATCAGTTTTGAAAACGAACGGTTGGGTTACGATTTAGGAAAATTCAAATTTCGGGTCTCGGATCAGTTCGTAGTTTTGGGTTTTTTGACCCGAACCGATCCGAAAACCGAATTACATAGGGCAATTACCAATTTGCCCTCGGTATTATATATATTAACCCACCCCGGCTATTTCTCTCTCCTCACATTATTTTCGGCCGCCCCTTAAAAGCTAGGGTTTGCTCTCCCTCTCCCCGAGCGATCCCCTTCTGTTCCCGCTCCTAAAAACTAGGGTTTGCTCTCCCCGTCTCCTGACTCCAGTGGAGATTAGGGTTTGCTCTCCCCGTCTACGATCCCCTCCTCTCTGAGACTCTGACTCTGATTCTCCACTGGAGACTAGGGTTTCTACAGGTCCGAGTGGACAGATCTGAGCTACATCTACAGGTAAATTTTTTTACTTAGATTTACTCAAAGAATCTAAGTTATATTTTTGTTCTTAATTTTTATTAATTTTTGTTGTGCAGACCTATTTTTTTGGACCATATTCTCGCTTTAGGAGGCTCGATCTCTCGGATTTCTGCATATTGGAGTGAACACTACAAAATTACTGGTATAATACTATTATCTCTCTTTAACTTTCTTATTTTTCTTGTTTAGCAAAAAAATTCATGCTGGGAGGGAAAAATTGCAATCTTGTTGACTGTTGAACACTACACTTCGACTATGTGAACACTTAGACTCTGGTACAAAATTACTCCACACACTAAGACTCTGTGAACACTACACTCTTGTTGACTGTTGAGTTATTGTTTGTTATTTGGCAAAAATGCTTGCATGAAAGAAAATGGTTGGGAAAAAATGGTTGGGAAAAAATGTTTGTTATTTTCTGGAAGAAATGGTTGGGAAAAAATGCTTGCATGAAAGAAAATGGTTGCAGGAAAAAAATTGCTTGCAGGGAAAAAATTGCTTGCTTGCAGGGAAAAAAATGCTTGCATGAAAGAAAATGGTTGCAGGGAAAAAATTGCTTGCAGGGAAAAAATTGCTTTCTTGCAGGGAAAAAAATGCTTGAGTTGTTTCTGTTTTCGTAATGTCCATAAAATGTGCTTGTTGTTTCTGTCTTCGTTTAATATGATACCGAGGGCAAAAAAATGCTTGAGTTGTTTCGTGATGGTTGTATAATCATTTAGTATGATACACTTCTGGACTTTCTGTGGGACTATTTTTACTCTGCTAGACTGCTACTCTATTGATGGTTGTATAATCCTTTATGCTCTATGTTCGGATGTTCCTGCTACTCTATTGATGACGGTGGTATAATCTGGGACTTCTGGACTTTTTACTTTTGATGTCTTTCTTTTCTGTAGCCTGTACAGTAAGTATGCAGTGTGCAGAGTAAATTATTGCAGCCATTGAGGAATGAGGACTCTGGCGAGGCATATATTATAAATGCTTGCAATGGCGAGGCACTCGTTGCAGCCATTGCCGAGAAGTCTGCATACAACCATTGATGATGATGGCTTGTTTATTTATTAATGCCTGTTTATTTATTGTTTATTCTTTAAAATTTTACTAACATATTTACTTGCTGGCATCAGTAAATTTGTATTGGAATACTTGCTTTAATTGCAGCCATTGTATTGGAATACTTGCTTTAATTGTATATTTGCTTGAATTGTATAGTGTATACTTGTTTGAATTGTTAAAGTTGGCACCAGAAATTGTATATTTGTGAAATGTGAACTTTGTAAGTCCATGCTTGAGCTGGCATTGTATATTTGTGAACTCTGGAAGTCCATGCTTGAGCTGGCATCATTAAATCTGCTGAAAATTAATTTTTAGGTTAAATTTGCTTACTTTTGCCCACAAACCGGCCCATTAAAATCAGGGCCCAAGAACCGAATTAACCGAACAAACCGAACCGATTTATAATGGTTCGGTTCGGATCAGTTTTCCACTAAAACGGTTTGGGTCGGTTTTCAACTATTTAGGTTCGGTCCTTGGTCGGTTTAGGAAATTGCGGTTCGGTCTGAACCGAACCGACCTTTTGCTCTCCCCTACTCATGACTACTGAGTTATTCTAGTTTATTAGTCTTAGTCAATTTCAGTAGGTATCCCTGACTGTGGTACTCAGGGATCCCTATCCTAGACATGATGCAAGACAATACTGGTTTATTTGTACAAACACAATCGCCCACGGTGTCCAGGTCATTCATACTTGTCATATCAGGCTAGCTGTCGTAACAGCATGTCGGGTATAACATGTCAGGTTTACTTGTCAAGAGTGCGCCACGACGGACCACTATCGTATTCGTGGAACATAACATAATTTACATGGCATAAGCATAAATGTGACATTTTAATTTAATAATAATAATAATAATAATAATAATAATAATAATAATAATAATAATAATAATAATAATAAAAGAGAACAAGTCTGAGGACGGAGCCATACGGCTAATTGGATTCAAGTGGTAGAGAGCATGCGCGCTCATGCGACTGGGACTGCGCGCTCATGCGGCTGGAAGAGGGCAGGCGCATGCGGCTCAGGAAGGATGAGTTTATGCGGCTGGGGGGGAGCAATGTCATGCGGCTCGGGAAGGAAGGGCTTATACGGCTGAAAGATAATAAGTTCATGCGGCTGGAAGTAATGCGGGGCTCATGCGGCTGCGGGGAACTCGGGCTTATGCGGCTGCAGGAAGGAAGGGGCTTATGCGGCTGAAAGAGTGCGCGCTTATACGACTCGGGGAATCACTTGCATATGCGGCTGTGGGGCTTGCGGGTCTATGCGGCAAGAGTATGCAAGCTTATGCGGCTTCGGTTGAACAGTGCCATGCGGCTGGGTCATATCGAGCCCTTATGCGGCTGCGGGGAAACGAGTATATGCGACAATAGAAAGAACCAGTTCATGCGGCTGCATTGTCACGCGGCTGGAAGGCTTGCCGCATGAAATTTCATGCGGTCAAGTTCTGCCATGCGGCTAAGAAGTTTATGTGGCTGGGCCGTGCAAGCCATGCGGCTCAGCACAGTTCTTCTTCTCCACTTATCCGAGAGGAAGAACCATGAAGTCCATGGCTTCAAAGCTCATAAATCCTTCATCCGATGTCGGAATCCAGACTTCTGTAGGTCAAAATGAGGCAGAACGAAATTTTCTACAACATGGAACCATCAAAACTTGGAAATAACAATATTAAGTAGATCAAAACCCAAGAAATTCGATAATACAATAAACTTAGATCTACAACAAATGAGCCATGGAAATTAGAAATGCTAAATATTAAAGTGTGTTAGAATTTCGTGGAGAAGAAAATAGAACAATAAAACTTGGGTTCCTCCATGAAGCAAGCTGTACTTGCCTAAGCTCTCTCCCTGGTAGGTGAAGAAGTAATGGTAAAGAAGAATAAGAGTGAATGAGGAGAGAAAAAGAGGGTAAGGTTAATAAATAAAGATGGTGGTGGTAGGTAGGGGTTTTTCCTTTGGTCCATGATGAACCCAAAGCAACCCAAGCCGAACCAAACCAAACCAAACAAGCCGAACCAAGCAAGGAGACATGCAATACGAATCAAAATACGTACATGTATTCTAAAATACGTAACATGAACCACATGCATTACAATATGTCTGACACGAGGCTGATCAAGTTTCGTAGGATTTCATCGAGTGGATCTTGAGAAATCTCACGCGTACTGATTTTGCCTACACTGTGCACACGAGGAAAATCTCGATTGATACACGTGTCGTATCACGCGTACACGTGTCGATTGTGTCTCGCGTTGTGTCATGTGTGTAGGCCTATACATGGGCTACACGTGGACACGAGCATGAGACGTGTCGTGCCTCGTGTCGTATCCACGAGTTCGTGGACTCGTCGCACGAGACAGTCTGTATGTGCGTATATTTGGTGTTTATGATAGTTTGGACACTTCGTGTCCTATTGTATGGGCACGATACACTCTGTGGATTACGTATACATGTACACGATACGTCTTCAACTATTAAATTGATATTTAATTGATATTCGAATGGCAACTTAGGGTTTATTCATTTTACTGATACTATGTTCTGATAAATATATTTTTAAGATTTTAAATGAATATTAAACTGTAAATTTAGGGTTAATTTGTGATGATTAACATGTATACATGTCTGGGTTGATGGTTTCATAGCTGGGTTTCATATTGATTCATGACTGGGTTTGTATTCAGGTTTTTCGAATATGTGGGATACTCGAAACAGGACTGAAACTTGACTTAGGGTTTAATTCTTCATATGTTTGTTATTTCTGAGATATGGGTATTGATTTCCTGAGAACTGAGGGTTAGATTTAATTCAAATTGTTGGGTTCTATGATACTTCATTTTGTTAGTTGACAGTAGGTCGTTTTAGAGTTGATACTTCATGTATCATTTTGATTTCCCAAATATGAGTTGGTATTCATTTGTATTCATTTGTTTACCATTTTCTTCCATTTGAACAGTGAACTCAGGTTTCCCTACTGAGTTCATTCTCAGTTGTGGACTGGTTTGGGACAGTCCCATGTTCCCTTCTATTTCATTTTCCTTTTCCATTTCTTTCATTCCCTTTCTTTCCTTTTCCTTTTATTTCCTTTTGATATCATTTATGCTTCTATATGTTTAGTAGATATATATACTTGATTCAACTATGGATATCCTCTACCTTGATTTCATATATAGATAATTTCTCTATGTAGTTTGAATGGTATGCTTTATATTGTGTGATACTATATATCTATATTCATACCCATATGTAATGAATGAATAGAATATATAAGTATATGTTGTGATTGCTATTAGATATAGTCTATAGGTTATGAGTCAATTTAGAATTGACCCAATGAGCCTAATTTGGTCGAGTTGACTAGCAAATTGACCAAGTTGACAAAAGTCAACTTTAAGTCAAACTTGATCCAAATCGACTCAAACAAACTTAGAATGACTTGATAACTTGTGTTTGACCTAAAAATTGGTAGATGGACAAGTTGACTTATAGTTGACCAGGATTGACCAGAGTTGACCAGGTTTGACTTTGACCTAGAAGGACCTAGAATCATTTAGAATGCATTGTAAGCTATTCTTATTTTATATTAGACACTTTGTAACCTATGGTTGTTCTAAATAGGACTCATATACTCCAGTTCGGACTCATATTCTCATCAGACAATTGGGATATCAGGCGAGTATATTCTCTGACCGTTTCATACTTGTTAGGAATTATATTCTTGTCATAGTTTAATTTACTTGATGCTGACACGACATTATCACGGATTAGTATTATATAATCTTTATATGAGATGTTATCCCCCTCGGGTGCATCGAATACATCATGTCATATGCTTTTTACGAACATCATGTATTCTGTGGACTCTTATTATTCATGTATACTCATGTGCTCTCATGTACTCTCATGATCTCATGAGCTTCATGTATAGACTATCATATACAATAACATAACTTGTCTAGATCCTTGTGTATTGATTGGGGCATGGGGAAGTAGAAATTGTCATGTGAACAATTCCATAGTAGTATAATCATGTACTAACTCTTTAGTGTAATCATGTGCAAATCAAGTCGTTCACATGCCTATCTTGTACTCTAAATCACATAGTCACTTACAGTTCTCTATTATCATATATAGATAGCTTCGTTTATCAGTTTCTCTCTTTCTTTTCATGCTTATTTCTTACAGCATTTCATATATCTTAACCTATCACATGCTTTATATTTCCTGTCAAGATATGAACTGCGTGAGATGTATTGTGCTCATTCCCGTCCTGATTGGACTGTTGAAAATATTACAGGTGATGAGGAGGAGTTCTACCCTACATATTATAGCACAGGCTTAGATGACACCGGTGACTTGGACCCTCAGGAGGATCCAACAGTCGCTGAGGACTTGACTATTGTCTAACTTAGATTTCTAGACTAGTTTTCCTTTTAGTTGTCTTATTTCATGTACTTTCAGTTATTGGATATTATGTTGATGTTCATTCAGATATTACTCTCCTTGTAGCTCTTGTTGGAGATTACTCTTTTATCTTATCTATCTCTTTATTCTTTATTTCTACCTTGGATGTTGTGATTGAGTTGTGCCTTTATATTGTCCTCCTTTTGGAGCGTATATCATTGTACATGTATGGTTATATTGTTAGATGTTGTGACCTAGGACAATGTTCTACCGCCGACACTGTGACGTAGGCTGGACGTACCCACTTCTCGTGTCCTGACACTGGGTGCGGGTCGTGACACGTTTTTAGTGGTAGCCCATGCAGGTCAGTCACAACTAATATGATTTTATAGTGGTACTCCAACTAGAGTATCACTATAGCCTGAAGTAGGATATATAATATAAGTTAAGGTACTCAATCACATTAGGAAAACTCTTATCTAATTCTTGCTGCTAATTACCTTCTTTTGAAATAAACTGTTCTCCTTTGATTATATCGCTTCTTTCTCAGTAATTGATTCTTTGCTTGATCTGTCTTCAGGATGGTGGAGACACGATCGCAACGCTCTGGCCTAAGGGATACCGCTGAGAGGTCTGCCACTTCTCGTACGACTCAGCAGGACCCTGGGACCACAGTACCTCTTGTTCCTTCTCAGGTAGGACCGTTTGTAGCTTTTGGAGGTGCTCCTCCACCGGTTTCGAGGACTACCCCAGGGGTTCAGGGGATGCCACCACCACTGCCTCAGTGGACAGTTGATATGGGGCAGTTCTTTGCCTTCATACAGCAGATGATGGAGAGACTCAACGGTACCAGGCAGAAGATATGAGGCAGGACATTAACAATGCCCATCAGCTAGCCATGGTGGCAGTAGAGAAGGTGAATGCCCAACCACAGGAAGGGCAGATACAGTCGTACCAGCCGAGGACTCCGAGCACTCATGATTTTCAGAAGATGCGGCAGCGAGACTTCAAGGGTACCGAAGGTATCCTATATGCTGACGACTGGATCGAGCATATAGAGGAGATCTTTCACCTCGCGAAGATACCAGCTAGGCTTCAGATAGAAGCAGCGGGCAGCCAGATGTAGGACCTTTCCCGCACATGGTACCAGACCGACCCCAAGGTTGGTACAGAGGGGTAGACTTGGGAGGCTTTCAATACTACAACAAATATGACCTACAATAACAGTTTTTCTATAGCGTTCAAGTGTCCCCGCTATAGAATATTATCAACAATAGCGTTCTTTTGGAAAGTGTTGTCCAAAAATTTATTTCCCACTTTTTCTTTACATTCAGCCCGTTCCTGCCCCCCAAAATTTTCATTATGCCGCCGCATCCAAAAATTTGGCACTGAAGCAGAGGGGGTAAGAAGCTTTTCCCTTCACCCTTATCTCATTTTTTTGCTTGTCTCACTTTTTACTTTTCCTTTCTCTCTCCTTAGCTCTCTCTTGGAGGTTGGGCAGAGGTTTGGACGTCTTTGAACATTGGAGGTTGGAAGGTTTTCGAATGTCAGCACCTCTGTCATTGCCGTCACCGCCGCATCTAGGTCCTTTCTCTCCTTCATCTCCACCTTTCATTTTTCTGAGTTTTTCTCCGTTGATTTATTATTTAGGGTTAATAATTAGGGATTTTGTAAGCATCCAATGGTTTTTTTTCCTTAATTAGGGTTTAGACGATATGGTTCTGGGTTTAGATTATTTAATATCTAGGGTTAATAATTAGGCCGCTACGGAGGCGACTCCGAGCTGCAACTGGAGCGCGTCAACGACTACTTTACGAGGCCAGCTGCGGCTGCTTCGTCCCCCGTGTCGTACTCATGGATCTGGAGTCGGGGGCCATGGATAACATCAGGTCCGGCCCCTATGGCCAGATCTTCAGATCTGACAACATCGTATTCGGTCAATCCGATGCCGGCAACAACTGGGCCAAGGGGTACTACAAGGAGGGAGCCGAGCTGATCGACTCGGTGCTCAATGTCGTCCACAAGGAGGCTTAGAACTGCAGCTTCTTGCAAGGTATTGTCTCTCTTCATAATCGTGCCTGCACTTCTTCTGTGGATCTCGGATATCTCATGTTCATGATATTTTCTCGTATTGACATTATTATAACAAATAGTTCTTTAATAAAGGAGTTAAATAATATATTGTTGTTCCTCGATAGATCTATGCTTATAAGTTACTTGCTGTTTGTTATCTATGGTTTTGTCTGAACAATTTCTACAACTATCGTTCTAGATTTTTTTGTTTTTTGTTTCCTTTGTGCTTGCAGATCTAGGGTTTTATTGAACACTCGGACATGCCCTTAATTTTCGATTTCTTTTGGATCGGTTTTTTGTAGTGAAGACCTATGGTTCGGGAAACCCTAGTTTTTTTACCATTGCGATAAAATTCTCTGAACAGTTAGTATTTTGTTGGAAGAAAAACAACATAATTCCAAAATTTTAATGTAAAGGTGGGTTTGGAAAACCCTAATCTTGTTTTGCTATAAAACCCTTGTAAAAGTTAGTATTTTTTCGAAAGAACAACAACACGATTCGAAAATTGTGTATAAAGTTGGGCTTGGAAGATCCTACTTAATTTTGCTATAAAGTCCTTTAAAAAGTTTGTATTTTTTTTTCGAAAGAAGGATGTAATTCAATTTTTTGGGTGTTAAATAGGCTTTGGACGGGAGATGGGGATTATATCTTGATAATTAGTAATGTTTAGTCTTATTATTGTGTCTTTAGAACTTGTTCAATGATTACAGATGCATTCACTAAGAAAGTGGCTCAAATCATCTTAATTTAGACATTCTCTATCATTAAAAATGAGCTTAGGAAGCTACGACTGTAGAATTTCATTACTGGATCGTTGATTAGTAGCCTTGAGAAGGTGTATTAGCTTTAATGTCCTGTTATAACCTTTCTGCAATTATGGAACACATCCTGCGGAAGTTTCAATTTTATTAGAATCTAGAGAAAATGTGGAATTTTCAACATTTGATTATAGGCAGCTACTTGTTTCCTAGATGCGTGATGTATCTAAATACCACAAATATCACACACACACACACACACACACACACACACACACACACACACACACACACAAACACACACACACACACACACAAGGAATCATTTTCATGCTGGTAAGAAAGTACAATTTTCATTCCATGTTAACATATATGAAATAACTGTGGTTTCTTTGTTCATGTTTATTTCTCATCTTGTGTATCATTCCCAAAACTTTTCAGATCATCTTTACAACTGTAGGCAATCCTCATGCTTTAGGACAAAAGCCATTGACATTTCCTCGTCAGGTGAGTACCTAGGATAATCAACTTTTTTTTGATATAAGTTATTTGCAGCAGATGATGTCCTAATCCTATTAACTGTATTAATTCTATTTGTTGGTTGGAAACTAGCAAACTTGTTTGATTTTTGTTAGGGTTTCTTTCTTTAATCGATTTTGATAGGTTTGATTTGGGATATTATATAATTCATTGCTCCGAAGGACATGAATTAGGATATTGGCCAATGATGTCCCCTTATTGATGATAGGTGCTAATTTCTTCAGTAGCTTGTCAAGGTCCGGTCCCTTGATCTGCATATTTTTCCTGAGATGTATTGTTTGTTGCCAAGCTAGCCTTGGTTGTTGAACCCAAAGAGATGAATAAAATTATGGTGAAATGTAGATGGAATTTTGGAGGTGTTGTACATAGTGTTAGTAAATCACTGTATAGTTTTAATCCCAGCAGAATATGCATTATGTCGAATATCTTGTCTTGATATTAAAAGGGAATATTTTGCTAAAGATTCTTATATTAAACTTTGTAACTAATAATTTAATTTGGGAATTGGTTATCCTGTTGAGATAGTATGCTTTGGTCCTGTCACCATATCATTGCGAGTATTTACCAATTGATGTTTGTAACTTAGAAGCTGCAACATCCCTTTAACTCATATTTTACGATCATCATGCCCTTGTTTCTCAAGCCACCACCTCCTCTCCATTGACTATGCTACTAATATATTTTTGATTTATGAAGATTATCCGATCTATCATCTATTTAGGATTTTTCTTTAGTTTTGATTTACGTTTCAAGTCTAACAAGTTCAAAATCACCGGACGCTTTTATTTGCACATGCAATAATTTCTTGAATAGATTTTTTGAATAGATTTTTTTGAGATAACTGGATAGATATTTAACCTATGTAAGTAAGTAGGCTAAATACCCATCCAAACTAATTTTATTAACCACCAGAGATCCAGTACAACATAGCTGAATTTTTTGAGCAATTAAATACCTATTTTTGCCACTTCAATTTTTTCTAATCTTTTCTTCATTGCTCCATTCATCTTTATAGTCTTAATATGTATGTTTTTCTTTGAAAAGATTCAGATATATTCATTTTGGGTAACTTATACTGCACTTATTTCTTCAATATTCAGTTTTGATGTCAATTTGGAATAAAAAGTTGTGTTGCTTTAACGTTCAACAAAAGCCGGATAATATTATCTCCCGGTGGCTGGATTAGAGGCTTTGTAAGGTGTATTACATGAGTTGGGATATGGCAATGACAGCATTCATATGGGTCATTTGGGAAGAAAAGAACAAGAGAGTATTTCTTACTAAAAAGACTAATACTAACTTTTCGTTTGCAAATATTCTTCATTAAATGAATGGACAGGAGCTTCGGAAGGCAAAAAGAAAACAACAGGTGTAATTCAAGACTTCATGAGTCCATATATCGTGTCATTGTTTTGTTTGGGGGTGGGGACTTGATGACTAGATGAAACCTATGAGCACACATGGTAGTTTTAATTGCAGTTATATTTTGTTTATTAGTTCAGCCTGAGATGAACTCTTTGATGATTTATGGATTTTTATAGTATCTCGAGACTCCTCTTTTAGTTGTACCTATGCAAGTTACTAATATTATTTGGGTTGGGTCCTAGCTCAAGTTCTCCTGAGTTAGAAATCTACCCGGTCTCAAGAAAAAATATATAAAAAAGACTACCCTCATTTTCTTATCTATGTATATTCTTCACCGAACATAGGTATAACTTTGTATTCAGAGAGACATGTAAACACGAAAATGAATAAAAAATCCTATATAGGTACAATATTTGAAAAAAGAACATCTGGATTATCCTTTTTATGTTTAATATGTAGAAAAGTGTCTTTCCAACTTTCCAATGTCATATTTCCAGTAAAAAAATGTTCCATCATCACATGTAACAATGAGAGTAGGAAAGACAACCAAAGAAACTTAATGCCACTTGGTTAATTTTTTCATGAACTTTGTGGAGTGAGTTTCCACTTGGTTATTTTTTATGTTCTTTATTTTATGTTTGATCAGCTGCAGTTTTCCTGGTATAGTAATTATCAACCTAATTCCGTTACACCATTAGAAAGATGTAAACTTATTATGTTAAGATTCTTGAGGAACATCAATGGACCCAAAACTTTTTCCTTCCTCGTGCTTAATTTTGTCATGCTTGTGTGATTTCCACCCTTTTTTGTACCTAGTATGGAAAGCTTGTTTGTAGCTGATTAGTCACATGACTATTTCTTTTTTAGGTACATGCTGCCAAGAGTCCAATCTTTGAAGATGGGCCTAATTTCAAGATGGAATTCAGGGTTTTCTACGGATGAGAAGGGGGTTGTGCCACTTCAAAGTAGATCCTTTAAATTGCGCACAGTGAGACCCCTCTGAACAAAAAGTCAGGTCTCAATTTAATCCTTTAAATTGTGCACAGCTGATTAGTCACATGACTTATTTTTTATATAATATGTTAATGTATTTTCTTCTCAATTTTGTGTAGGTTGGTGTGTAAATTTTTGATGGATGTGGATGTAAGCTAGAAGGAAAGAGTCGATCGAGCTACATTTTGGCCTACAGGCATTTTATATGGAAATGAAATGGTTTAGTTGAATTTTGGACTAGCATTAGGTTACAAACATTTTGTACATCTTGGATTCTCTTTACATGAAAATTTTTTTTTGGACTACTATTTCGATCACTTTAGGCGTACAATAACTTTTTGTACATCTTGAATGTTTTAATAAAAAATATATAAAATTATTTATTTTGGCAAATCTTTTCTATATCTTGATTGATCGAAATGGAAGTTGCGATTGAAATTGTTGAAATCAAAATTGCGATTCAGCATGAATTTTTATATGGTTTGTATGTGATGCACATGTTAATTGTATGTGATACAGAATAAGTTATTCAGAAATGCTATAATAAATCAACAAAATTAAAGAACGCTGTGAACCATCTACAACATTCATGAACGCTATCTTTCATCAATAGCATTCAAGAACGCTATAAACTATCTACAACATTCATGAACGCATAAACCATCCACAGCATTCATGAATGCTATAATCCATGTACAGTATTCAAGAACGCTATAATGTTATAGCGTTCACATACTATAGTGGGGGCAATTATAGCGGGCAGAATACGCTATAGAAGGCTTTTTATAGCGTTCTGCACATGCTATTGTAGGCCATATTACGCAGTTCGAGAACCTGGTTCAGGGGAACCAGACAGTAGAGGAGTACGTCAGAGAGTTCTGTCAGGAGCTATGGCAGCGGATGACGACCTCGAACTGAAACTGAAGAGAAGTCGTGATTCACATAGAGCCGGCAGCAGTGGAGGCCCGGCCAAGAGGCCCCATTATCAGCAGTAGCATCAGCAGAAGCCGTTCCAGCAGAAGTTCTAGAGTCAAGGTCGTGCACCTTTCTAGTAGAAGCAGATACAGTAGGCGCCTAGACAGCAGCAAGTCGTCAGTTGTACTTTCTGCAAGAAGCCAGGACATGTGTGGAATGAGTGTAGGAAGAGGCTAGACAAGTGCCTACTTTGTGGTTCAGCGGAGCACCAGCTGAGAGACTGTCCCATGTCTTCAGGATGTACAGCTCAGGGAACAGGGGCCAAGGCTCCGACAGGACAGCAGAAGGGACCATTGCAGACCCAGCAGCAAAAGTTTATCCAGCACTAGCAACAGATCAGAGGAGGTCAGCAGGGGCGAGCCTTCGCCATGTCAGTCGAGGATGTAGAGGCAGTCAGAGATCTGATAGCAGGTTCTGTTCTTCTCGACTCCTTTTCTGTATTCGCTTTGTTTGATTCGGGGGCTTCCCATAGTTTGTGTCTGTATTATTTGATGTTAGACACCAGCTTTCTTCTGAATCGTTGCCTAGGACTTGCAAGATCACGACTGGGGATGGTATCATCCTCGTCCGTGATATTTACAAGGATCGGAGATTAGTTTTGGGAGGCCGAGAACTGGATGTGAGTCTGCTCGTAATGCCATTACTGAACTACGATGTTGTATTCGGTATAGATTGGTTGAGCAGGCACCATGCCAGTATAGATTGTCGTGGTGGTAGAGTTCTTTTCAGAGTGCCAGAAGAGCCAGAGTTCGAGTTCACCAGACGGGAGACGGAGCAGAGCAACGGAGTCTTCTGCAGAGTTTCAGTAGAGGAGCAGAGCGTGCGACATCTATTGATAGCTGAGTTTGTGGATGTATTCCCGAAGGAGTTGCCAGGGTTACCTCCGGACAGGGATATGGAGTTCTCTATAGATTTGGTACCCGACGCATAGCCGATATCTCAGCACGTATATAGAGTGAACAACAGCGAGCTAGTGGAGTTAAAAAAGCAGGTGGATGAGTTACAGGATAAAGGCTTCATCTGATCGAGTTCTTCACCATGGGGTGCACCAGTACTCTTTATGCCGAAGAAGGATAGGTCGGTACGGATGTGTATCGACTACAGGGCACTCAATAACTTCACGATCAAGAACAAGTACCCGCTGCCGAGGATCGATGATCTGTTCGATCAGTTGAGCGGAACAAAGGTATTCTCCAAAATTGATCTGAGTCAGGTTACCATCAAGTGAAGGTGAAGAAGAAGGACATTTCGAAGACAGCATTTAGGATACGGTATAGCCAGTTTGAGTTCATCGTGATGCCGTTTGGGTTAGCTAACGCCCCGACGGTGTTCATGAACTTGATGAACATGGTGTGCCACCAGTACTTGGTCAAGTTCTTAGTGGTGTTCATCGACGACATCTTGGTGTATTCGAAGACCCCAGAAGAGCATGAGGAGCATTTGAGAGTGGTTCTGGAGACTCTCAGAAAGGAGCAGCTTTATGGCAAGTTTTCAAAGTGTGAGTTCTTTCTGGACCAAGTTAATTTCTTAGGTCATGTTGTGACCGTAAATGGAATCTCAGTAGACCCGAAGAAGATCAGAGCAGTTGAGGCGTAAAAAAAACCGAGTTCAGTTGCGGAGATCAGGAGCTTTCTGGGATTGGCAGGCTACTACAGGAGGTTCGTTCAGGATTTCTTCCGGATTGTAGAGCCATTGACTAGGCTGACCCGGAAGGACGCAGAGTTTATCTGGTCAGAGAAATGTCAGGTTGCTTTCGATGAGTTGAAGAAGCGACCGACGACTGCCCCGATTTTGATATTGCCATCAGGATCATGCGGGTTCACTATCTACAGTGATGCCTCAGGGAAGGGTCTGGGTTGTGTCTTGCAGCAGCATGGGAAGGTGATTGCCTATGCATCCAGGCAATTACGTCCACATGAGAAGAACTATCCTACCCATGACTTGGAGTTGGCGGCAGTTCTCTTTGCTCTTAAGTTATGGAAGCACTATCTATACGGAGAGCGTGTGGAGATCTTCACAGACCATAAAAGCTTGAAGTATGTGTTTACACAGAAGGAGCTCAACATGAGGCAGCACAGATGGTTGGAGTTGATGAAGGACTTCGACATTTTCTTGTAGTATCACCCAGGGAAGGCTAACGTGGTTGTCGATGCCTTGAGTAGGTATTCGGTAGCTATGTGTTTGACGATGGATCATCACTTGTTAGCAGATTTGGAGAGCCTGGGGATCGAGGTGGTTATGCCAGGAGTTCAGATGCAGATGTGGGGCCTTCAGATTCAGTCAGACTTGATAGAGAGGATCAAGTCGACTCAGTTCGAGGATGTTGCTCTGCGGTGTATCCGAGAGCAGGTTCGAGCAGGATTGGTGGATGATGAGTTTATTCTTGCAGAGGATGGCACATTGAGGCACGGTTCCAGACTGTGTGTGCCTAGCGGAGAGCTTCGGGAGAAGATTATGCAGGCGGCCCATCGTTCTTAGTACTCTATGTATCCAGGTACCAACAAGATGTATAGAGATCTGAAGGAGCATGTATGGTGGTATGGGATGAAGCGGGAGGTAGCTTGCTTCGTAGCCAGATGCTTGGTCTGTCAGCAGGTTAAGACAGAGAGGCAGAGGCCGAGAGATTTGTTGCAGCCATTACCCATTTTGGAGTGGAAGTGGGAGCACATCACGTTGGACTTTGTTTCTGGATTGTCGCGTACACTAGGAGGAAAAGACGCGATTTGGGTCATCGTAGACTAGTTGAACAAATCAGCCCACTTTTTGCTATTTAAAGTGGGTACATCTACTGAGAGGCAAGCAGAGATGTATATGCGGCAGATTATCAGGATACACGGAGTTCCGGTGAGTATTGTCTCGGATCGGGATAGTCACTTTACTTTCCATTTCTGGCGGAGTCTGCAGACTAGTTTGGACACTCAGCTCAAGTTCAGTATTGCATACCACCCTTAGACGGACGGACAGTCAGAGAGGACTATTCAGACACTCGAGGACATGCTACGGACTTGTGTTTTGGATTTTGGAGGTTCCTGGGAGGATTATTTACATTTAGTGGAGTTTGTATACAACAACAGTTTCCAGGCCATCATTGGGATGTCACTATTTGAGGCACTGTACGGGCGTAGATGTCGTACATCCTTGTCTTGGGATAACGTTGGAGAGCAAGCTTTATTGGGACCTGAGATGGTTGTTGACGCAGCCGAAAAAGTAAAACTCATCAAAGATCGACTTCGCATGGTGTAGGACAGACAACGACATTGGACCGATAGCCACCGAAGACCTTTACAGTTTGAGGTATAGCTTAGACTTAGGATTAGGATTTTGTTTGTTTTGTAATTCTTGTTTGATCATGTGATTGTTATAGTTAAGTTGAGACTATATTTGTGCTAGGTTGGATATCTGGTATTCCTGAGGATATCTCCGACGCGTGGTACTATTTGCTTTGGTGGAGGTGGAAAGCTTAGCCCGTGTTTCATCGGACCTTTCGTCATCAGCGGAAGAGTCGGTGACGTGTCATACAGACTAGACTTGCCCCTTGCATTAGAAGGAGTCCATAATGTATTTCACGTGTCGCAGTTGAGATGATATGTGGCAGATCCCAGCCATGTACTGGATCATTCCGAGATCGATGTGGGCCCTACTCTTAGTTATCCAGAACAGCCTGTGGAGATTCTGGATCGACGGAAGAATGTGCTGAGGAACCAGACGATACCCTTGGTTCGCATAGTTTGGTGGCACCACTCTCCAGGTGAGTCTACCTGGAGAGAGAGGATGAGATGCGCGAGCAATATCCTTATCTTTTTCAGCCTTGAGGTATGATTTCTCTATCCTTCTCATCTGTTCAGTTTGTCCTCAATTTCGAGGATGAAATTCTTTTAAGGAGGGTAGATTTGTTACATCCATTTTTCTAGTTTGAGGGCATTTTGGTGATTGTAAATTTTTTGATTATTTTTAAAATATTAAATTATTGGTATTGTGATTTTTGGCCTTTTGATAGTTGAGCCTTGGTGCAACCTAGCCTAGTATCTCACCATGACTTAGTGACTTGGTTAGCATGGTTAGTTCGGTTTTAGCATTACCATTCTAGTTAGTTTCAAGTTAGAAGCTAATTAGAAATCTTTAGTTAAAGGCTAGTTAGAAACCTTGATTTAATGTTTCATTTAAAACTTGTAGAGTGAAACCTAGCCCTTGGATCAAAACCCTAGCCCAATCACATAGGTAGCCGGCCAAGTAAGGTCCAGGAGCCCTATTTAATATCACTTGTTGAGCACTTGCCTATCTTTTTCATCCATTCTATTCTGGCAAAAACCTAGGTTTGTGCTATTACTCATCTCTTTCTATTTTCTTCATTTCTTTTCCTTTTTAATCCTAGTCTTTTGTATTGGATTCTAAATCAAGTTTGTGGACTGTTGGTGGCTAGCAATCTCAGTTTTGAAGAGTTTAGGATCATTCAAGTTGCAAAAAAGGATCTTTATTTTGGAGCTTTTATTGGAAAGTCACCCTCAATAGGTAAATCTCTTCAAATCCCTTCAAATCCATGAATTCATATCATCCATCTAGGTGTCCCCTAACTGTAGGTATAGTTTTGTAGAATTTGGTATCGATTTAGTGTCCGTATCGGACACGTATTAGTAACCATTCATTGGTGTTTGATGAAATGCCTCAAAGAGAATTTTATTCATATTTTTGAAAAGTAATTGAACATATTTGTAGATCTAGATATTGCTTATGGATTTGTGTCGTACTGAGGTAAAATTCGTGATGTGTCCATGTCCAAATTGGACACGAACCCGCTCGCAAATGAGTCGTGCCTGTGTCCTGCTGCTCGGGCACTGTAGCGAACATGATAGGAAATTTCGTGACCCCAAACTTGGTGGACACGTAGGGCACATGTCTGACACGAGGCTGATCAAGTTTCGTGGGATTTCATTGAGTGGATCTCGAGAAATCTCACGTGCACTAATTTTTCCTACACTGTACGCACGAGAAAAATCTCGACTGATACGTATTTCGTATCACGCGTACACGTATCGATTGTGTCTCATGTTGTGTCGTGTGTGTAGGCCTATACATGGGCTATACGTGGACACGAGCATGAGACGTGTCGTGTCTCGTGTCGTGTGCACGAGTTCGTGGACTCGTCGTACGAGACAGTCTGTATGTGCGTATATTTGGTGTTTATGATGGTTTGGACACTTCGTGTCCTATTGTATGGGCACGATACACTCTGTGGATTACGTATACATGTACACGATACGTCTTCAACTATTAAATTGATATTTAATTGATATTCGAATGGCAACTTAGGGTTTATTCATTTTACTGATACTATGTTCTGATAAATATATTTTTAAGATTTTAAATGAATATTAAACTGTAAATTTAGGGTTAATTTGTGATGATTAACATGTATACATGTCTGGGTTGATGGTTTCATAGCTGGGTTTCATATTGATTCATGACTGGGTTTGTATTCAGGTTTTTCGAATATGTGGGATACTCGAAACAGGACTGAAACTTGACTTAGGGTTTAATTCTTCATATGTTTGTTATTTCTGAGATATGGGTATTGATTTCCTGAGAACTGAGGGTTAGATTTAATTCAAATTGTTGGGTTCTATGATACTTCATTTTGTTAGTTGACAGTAGGTCGTTTTAGAGTTGATACTTCATGTATCATTTTGATTTCCCAAATATGAGTTGGTATTCATTTGTATTCATTTGTTTACCATTTTCTTCCATTTGAACAGTGAACTCAGGTTTCCCTACTGAGTTCATTCTCAGTTGTGGACTGGTTTGGGACAGTCCCATGTTCCCTTCTATTTCATTTTCCTTTTCCATTTCTTTCATTCCCTTTCTTTCCTTTTCCTTTTATTTCCTTTTGATATCATTTATGCTTCTATATGTTTAGTAGATATATATACTTGATTCAACTATGGATATCCTCTACCTTGATTTCATATATAGATAATTCCTCTATGTATTTTGAATGGTATGCTTTATATTGTGTGATACTATATATCTATATTCATACCCATATGTAATTAATGAATAGAATATATAAGTATATGTTGTGATTGCTATTAGATATAGTCTATGGGTTATGAGTCAGTTTAGGATTGACCCAATGAGCCTAATTTGGTCGAGTTGACTAGTAAGTTGACCAAATTGACAAAAGTCAACTTTAAGTCAAACTTGATCCAAATCGACTCAAACGGACTTAGAATGACTTGATAACTTGTGTTTGACCTAAAAATTGGTAGATGGACAAGTTGACTTATAGTTGACCAGGTTTGACCAGAGTTGACTAGGTTTGACCAGAGTTGACCAGGTTTGACTTTGACCTAGAAGGACCTAGAATCATTTAGAATGCATTGTAAGCTATTCTTATTTCATATTTGACACTTTGTAACCTATGGTTGTTCTAAATAGGACTCAAATACTCCAGTTCTGACTCATATTCTCATCAGACAATCGGGATATCAGGCGAGTACATTCTCTGACCGTTTCATAGTTGTTAGAAATTATATTCTTGTCATAGTTTAATTTACTTGATGCTGACACGACATTATCACGAATTAGTATTATATGGATCTTTATATGAGATGTTATCCCCCTCGAGTGCATCGAATACATCATGTCATGTATTTTTCACGAACATCATGTATTCTGTGGACTCTTATTAATCATGTATACTCATGTGCTCTCATGTACTATCATGATCTCATGAGCTTCATGTATAAACTATCATATATAATAACATAACCTGTCTAGATCCTTATGTATTGATTGGGGCATGGGGAGTAGAAATTATCATGTGAACAATTCCAAAGTAGTGTAATCATGTACAAACTCTTTAGTGTAATCATGTGCAAATCAAGCCGTTCACATGCCTATCTTGTACTCTAAATCACATAGTCACTTACAGTTCTCTATTATCATATATATATAGCTTCATTTATCAGTTTCTCTCTTTCTTTTCATGCTTATTTCTTACAGTATTTCTTGTATCTTAACCTATCACATGCTTTATATTTCCTGTCAAGATATGAACTGCGTGAGATGTATTGTGCTCGTTTTCGTCTTGATTGGACTGTTGAAAATATTACAGGTGATGAGGAGGAGTTCTGTCCTATATATTATGGCACATGCTTAGATGACACCGGTGACTTGGACCCTCAGGAGGATCCAACAGTCGTTGAGGACTTGTCTATTGTCTAGCTTAGATTTCTAGACTAGTTTCCCTTTTAGTTGTCTTATTTCATGTACTTTCAGTTATTGGATATTGTATTGCTGTTCATTCGGATATTACTCTCCTTGTAGATCTTGTTGGAGATTACTCTTTTATCTTATCTATCTCTTTATTCCTTATTTCTACCTTAGATGCTGTGATTGAGTTGTACCTTTTTATTGTCCTCCTTTTGGAGCGTATATCATTGTACATGTATGGTTATATTGTTAGATGTTGTGACCTAGGACAACGTTCTACCATCGATACTGCGGCGTAGGCTGGACGTACCCACTTTTCGTGCCCTGACACTGGGCACGTGTCATGACAGAAGGTAGTAGAAGAAATAATAAAAAATATATAAAAACAAAATAACACAAAAATACAAAATGACATTCTGGACCTTGAAATAACCAATACTTCAATAGACAGAATTAGTCTATCTCTAGAAGAATGGAATAATACTAATTGGAAATTATTTTCTTTATATAGTATAGCAAAAGAACTTTTTGATTCAGTTAAATTTATAGATAGTTTATAAGATATGATCTGACAAGATTATTTTATTCTACAGATGGACAGGCCTCCAGACCAAAGAACTCTTCAACAATATGGTAATGGTAGTCAGAACATCTTTAGTCAGAATCAGGTAGCACAGACTTCCTATAGTCAAGAAAGATTAAGATTTGGTAATGTAGAACTACTAGTATTTTCGAATAGCAATATCTCTTTTAGAACTCAGTCTCATATATGATCACTTACAAAAAAACAAAAATGCTTAGTAGATAATTTATGGATTTTTTTTAACAAAAAAGATCAAAAATATTTTCTATCAAGCATGAATGCATTACCAGAACTATTTACACAGATTAAAGCTAACTTTAAATTTTATGTAGTATTCAGAGGAAAGGTTCCAAGTGTATACCATACCTGGATAGAAGTACTAGACAACATAAATTTTTTTGGTAGTCCACTTTACAAAGATTTTTACTATTTATCTGAAGCATTAGACATAACAAGACATCTTGGACCAAATTATTTTATTTTTCCATCTCTTAGAAGTATACAAGATAGACCTCTGGAATTTTCTATTATTCGTGATACTAATGAGAAGATTTTGTTTTGTGATCATTGCGAGGTACTCTCAAAAACTGCAAAAAGCTAAATAAAAACATACAGGTCCTTTTCAGATAAAAGCAACAGCTTATTCAAAGGATAGCGATTTAGAAAGAAAAGATTTCTAAAACAAATTTCCACCAAAGCAGACCTATCCTTTGGTCTTTAATAAAAAGGATGAGATGGATATGCATTCTCCTCTGCATGCATTAAAGGATTCTATTGGGTCCACAAAGCCAGCACCTAGTCCGGTTCAAACGACAACCGGTAAAGACATATCAAGTGCGTTGATGGTTGTGGTTTTGCCTAAAAGCCAACTTAGAGAATCTGTTGGATCTACAAGCCCAGCAGCTAGTCCGGCTCAAACGGTGGCCGTTAAAGACAAATCAAATCCGTTTATGACTATGGCTTTGCCCAAAAACTGAGATAAACAGGTAGCTACTGAAGACATAAAACTGCAGGAAGACAAAAAGACTCAACAGAGAGACATAGACAAACTCTAACAAATTTTGGACGAAATACAAGAAAGACAAAGGCCAGAAGAAAAGACTAGAACATATAAGATCAAGATTGCAAGAAAAAAGAAGGTTAAGACAAAGAATACGATGGAGGAAGTATCTAGAGTCATAGAAACAGGAATGAAAGAATTCTTCAAGGAAGAAGAAAGATAGATAGCAAGTCATGATTCTCCAGTACAAGATATTCATGTACCAAGACAAGACTCTATAAGCCCCACTGCAGATTTAACTGCTGACTCAGACATGTCACCTATGTCTTTTGACAGTATAGCAGAATATAACCTAGATACTGTTTGTTGACTACTCTACTACATATCCCTCCACGTGGTTCTTAAAACCATACCAGGACTCTACTATAACACGTGTCTCTCCAGGCCAGACCTCTACTATACTTGTTAACATGTGTCCCTACCAGAAAAACACGTGTCTCTCCATTCCAGATCTCTATTACACCTGTCAACATATGAGAATACGTGTCCTTTTATGAACCTCCACATGTCTGAATCCTACTCTATGGGTTAACAAGTGTCAAAGACTCATCTAAGACCCCTACTCTTCTGCCCTATAAATAGAAGAATTCTCTTATGCGAAGAGGCACAACGTTTCTACTACTCCCGTGCACGTCCTCTTCTTACATCCTTCTTCTCTGGTGAAGCTAGTCCTGAACCTCTTGTTGTGTATATAAATCTGCCTACTGGTAGAAAGTGCTTGTAAGTTTTTATCTTTCATTTTTATTTAAATAAAGGAATTTTCGAAAGAGAAATCCCCTAGCTATGTATAATTAGTTTTTTCCCACCATGTAAATTAAGCAGTTTGTAAATTAAGTTTGTTTCTGAAATGCAATATGATGTTCTATTATATGAGTCTTAGTTTTACTCAATTTCAATTATTACATGATATAGCAGCATAGTCTGGTATTTATCTATTACTTACGAGTGACTCTGTAGGATGATGGTGACCTACAAATTGGTCTAGTAAATCTAGGAAAGTAAAGTAAGACACGTCTGAAAAGTCGAGGATGCTAGACTAAAATTATATATATATATATATATATATATATATTTTTATATATATATATATATATATATATATATATATATATATATATATATATATATATATATATAGAATAAGGGAGGTGGGATGGCACCTCACTCTCAAATGAGGGTGGCGGTGATGTGGCGCCATCCCAACCCTCCATCACAAATTATTTAATTCTTCCCAATCAAAGCAGCCTTTAAATATCAAAACAACTATTAAAGTCCTAGTTTAAATGTGGCGGTAGGACCTAGGAGAATAAGAAGCATGCCAAATCAGGTTGATTACTTCTTTCCTCCTCTCCCCTCTCTCTCTCTCTCTCCCACCTTTGTTTTTTTTTTCCAACTGAAGAACCTACGACAAAAGCTCTCCAGAGAAAAAAAATAATCCAGAAGCTATGATGGCGCCTAACGCCCCCACCGCCCCTACCGCCCCCTCTGCCCCCATGCCGTCGCCGCCTACCGCCCCCACCGCCCCCATGCCGCCGCCCCTACTGCCCCCACCGCCCCATGTCCCCATCGCCCCCATGCCCCTACCGCCCCATGTCCCCACCGCCCCCATGCCCCTACCGCCCCCACCGCCCCTATGCCGCCGCCCCTACCGCCCCCACCGCCCCCATGCCCCTACCGCCCCCATGCCCCTACCGCCTCCAACTCCGTTGACGTTCTCCACCGTCACCGGCGTCCCTACCGCCCCCACCCCGCCGCCTCCAACTCCGTTGCCGTTCTCCACCGTCACCGGCGAATCTCCATATCCGCTGCCGCTCTCCACCATCACCGGCGAATCTCCATATCCGCTCCCAACTCCGCTGCCGCTCTCCACCATCACCGGCGATTCTCCGTATCCGCTCCCAACTCTACTGCCGCTCTCCACCATCATCGACGAATCTCCATATAGGCGAGGTGTGATTTTGATGCAAAATTAATTTTTTTTGGTTTTGTTCTCATTTGGTTAATCTATTCGACAAATATTATGAGTTAGACCAAACTGCTTTTTGTTTTGTTTGTATGAATGGCATTCTAAAACTTAATATATTCAACTGTTGCAACCGTTGAATTTGATTTGTATACACATGACTTTTGTAACTGTTGTAACAGCTAATCATACTTATAATTGCAAACGAAAGTCATGTGTATACAAATCAAATATTATGTGGCAGACCAAGCTTTTTTTTTGCATGAATGGCATTCTAAAACTTAATATATTCGACTCATATTAAGTTGAATTTTTTTTAGGTCTGATCCCAATTTTCTTTGGTTTCGTTTTCATTATGTAGGAGATGGTGTTCATTTGGGAGAAGGTGTTGAATTGGGAGATGGTGAGGGAGATGGAGATAAAGATGATTTGGACACCATTACGCCGAGGATAGGAATGGAATTTGCTACACAGAAGGATGCGTACAAATTTTTATAACGGGTATACATTGAAGATGGGATTTGGAACTAGATGGTCATCCACTAGTAGGTCTAGGTCTGATCCTAGTTTAGTAATATCAAGATTAATTGTATGTAGCAAGGAAGGAAAAAGGAGAGCCTTAAAAAAACCAATTGTGGACGAAGAGGTAGATCATCGTCGTGAAATACGAGTGGATTGCAAAGCAATGATTAAGATCTACCTCACAAAGTCAAGAAGATGGAGAGTTGGCAAATTTGTTGCTAAACATAACAATCACAACTTATCAACTCCATCGAAAGCATTAAAGCATCGGTCTCATAAAAAGGTCCATCGTCAACCAGTAGTGAAGAACTTAATTACTCAGCTTCATAGCGAAGGCATATCAAACGCAAGCATTGCAAGGGTTGTCAATTCCTTCGAGCCTGACCCACAACACTTGATTACACCACAGCAAGTCCATGATCACCTAAGAATTGAGAGGAAGAACAATTTAGGTAAACATTGTGCTAAAATTATTAAGCACTTTATGGAAAAAAAGGTCGAAGATCCGACTTTTTACTCAAGCATTGAATTAGATGATGACTACACATTAAGAAGTGTTTTTTGGGCTGATAGAAGATCACAAGAATCCTACCAGAAGTTTAGTGATGTAATTATATTTGATGTGACATATCGTACTAATAATTTATGTTTACCATTTGCTCCTTTCACTGGTATCAATCATCATCGACAATCTACCTTGTTCGGATGTGCATTGTTAGCTGATGAGACAGAGCAGACATTTGTGTGGTTATTTGAGCAGTAGCTTAGATGTATGGGGGATAAAGCACCAGGAGCTATCATTACTGATCAGGATGCGACTATTGGGAATGCAATTGCTAGAGTATTTCCAAATACTGTACACCGATATTGTGATTGGCATCTAGACAAGAATGTTGGAGAGCATATGGTCCATCTCAAAACTATCCATGGACCCGAGTTTGAATTGCATTTCAATAGACTGCGAAGTAGTAGCAGTATATGTGAAGCCGAAGATTGTTGGAAAGAGATGATGGCAACGTACATGCTACGAGAAAAAAGTTGGTTGCCAAAGTTGTGGGAGCGGCGAGCTAGTTGGTTACCTTGCTATTTGAATGATAAGTTTCTTGCCGGCACGCGAACGAGTCGAAGAGCGGAAAGCATAAATGCTTTTTTCGATACATATGTTCATGTAGGTACACCTATGTACGCTGAAACCCCACTCTCCTACATGTGTAAACACATCTTTTCTCACATATATATTACACTGAAACCCCACTTTCATACTCTCACATACTTCTATATTCATCCAGGTACAACCTTAACTGAGTTTGTCGTTCAATATGACAAGGCATTGGCAAGTCGTCGAAAAGCCGAGGAGGATGAAGATTTCAAAACTATGGACTCCCAGCCCGTACTAACTTTGGAATGGCCACTTGAGAAGCAAGCTGGTGGATGTTATACCAGAGCCTTATTTTCTATTTTCAAACAAGAAATAAAGGATGCCCAAATTTATTGGGCTGATAAAGTGCACAAAGAAGGGACTGTAACTACATATCTTGTTGGAAGGGCGACAAAAGAAAGAAGTAAATGGAGGACTGTGTTATATGATTCCGATGGGGTTGTAGTTTCATACGCATGTAGACATTTTGAATCTGTTGGATTACTTTGCAGACATGTCCTGTGTATATTATGGAAGAAACATGTTTCAGAGATACCAGATCGTTATATTTTGAGGCGTTGGACCATTGAATCTCGGCATCGATTTGGAGATGTTGGCATGGGTGCTACTGTCAGAAATTCTGAAGTAGATCGTAATCTTCATTGGGATATTCGTTACAAATGCAACAAGGCTTTGGAGGTTGCACACAAGGTGCCTAACTTTGCTGTTGAATTTAATAGGTTTCTAACAAGCAAGTTAGCAGAATATGATAACTTAAGATCGCCTGAAGGAGTTGATGTGTCATCCCAAGGACTGAATCACCAAGTTGATCCTATTGCACCACTCCTATCCCAAAATTCATCAAGTTTAATTCCGAAAATTAATTTCCGTGATCCTATGACGTCTCTGAGGCATAAAGGGCGACCAAGACTTGCTTCCAGATTACCTTCTGGATTAGAATTGTCTCAAGAAGAGGCAACTAAAAAAAAGAAAACATGCGGGTTTTGTGGGGAAAAGGGTCATTACAGGACTGGGTGTAGCAAAGCTAAGGTATTGTATAAGTTCAATATTTTTTTTCCATATCTTTCTTTAATGAGTTAATTGAGAATATGTTGAACTTTCAGGCAAGCAATGGTCAATCTGATTCGGGTGGTTCACAAGCACTTCCAAGCTAATAATCTTCTATTTGTCTCATGTGTCCTAGGTCTTGTTCCTGAGGTTTGCTATATTACCTGAAAACAAATTAAGAAACAATAAGATTGTGAGACTACATTTCTTAATCAGTTTTTTTTACTATCTAGAGCAGGTGAATATATGTTGCAGATTTTTTGGTTTAGGATATGCTTGGAGTGCGAATTGCCAGGCCTGGGATCTTGTTTTGGGAGTCTTTCAATCACCATTTTATCGTGTTACTCTAGTACCAGGTTCATTTACTAATTTTTCTTTACTAATTTTTTCTTTACTAATTTTTTGCTCTGATTCATTTACCATGTACTGAAAGACTAGATTATTATAATGTTTATCCCTTTGGGTGGCAAGTAGTATCTTGTAATTGTTTATACAAGGTAATACATTTTATACTACTACTACAGCTGCACTAGAAAAGGAGCTGTGGTCCATAGCAACCATCAATGAAGAGGTTTTGTGAACAATATTCTTGATATTTACAAACTTCAGGGAACTTCGAACCTCTGAAGCAGCCTCCTTATGCATCCCACAACTAGTGGGTGCTCTAAAGGCGGGAAGTGAAGCCACCCAGGAATCAGTACTTGACACCCTTTATCTATTAAAAGAATCATGGTCAGAAATGAATGAAGATATTACGAAGGCTCAAGCCCTCATTGCTGCTGAAGCCATTCCCGTACTACAATTGCTTATGAAAACTTGCCCTCCCAGCTTCCATGAACGGGCAGACAGTTTGCTGCATTGTTTGCCTGGATGTCTGACGGTAACCATCAAGCGCGGTACTAACTTGAAGCAGACAATGGGGAACACTAATGCTTTCTGCCAGTTAAAAATAGGAATGGCCCTCCGAAGCAGACTAAGGTATGTAGCATGTTATGTCCTGTGTTCTTATATCTCAATGTCGTGCTAAGTTTTTCCCCCCCCCTTTCTGATACTCATCTCAATTAACATGCGGTAGTAGGTTGTGAACCACAGTACGTGTCCAGAATGGAAGGATAGTTTTACTTGGGCATGCGATGTTCCACCAAAAGGACAAAAGCTGTACATTATCTGCAAAAGCAAAAATACATTTGGAAAGGTATCCAAACCTCCATTTCTTGGTATTTCTAGTATTATGTTAATGTAAGCCATTCATGCAAAACCATCATCAGATCCAATATTAAATTTGACTCTAACCTGGTCTAAAAAACTGATGGCTGGTAACAAATTAGTTTCTAGTTATACACGGGTATGGTAATGCATTACAAGATTTATGTATTTGCACATAATCATAGTAATTGTCATGAAAGCATCTAGGATTAGACTTCCAATTGCTTTAGATCCAGAATTCCAACCAAACCTGATTGTGTACACATTTGTGTTCTTTTGCATCAATTAAATGTGAACAATCTAAAAATATCTTGGAAGCAAAGCTGCAAACTGGAGCACTAATTGTCAGCTTGATTTCCAAATATCTTTTTCATGTATAACTAATTGTGTTCTTTTGCATCAATTAAATGTGAACAATCTAAAATTGTTCACAATCTTATAATTTGAGTTAAGAATTATTGAAAAATGGATTGTTTACCATCCACTTACTGGGGCATTGTCAAAACATCTGGATTTTCTACTATTCTGCATCCATATGTTCCATGTTGAACTTACAAGCATGATGGATAATTTTTTTTATAGGTTGGACTAGATGTTGTATATGAAGACTTGGTACCTGAAACTGTTGAACCTCAATGTAAGGTAAATGATGCTGTAAATATCAAATACATAATCTTCATTCATGCAGTTGAAGGATGACTGATAAGGCCTAGAGAATGGTTTTTGTTGAATTGCCCATGTTGTGTCCTTCACTTTTTTTCTGCTTTATTTCCAGGAGAATCAACAGGTTGGTGCTGAGCAAAAGAATTCAAATGACTTGGATATTGCAACTCCGTTCCCTTCCTGTGAATCAAATCAAACTGCCAGACCAGAACAAACTGAGGCTTCCTGTCTTTACAAGGTGTGCACTTGCAAACAATATGGTAGTGAAGCCAATGGGGAACGCAGCCTCATCTGTGATGTATGGCATCAAATGGCCATGAAAATTACATCCTCAATTTGAATACTTGTAACCAGTAGTGAAGAGATTCTTAATTTATGTATCGACAAAAATTACTTCCTCAATTTTTATAACGGGTATGCAATCTGAATACTTGGAAGATTACATCATTAATTTATGTATCTTCTATGTTGTAAGCATTTTTATAGTTTTTGTATCTTCTATGTTGCAATCTGAATACTTGGAAGAACCTACAAGCGTAGTGTTTGTATGGCCTGGGGTTTTTATAGAATTTGCTGAGCTATAGTGTTTGTATGGCCTGGGGTTTTAATAAGTTTTTGTATGTTGTAAGCATTCAAGAGAAGAAGCACATGTTGAAGACCTTGAAGAACCTACAAGCGTAGTGTTCGTATGGCATGGGGTTTTATAGAATTTGCTGAGCTATAGTGTTTGTATGGCCTGGGGTTTTTATAAGTTTTTGTGCTCATCTAATCGGTATCTTACCCGGCCAGAAGCCTCAAAGGATATCATTATGTTCTGCTCTTATAAAAGATGATAGAGAATTGTTAAAGAAAAAGGAACTTGAAGCCCAACGGATATTTGCAGGAAATGCTAAGGCAAGAAGACTTCCAATGCCAACTGTTAATCAATCAAGTATGTTGTTTGATTCAACATCTTCAAAGAAGGGAAGTCTTGACAAAATGTCTCATATTAGCAATAGAGATGAAGTGCATGGACCAGAAGAATGCAACAAATTTCTTCCAGGTTGAACTTACAACCATAATTCTTCCAGGTTGAACTTACAACAATAAATAAACTAAATTTGCAACAAATGCCAAACTGAAAATAATTTGTTCCAGTCTTCGATCGATTGATTCATAAAATCGAAAGTAAGATTGAGGGATGGCACAACCGTCTTCTCTCCCTTAGCACTAAACCTTTACTGTGGTGCACGTACATGTCTGCTCCATACTTCCACCACTCTCATCCCGTTTCTGCCGCGACAAACAGTGATGCCTCCCCGATTTGGCGCCGACTCATTCGTGGTGGCGAATTGGAAGAACATCTCATCCATCTGTGTATCGGCGATGGCCTATCCAATGCATTCTCGGAGAATTGGACCGGTCTGGGCATGCTTCGACCCAGAGGCGGCATTCGGCCCCCCACTCGGATTCGCGAGCTGTGGATCGAGGATTCAGGTTGGAACATTCCACTCATCCGCCACGCTTTCGGTAGATCCGTTGCTCTTGCGGTCAGGGACCGTGTTCAAGGAGTCCAATCGGGCTCGGACTGGCTAGCCTGGAAACCATCTTCTGGTGGTCATTTCTCTACAGCATCCGCTTGGGCCAACGCTCGTGTAGCTTCTCCTGCCGACCCGGAGCTGGCATCCATTTGGCATCCGAGCTTACCTATCAAATGGTCGATCCTACTATAGAGAATCATCAAGAGAAAGATTCCTACTGACGACGCCCTCCGCCGGCAAGGCTTTCTCTTAGCCTCCAAATGCCATTGCTATTCGGAGGCCCCAGACGAAACTATCGCCCACTTATTCGGTAACGGACAGTCGGCCAGGGTGGTTTGGTCCATCTCCCCGGTCGCCGATGAGATCGGATCGGCCGACCACATCTCGGCTAAGCTATCGCGATGTCGAGCCCCCTCCAACCCAGTCAGCTCCATCTCCCATCTTGTCGCTTTTGTCTGGGTCGTCTGGAAGCATAGGAACAAGTTTCGGTACGAAGGTGCCCTTTTCTTAAATGCCCTTTTCGCCGGTGACGTTGGAGAACGGCAACGGAGTTGGAGGCGACGGCGGCATGGGGGCGGTGGGGGCGGTAGGGGCACCGGTGACGGTGGAGAACGGCAACGGAGTTGGAGGCGGCGGGGTGGGGGCGGTAGGGACGCCGGTGACGGTGTAGAACGTCAACGGAGTTGGAGGCGGTAGGGACGCCGGTGACGGTCGAGCCCTCCCCCCTTTCCCCCTCGACCGCCGGAGGTTACACCCTCCGCTAGCCTGGTCTCCTCTTCCCGATCCGGTGGTGGCCGTGGCCCCCTCTCCCGGAGCGGTCCTCCACCGGGGTCTCTCCCCCTCTCAGCTCTCGCCGGAGTCCCCGCCTTCCCTTCCTCCGGTGGTCTTCCCCCTCCCCGAGCGCTGCCTTGTCCGGCGGGCGCAGGCGATCCTCCCCGGCGTCCCTTCTCTCCGGCCTGTTCCCTTCGCCGGAGCTTGGCCCATCGCTGGTTGCTACGGCCCCCTTCCCTCTGCTCCGGGCAGCGTGCCGGGGGGGGGGGGACCGAGGCCCATCGATCCGAGCGCTCGCCCCCTCGGGCAGAGCGTCAACCTCTCCCCCCCACGTGATGTGGTTCCCGCTCGGGTCTCGAGCCCACTCCCCATCACACGTTTTGTCTTTTCGAATTTTCGAGACTGTGTTTTGAATTTTCGAAATTGTTGGATCCCCACCTGTTGTACGAAATTCTGGGTGATTGGAATTTCGAACTGGTTTTCTTTGCTGGTCGTACAGGGTCCTTTTGGGTTGTGGGCCCTGTAACTGTTGCTGGTTGTATGCTCGGTTTGAGCCCCCTTCCTCTTTGAATAAAATGTCTTACTAAATATATATATATATATATATATATATATATATATATATATATATATATATATATATATATATATATATATATATCATTGTTGAATCTTATTTTGTTCTCTTCTTTCTATACTTTTCTACTCCATCTTGTACCATTAGCAGTTGGGGATTGTTTGCGGTTACTGGTGGTGCAAATCCTCATGTCTGGGAGGACTGCATTTACACAAGTCTGATCTGCAGTTATGTCTTTGTTTCCGTGTGTCTGTTTTTTTTGTACATATCGGAGTTGAATTGTACGCGTTCGTTAGGTATAATAAAATTTTGTTGTTTGTTGGTTAGTTTGTGTTCTATCAGATTTCTTATGGTGGCTAATTCTGTTGTTGTGACTCATCCGATTATTTGGCATTGTGTCGAATGCTCGTTCTTGTGACGGTAGCTTTTTTTATCGAGACCATGTTTTCTTGGCCAAACAGAAAACCAATCTTCTGCGGAGGCTCTATCTTCAGTTTTTCAGTACGAATGGTGAGAAAGTACAAAATCCTGGCTTAGGTCATGTTCACCAGCTCTTTCTACTCCTATGTCCACATGTTCCTGCTCCCTGACTGACCCTAGTGATAAATGCTCTCCCTTACACATGACCGTATAAGTTTTTAATGCTCTTCTAGTTTGTTACACAATTTTTACAGTGTTGGTAATATAGTTTCTATTGTTTATTTACCAAAAAATAGAAGAATATCATTAGCTAATCTATGGCCAATAGTTGTAGACGTATGTCCTGATTGAATCATCTGCTTCGAATGTCCACATCATTTGATTTGATTTCCCTACGGATTTTAAGACCTAGGAGAAGAGCCATGAGCACAAGATTAAAGGAAAAAATGAGACGGGAAAGCTTTTGAATTTACCTTCTTTTTTTCAGAAAATTACCTAATATAAATGGACATTTCATTGTAAATATAATTCAGCTATTTGGATGGACAATTATTTTTTAATTTGTAGCTTAATGATCATTACAAATCTGATTACATTAAAATCAATTAGATTACGAAATTTATCTAATCTCAATTACATTACAACTTAAAATTTTCCAACATTGATGCATAGCCGGACTTGATATGAGGCCCTAGTGCCTCAGGCCCAAAATTTTAGAGGGCACCAAATTTTTATATATACTATTTAATTATGTAAATCCAATTATGAACAAAGGCCTGCAGACTCATTCTAATTCTTTTAGTCCGCATAAAGAGCTTTTTTTTGTAGGATTTTTTTGTTTTTTCTAAGGGGACCACCATTTTTGCTAGGGGGCAACCCTTACTTGGGGCAGCCCAAGGAGGTAGAGATTTTGCTAGGGGCACCCATATTTGGCTAGGGGTAGCCCAACCCCCCAAACCCTTCATTCCTTTCCATAACCCATTCTACACTCTCTCTCCACCAAAAGAAAAAAAGAGAACTCTCCCTCTCCCTCTCCCAAAACCCTACTTTCTTCTCCTCCACCACTCCACTCCCAATTCCTCCACCAAGATTTCTTCAACAACATTCGTAGATTCGAAGAAATGACACGTAAGTCGAAGCAACCTGAATCTAGGTACGTTCTTCCCTAATTTTTTTAAGAATTTTGTACAATCTATTCAAAACCCCAGAATATTTTTAATTCTTTAAATTTTTTTGATAAATTAGGTTTAGAATCTCTTTATAGTTAATGAAAGAAATTTTCTAATACGACAAACCCACATTTTTTCTTGAAATCCTAACCCTAGAAGACGACAAACGAGTATCTCGTTTTGGCCGTTCAACTGCAACAGTCGGGTTTGAATACAGTAGGACTACCAGGACTGTGGTAGTCCTGCTTTACATTAGGACTGCCACAGGCCTGGCAGTCCTAAATCCTAATGTAATAGGGGTAGAAATGGGGAGGGGGAGGGGGGAGGGTTGGTACTCTATGTTGCTCATATGGAGGGGGGGTGGGTAACTGCATGATGCTCATATGCGGGAGAGGGGAGGGGAAACTACATGTCCTATACTCTCATGTTTGTAGACTTAATTCACTTATACTTTCATTTACAGTCTCAAAAGGTGAAGAAATTGGCCCAGACACTCCGGAGAGGTTGCCATAGTGACACTAGTGTCGCGGTCGCCAACGAGCTTGATCGCATCGATGACGTGGTCGAGTTCCCCTTAATGAATAATAGGGAGTCTCATTCAAAGGCCCGGCATGATATGTAGTTGGATATGGAATGATCATTAGTTGGATGTAATCTGGATATTTTTGTAAAGATGTTTTTGTTGTTTGAAACTTGAAGGACATATTTGTTGTTTGGAAACTTTAGTTGTTGGACAGACTTTTGAAGGATATGTAGTTGACACTTATGTTTTTTTTGAAGTTAGATATTTTGTCCGATATGTAGTTGTGATTTATGTACTTGTTGGATATGTAGTTGTCTGATATGTAGTTGTTATTTACGTTTGGAAACTTAAGTTGTTGGCCAATTCCTGATATTCTTGATTTAGTATTAGGACTGCCAGCACCCTGTCAGTCCTAATTGAAACCCTCTGTGATGAGAGTTTCAAAATGAAACTCTCTGTCACAGAGAGTTTCAAATAGGACAGCCAGCACCCTGGCAGTCCTATTTGAATAAGTGAGGTGCCATCCCACCTCCCTTATTCTCTCTCTCTCTATATATATATATATATATATATATATATATATATATATATACTCTCTCCCTATAGAGAATAAGTGAGGTGCCATCCCACCTCCCTTATTCTCTCTATATATATATATATCTCTATAGAGAGAGAGAGTATATATATATATATATATATATATATATAAAATATATATATATATATATATATATATATATATATATATATATATATATATGCAGAGGGCTCCCCTTTGGCTCCTCCGATCTCCCCCGGCGGGAACCCCCTGGCTCGCCGCAGCCTCCCCCACCCCTCTCCTCGTGCTCGGCTGGCTCGCCGGGCCCGACGGCATCCTCGGATCGGCTCCGCCGCCCTCCTCCTCCCTCCCCCTAGGTGGCCCTCTCCTTTTTCGCCGCCCCAGCTCCCTCTGCTGGCCGGAGGCCGCCTGGCCGCCTTCCCCCGCCTGGCCGCCTCCCTTCCCGTGGGGGCTCTTCTCCCCCCTCTCCGGCGTCTGCTCGCCTTCCGCCGTCCCTCCCCCTTCTCTCCCCCTGCCCTCGGCGTCGTCGTCGTCACCGGCGTCTCCGCAGCCTCCGGTCTCGGCACTGGTCGCCCGGCCACTCCCTGTCGGCACCACCCCCTGGAGGCCCCCCTTCCCTCCTCGGTCCTCCGTCGGGCCCGTCCCCTGCCCCGCCCTGCCTGGCTACCTCTGCCCCGCCGCCCCCTCCTCCGGCCGCTCCCTTCGGCGTGCCGCCCCCCGAGTCCCTCCCTCTGCGGAGGCCCTTCGACTCCTCGGCTTCGTCTTCCGGCGGTCTGGGAATGGCTCCTCCCCCTCTCCTCCCAGCCTTAGCTTCGCGCCCCCCGACGGCCCCTGCCGCCGCCGCCGTCCTGCTCCCGGATCTGGCCGCTCTCTTCCCTAAGCCGGCGGCAGCCATGCTCCCCTTCTCCCAATATTGCTGGGCCACTCCTCGCCGGTGATTGGCCTCTCTGTGCACCACCGTCGGCTTCCCAGCCGCCGACGCTTCCCGCAGTCGTGCCCCTCCGCCTCCCTCCGCGGTGGCCCCATCCCCGCCCCTCCTTTTCCCCTCCCCCTTTTCCGGGTTGTGCCCCCCCTCCATGTCTCCTCCGCATCCGGGACCCCCTCGTGGGCGGCACAGGAGGTCGGGCCCTCCCCCTTTCCCCCTCGACCTCCGGAGGTTACACCCTCCGCTAGCCTGGTCTCCTCTCCCCGATCCGGTGGTGGCCGTGGCCCCCTTTCCCGGAGCGGTCCTCCGCCGGGGTCTCTCCCCCTCTCAGCTCTCGCCGGAGTCCCCGCCTTCCCTTCCTCCGGTGGTCTTCCCCCTCCCCGAGCGCCGCCCTGTCCGGCGGGCGCAGGCGATCCTCCCCGACGTCCCTTCTCTCCGGCCTGTTCCTTTTGCCGGAGCTTGGCCCCTCGCCGGTTGCTACGGCCCCCTTCCCTCTGCTCCGGGCAGCGTGCCGGGGGGGGACCGAGGCCCATCGATCCGAGCGCTCGCCCCCTCGGGCAGAGCGTCAACCTCTCCCCCCCACGTGATGTGGTTCCCGCTCGGGTCTCGAGCCCACTCCCCATCACACGTTTTGTTTTTTCGAATTTTCGAGACTGTGTTTTGAATTTTCGAAATTGTTGGATCCCCACCTGTTGTACGAAATTCCGGGTGATTGGAATTTCGAACTGGTTTTCTTTGCTGGTCGTACAGGGTCCTTTTGGGTTGTGGGCCCTGTAACTGTTGCTGGTTGTATGCTCGGTTTGATCCCCCTTCCTCTTTGAATAAAATGTCTTACTGAAATATATATATATTTTTTTGTCTTACTAAAATATATATATATATATATATATATATATATATATATATATATCATTGTTGAATCTTATTTTGTTCTCTTCTTTCTATACTTTTCTACTCCATCTTGTACCATTAGCAGTTGGGGATTGTTTGCGGTTACTGGTGGTGCAAATCCTCATGTCTGGGAAGACTGCATTTACACAAGTCTGATCTGCAGTTATGTCTTTGTTTCCGTGTGTATGTTTGTTTTGTACATATCGGAGTTGAATTGTATGCGTTCGTTAGGTATAATAAAATTTTGTTGTTTGTTGGTTAGTTTGTGTTCTATCAGATTTCTTATGGTGGCTAATTCTGTTGTTGCGACTCATCCGATTATTTGGCATTGTGTCGAATGCTCGTTCTTGTGACGGTAGCTTTTTTTTATCGAGACCATGTTTTCTTGGCCAAACAGAAAACCAATCTTCTGCGGAGCCTCTATCTTCAGTTTTTCAGTACGAATGGTAAGAAAGTACAAAATCCTGGCTTAGGTCTTGTTCACCAGCTCTTTCTACTCCTATGTCCACATGTTCCTGCTCCCTGACTGACCCTAGTGATAAATGCTCTCCCTTACACATGACCGTATAAGTTTTTAATGCTCTTCTAGTTTGTTACACAATTTTTACAGTGTTGGTAATATAGTTTCTATTGTTTATTTACCAAAAAATAGAAGAATATCATTAGCTAATCTATGGCCAATAGTTGTAGACGTATGTCCTGATTGAATCATCTGCTTCGAATGTCCACATCATTTGCTTTGATTTCCCCTACGGATTTTAAGACCTAGGAGAAGAGCCATGAGCACGAGATTAAAGAAAAAAATGAGACGGGAAAGCTTTTGAATTTACCTTCTTTTTTCAGAAAATTACCTAATATAAATGGACATTTCATTGTAAATATAATTCAGCTATTTGGATGGACAATTATTTTTTAATTTGTAGCTTAATGATCATTATAAATCTGATTACATTAAAACCAATTAGATTACGAAATTTATCTAATCTCAATTACATTACAACTTAAAATGTTCCAACATTGATGCATAGCCGGACTTGATATGAGGCCCTAGTGCCTCAGGCCCAAAATTTTAGAGGGCACCAAATTTTTATATATACTATTTAATTATGTAAATCTAATTATGAACAAAGGCCTGCAGACTCATTCTAATTCTTTTAGTCCGCATAAAGAGCTTTTTTTTGTAGGATTTTTTTTTTGTTTTTTCTAAGGGCACCACTTTTTCTGCTAGGGGCAACCCTTACTTGGGGGCAGCCCAAGGAGGTAGAGATTTTGCTAGGGGGCACCCATATTTGGCTAGGGGGTAGCCCAACCCCCCAAACCCTTCATTCCTTTCCATAACCCATTCTACACTCTCTCTCCACCAAAAGAAAAAAAGAGAACTCTCCCTCTCCCTCTCCCAAAACCCTACTTTCTTCTCTTCCACCACTCCACTCCCAATTCCTCCACCAAGATTTCTTCAACAACATTCGTAGATTCGAAGAAATGACACGTAAGTCGAAGCAACCGGAATCTAGGTACGTTCTTCCCTAATTTTTTTAAGAATTTTGTACACTCTATTCAAAACCCCAGAATATTTTTAATTCTTTAAATTTTTTTGATAAATTAGGTTTAGAATCTCTTTATGGTTAATGAAAGAAATTTTCTAACACGACAAACCCACATTTTTTCTTGAAATCCTAACCCTAGAAGACGACAAACGAGTATCTCGTTTTGGCCGTTCAGCTGCAACAGTTGTGTTTGAATACAGTAGGACTACCAGGACTGTGGCAGTCCTGCTTTACATTAGGACTGCCACAGGCCTGGCAGTCCTAAATCCTAATATAATAGGGGTAGAAATGGGGGGGGGAGGGGGGAGGGTTGGTACTCTATGTTGCTCATATGGAGGGGGGGTGGGTAACTGCATGATGCTTATATGCGGGAGAGGGGAGGGGAGAGGGGAAACTACATGTCCTATACTCTCATGTTTATAGACTTAATTCACTTATACTTTTATTTACAGTCTCAAAAGGTGAAGGAATTGGCCCAGACACTCCGGAGAGGTTGCGAAAGTGACACTAGTGTCGCGGTCGCCAACGAGCTTGATCGTATCGATGACGTGGTCGAGTTCCCCTTAATGAATAATAGGGAGTCTCATTCAAAGGCCCGGCATGATATGTAGTTGGATATGGAATGATCATTAGTTGAATGTAATCTGGATATTTTTGTAAAGATGTTTTTGTTGTTTGAAACTTGAAGGATATATTTGTTGTTTGGAAACTTAAGTTGTTGGGCAGACTTTTGAAGGATATGTAGTTGACACTTATGTTTTTTTTGAAGTTAGATATTTTGTCTGATATGTAGTTGTGATTTATGTTTTTATTTATGTACTTGTTGGATATGTAGTTGTCTGATATGCAGTTGTTATTTACGTTTGGAAACTTAAGTTGTTGGCCAATTCCTGATATTCTTGATT
>JANAVB010001997.1:6746375-6814562 GCA_029216955.1 Iris pallida
TTGGTTATCCGTTGACATCGTGACATCGTGTTCTCTTGTTCTCCTCCAGCAGTTCGTTTATGCGTAGTGGTTCTTACAGTCGTGTGTAGTCGTGTTTTCGTGTTGATTGGTCTTTTCCCGTTTATTTTCTGTATTTTCTTTATTGCATGATAAACTGCTAGATAGGCATGCTTTTATGTATCTTGCTATGTCCCCTGAGGACCTGATAATCTCTTCAGGTTTAGTGATTGCATGGAGTTAGATAGTAGTTCTGGATGGCAGATGAGATGATACGCTTGTGGGATTCATGTATCGTTATTACGTTTGTTATCCTTTCGTGCTTTATATTCCATACCATGATATATTCTGCTTATTTGATAGACTCATATCATTCTTGGAGTCTATGGATAATATGCTAATAGACTGCAGATCATGACCCATAATTGTTCATTTATATTTCATATCCTTATTGCGGATTGAGATATAGATTGCATTGCCATGATTTGGCAGTATACTATTGCCTTGACAGCGTTTACGTATTCGAGTCGGGGTGGAGTTCGCTCGATATGTAGCTGGCTTGCTCACGTGCTCGCGCCCGAAAAGCGGGTACGGGTCGTGACTCCACCCCCTGGCAGTCCAAAGAGTTTGGGTATGAAACTCTCTTCACAGAGAGTTTTATACATGACTGCCAACACCCTGGCAGTCCAACTTAATGTAGGACTGCAGAAAGTCTGGCAGTCCTACTTTACATTAGGACTGCCACAACCCTGGCAGTCTTAATGTTGTAAGCTACGACTGTAGCAGCCGAACGGCCACAACGATTTGTCGTGTTCTAGGGTTAGGGTTTCAAGAAATATGTGAGATCGTGTTCGAAAAATTCATTCATGAACCCTCAAGTGATTCTAAACCTAATATTTATGTTTAAGTTTTATGATTTTGAGTATGAGTGGAAACTTTTTTTGGTAGCTGATCTTAGACAAATTTGGGGGGAAATTTGTGCCAAACATGATTGAGATATGAGAAATTTTTTGGAGATAATTCTCGAAAAGAAAGAAAAAAAAATTTGGGGAAAAAATTTGGACTAGGGTTTAATTCTTTGACCTAGAAATGTTGGGAGAGAAGAAAAAAGTAGAGGGAGAGAAGAAAAGAGTTGAGGGAGAGGAGAAAAGAGTAGAGGGAGGAGAGAGAGAAAAATTAGAAAAGTTGTCTTTTATACCTAATGTTGGGCTGCCCCCAAGTAAAAAAAAATTGATGGCAAACTTGTAATATTTGCAAACATTTTTGGGCTGCCCCCAAGTAAAATTGGTGGTGCCCTTAGAAAAAACCAAAAATTAAAAAAATGGTGCAGTTGCCGTCAAAATTAAATCCTTCCCTTTCCTCGCTCTAACAGTGTGACGCTCCCAATCTCCTCTTTCCTTTCGTCATTGCCAATCTCCTCTACCTTTATGTCGTTGTCAATACCCCCCCTCTTGGAAATAATTGAACAATAGAACAAGTGATACCCCAAACTTCGTTATTTGTTTATTTATTTGTCTGGGACATCTTATTTTTGGGTTAGGAATATCTTAAGTTTTACTAGTGATTTATTATGACATATATTATTTTGTTTGCTATTTTATTTCTTGAATTTTGTGTTGATATTACTATTGTATCGTCGTCCACGAAAAAAAATTATATAAGCATTAAGCTTTGAGGGCACAACTTTTAGATTTTATCCCAGGTCTCAAAATTTAAAGTCCAACACTACATTGATAGACGATAATATAGTAGTCATTAAGCATATTAGGACTAGAGATATGTTTAGTCAAATATGATATAAAATATTACACCTGTAATTTTGTTAATATTACACCTTTAATAGAGTCGAATGCAATAACAAGATTGCAACAACCAAACAGTAAAAGTGGGATCTAAAGCCGACTTTCATAGAGTCCCCACCCTTATTAGCAATTCGACAAACAAAAAATTTTTGGGACGGCAAATGTATGAGTATAAATCGGCTCAGTGCAAATAAAATACGTTCAAAAATTCGGTCAAGTATTCGACAATTGAAAATATTGAGGTTAAAAACTTCATATTCTTAAATATGTTGTCAAATTTGGTTAACTAAATATGTTCCCACCATTTTTTTTCTACCAATTTTTTTAATAATTTATACTGAACACTTTTAATACTTCGCATGCTTAAAATTTATGTAGTAATTTGATTCTGTCAAAAAATAGCAAGTATTATACGTTTATGAAAGATCACTACTAAAATATGCTCTATTAGCGACGTAAGTTAGCGACGGACTAAAATAACGTCTCTAACTATTGAATATAGCGACTCCTTTTGACAGACATCGCAAAACGTCGCTGAATAGCGACGTTCAGCGACAAGAGGTAAATTATGTCGCAGAATAGCGACGTTCAGCAACGTGGCTTAAGTTATGTCGCTCATTAGCGACGTTCAGCGACGCCTAAATCAGACGTCGCTAATGTTTTATTATATTCCGTTCGAAATTTCATTTCCCCTTCTCTCTCTCCCAAAAATTTCCCAAAAATTAGACGAAGCTCTCCTCCGTCAGACGCCTAAATCAGACGAAGCTCTCCTCCGACGAAGCCCCCCTCCTCGCCGCCTCCCTCCTCCGACGAAGCCCCCCTCCTCGCCGCCTCCCAACTCCGACCTAGGCGCCGCCCTCAGGTAAACCCTAACCCTAGCTATCTAGACACCATTTTGACACGATTTTGACCTCGTTTGAATACGAGTAGACACGTGTGTCACACACACACATACCCCTTTTGTGTTAATCTATTATACGAAAGTTGGCTATGTTGGTTGGATCTTTACAAATACTTTTGGTCATTTTCTGGTAGATTTCCTAGGTTAAAACTTTTTCAGTAAAATCTTAAACTTATTTTCTTGATCTTCAGAAATTGGGAATCAATGATGAAGGAAACAACATGTTACTTCTCCTGTCATGAAATTCTTACATATATAATCCTCCTTTATCTCCATTCGGTTTCCAGTTTCAGTGACATATGGCAGCTCACTTCTCAAAGCCCAACTGACAGGAGAGATACCAGGAAAAAAATAGAAGCAATTCTATTAACATAATTAACCTGGGAAAGTGTAAGGCAACCAAGAGGAGTGTTGATAAAGAAGGTAGGCCAGAAATTGGTTCAAATATTGCAAGAACAAGAAGCATTCCAAAACAACTCACAAACTGCATTCATTCATTCCATAACACTATGTATAGATCAAATAGTAGCTAGCAAAGATAACAAGTTCAAACATGAACCAGGATAATCTAAGAATAACAAGGTTTCAATTATATCAAGTAGTAATAGAGAACGATCGATCGATCGTAAGCATTAACACGAACAACGACGCTACGTGGACCGTATTATTGGCCAGCAGTTTTGGCCCACGGTCTACGTGTCACTCTTTTATTGGTTTTTACCGGAGGTGGGCTCCACGTGAATAGGAGGGCTAATGGGGTTGAGGCACGTAGTACACGGTCACGCCTGACAAGCAGAGACCGCAGACAACGTAATATTTTCCTAACACGAATAATGTCCAAAATAGCGAAGCCTCGAGCCATCTTCCTGGTAGACCTCACCAGCTGCATATATAGAGTCAAATTAATTATGCAAATCATGATAAAATTTACTCTGAAAACCAGTATCGTGCAATATGGTCGGGTCGAATTGGATACGATACAGTGTGCCATTGGCCACGTGCACGTGTCCACGTGGAGAGTAGGTGTAGGGCCTCGTGTCTATCACCTTGAATTGAATTGGGTCCACAAGTCGTGTGTCCAAGATACCAAGGCGTATCAGAGTCGAATTTACGATTGTGCACGCATAGTCCAAATCCTGTGCACGTGCAATTTCGTGTCCAACATGCATCAAGCCTAGACTTAGTCAACTTCACCCAGTTTGACTAGTTTGTCCAAGATATTGACTAAGTCAACTCAACTTCACCCAGTTTGACTACTTACTGTACTGAACATGTGTGTCCATCTTTACAGAATTATTTCCAAATGGATATGAATTACTACTTACGGAATCGTTCATGGATGTATAATCGTCGTCCTGATGATATGTGTGGTGTGCGGGATGAATACATAGTGGGAGTAGAGCAGTTCCTGCAGTTTGCTAAGGCATTCCCTCAGTACATGGACGATACCAAAATTAAGTGTCAGTGTGTGAAATGTCATAACGTGAAATATTATCCAGAAGTGAAAGTGACATATCATTTGTACTCGAAGGGTTTCACGCCTAATTACTATCAGTGGACTGCACACGGAGAACTTGTGTCTTTAGTATCAGAGCCAGAGCCTTATGTTGAGCCGTATATGCATGCGGGACCTAATTTTATTTCAGATAATCATGCATACGACGACGGGTGCGTGAACATGGTTTTCGACGTTGCGGGGCCTAGTTTCGTTCATGATGCAGCTGAGGAGGCACCGAATGTCGATGCTGCAAAGTTCATGGAGTTGCTGGAGAATACAAGAACTCCATTGTATCCTTGTTGTGAGGATCATTTACCGTTGGAGATGGTTACAAGACTGTTGAGCATTAAGTCAGATTTTAATATGTCGCAAGAATGCTACAACCGAGTGTTGGAGTTGATTATAGAGATCTTGCCGGCGGGTGATAAGTTACCTAAAGACTTCTATCGGTCTAAGAGGATGGTGAGATCGCTCTGGATGGGATACGAGAAAATCGATTCTTGTCGCAATGGGTGCATGCTGTACTATAAAGACGACAAGGATGCAGATGTGTGCAGATTTTGTTGTGCTGATCGCCATAAGACAACTAGTACATGAAGGTCTACCGGTACAAGAAGATCGACCGATTCAATACACTACTTGCCTTTAACGCCGCGGTTGCAAAGATTATTTATGGTGAAAGAGACGGCCGAAAATATGAGTTGGCACATGCGAGAACAGATTGAAGGAGTGTTGGATCACCCATCCGATAGAGAAGCGTGAAAGCACTTTGATCGAGTGTATCCTGATTTTGCTTCAGATCCGCATAATGTCAGGTTGGGGCTATCTTCTGACGGTTTTACTCCTTTTGGTCTTTCGGGATCCCAGTATTCGTTCTGGCCTGTGATTGTCACTCCGTATAACCTACCGTCTTGGATGTGCATGAAGACTCAGTACATGTTTCTAACCGTTATAATTCCTGGTCCGAACAATCCCAAGAGGAACATTGATGTGTACTTACAGCCTTTGATAGATGAGTTGAATCAGTTATAGGAAGTAGGCGCTAACACGTACGATGTTTCTAGGAAGCAGAATTTTCAGACGAAGGCAACCCTTATGTGGACCATCAACGACTTTTCTGCCTATGAAATATTATCTGGATGGAGCACTCATGGCCATCTCTTATGTCCGTATTGCATGGACCGTAGTAAGAGCGGCTTTCCGCTTGAAACACGGAGGAAAACCGTACTTCTTTGATTGTCATCGGTAATTTCTGCCAAAAGATCATCCGTTCAGAAGGAACATGAATGCATTCCGTGCCGGCGTTGTAGAGAAGGGTGATCCACCGATAAGGTGGTACGGAGCCACGATATGGGAGGAGGTTAGAGATTTTCCAAGTGCTATGGAAGATCCTACAACTGGGTACAAGTACGATGGATTTGGTAGAGATCATAACTGGACAAAGAGGAGCATATTCTGGGATCTGCCATACTGGAGTACCAATCTGATCAGACATAATTTTGATGTCATGCATATTGAGAAGAATGTGTTTAATAACATCATTAATACTGTGATGGACGTAAAAGGAAAAACGAAAGACAATCCCAAGGCCAGGTTGGACTTAGAAGAAATATGCAAACGTCCTGCGTTGCATTTGATAGAACAGAATAGAAAACAGTTCCTGCCGAAGTCTATTTTTTCGCTGGACAAGGAGGATAAAGTGAGACTTTGTCGGTGGATCCAGGGCCTAAAATTTTCAGACGGATATGTGTCAAATCTGAGAAGATATGTCGATCCGAAGGAAAACAAATTGACGGATATGAAGAGCTACGACTGTCACGTATTCATGGAGAGGTTAATTCCGATTGCATTTCGGGAATTCTTACCGCAGGCAGTTTGGAATCCATTGACGGAGCTTAGCATATTCTTCAAGGATCTTTGTTCTAAGAAATTGCTCGTTGATCGTCTAGAAAAGCAAGAGAAGGACATTGCGGTAACACTGTGCAAGATAGAGAGGGTGTTTCCTCCTGGATTCTTCGGCTCTATGGAGCATTTGCCGATTCATCTATCCTATGAGGCACGTGTTGGTGGACTCGTCGAATATCGATGGATGTACCCGTTCGAGCGACATTTGAATCACCTAAAAAGAAAGATGAAAAATAAGGCACGGGTCGAGGGTTCTATTTGTGAAGCCTATGTTCTCGAGGAGATTACAAACTTTTGTTCGATGTATTTCAAGCCTCATATTGCAACTAATAGAACGAGAGCTTCCAGAAACGACGATGGAGATCATGAATGTAATGATACAATACTGAAGGTATTCAATGCTCCAGAAAAGCCATCGGATAAAATGAACAAGAGATATCTGAACGATGATGAGCTAAGGGCTGCTCAGGTGTATGTATTACTCAACTGCGATGAGGAGGAAGTAGAAAAACTGGAAGGGTAAGTAATTAATACGTCTATATTATTTTAATAGTGTTGATTATTATACTATTACATTAATTGAATGATGTTGTTTTCAACATATTTAATAATGATGTGAGGTCAGGTAGGCCACATATAACAGAAGAAGAACTAGAACAAGAAATGATGCATTATTTTCTATCATGGTTGAGTGCATATGTAAGACTTGAGAACTCTGTAATTACCTTTCTGTATATGCACTTGATTGAGAATAAGCTTAATTTTTTTTCGTGGTATTTAGGTCGATCGTCCATACGCAAGACTTGAGAATGAGTCTATTAGAATGGTAGCCAAGGGGCCAATTTATGCTGTGAAAATATGGCCAAGCTACTGTGTTAATGGGTTTAGGTTCAAGTCAACAACTTGCCCGATCAGAGACAACTTTGTGGATCTCGACTCCACCAAAACTAGCTGTTTGTGTATCAGATCTTCGAACTACAAAGATATTGATGCGGGCAACGATTTCTATGGCATGCTACGGGAGATCGTGGAGCTGACATATAGTTATAGAATAGAGCCTGCTAAGATTGTGTTATTCAGGTGTGATTGGTTCGATCCGATTGAAGGTCAAGGTTGGAAAGTAGACAAGCACGGTCTTGTGGATATTAACTATCGGCGTCGATATTAAGCTTATGAACCATTTGTCCTATCAAGTCAGGCTCAGCTCGTGTACTTCACAAGTTATCCTAAACGGAGAACAACAAGGTCGGACTGGTGGGCAGTATGCAAGACCAAAGCTAGAAATACCTTTGAGGTTGACGATATAGCTTATCAAGAGGATGAAATACCTCTTGTAACAAATATTATAGAAGTGGACACGACGGAAGTTCCTCATTACACATCTAATTATGTAGAAGAAGTAGAATTATCTGAAGAGGAAGATGCAGATGAAAGTGAAGAAGAAGAAGAAGAAGAAGAAGAAGAAGAAGAAGATGAGCTAAACGAACTAGATGAATTTTCAGAAGAGGATTAAATCTGTACGTTTATTTTATCATCATATTTGACACTTTAGTGACACTTTTATCATATAAATCTGTGACACTTTAGTGACACTTTTATCTGTGACTATGATATTTTTCAAAAATCTGTGATGTCTATCATATAAATATGTATTTTTGTTTTATTGTCATATGTTATTATCAGGTATGACTAGACCATCTGGACGACGTAGAGGATTTTATATTAGGTAGTCCCGTCTGCCTCGGGCTGGGGATGGAGATTCCGTACCCTCATCCTCATCTCCGAGTACGCCATTGTACTGTTCTATTCCCGGTCCATTACCAGGACATGGCAGTTCCAGCAGGTTGGCGACTCCTCCCTCATCGTCTACCGTTCCTGATCCCGCATCCAGCATTCCTAATCCTGCGTCCAGCATTTCTGATTCTGCGTCCAGCATTCCTCCTACCGACGGCTCCATGGGGGAGCCGACGCCGAGCATATGAAGGACGGCGATCAGACTGATCCTATCCAGACAGGAGGTGAGAGCGACCCTCCATGTGCTCTCCCGGGCGAGACGCGTATGAAGATTTGGACGGACGGGCCTACGAAGTAAGTTAATTAGTTAATATATATTTCTCAAATGATTATATGTACATATATATTCATGAAAATTATTATTGTATAGATATCGGCCTCCTGCAGTACAGAGACAGCTGGGGGTATTTCTGAGACAGAACTATGATGGGCCTTGGATTAACTACTCAGATGCTCCTGCAGATAGGAAGGCCTTTTGGTTCGCCCACTTCAAGGTAAAAAAATTTGTTTATTTTTAAATTTTAATAATTATTTGTGTATATTATACAACTCTTCTATTTTACTTCTTGTAGAGGACCTATTTCTATCCACCACACCGGGCGGCGAAGATCGAGGCCCAATTTTCTGCCGTCGCAGGTAAGCTCATCCGTGATGCGATCCACGACCAGAAGTCTCGTGATCGCTCCGGAAAGCCAATCCATGGTTGGATCACGCCAGAGAAGTGGACTACGATGAAGGCTAGATTCGGCGAGCCTAGGTACCAGGAGCGGTCTGACAAGGCCAATATGGTACGGTCGAGCGCCGGTAAGTGGTATGGTGGCTCCATTCCGATGACGGAGTATTTTCGTCGTCTGGTACGTTTCCTATGATGGACATTATTTTATATATAGTTGGATAGAATGTTTAATACTAATAATAGATAATATATTTTAACAGGTAAAAAATGGTGAGGACCCCAACATGGTGACCATCTTTCTGGTCACCCATCGGAGGGCTGGGGAGCTCATTGACGAGAGGGCAACGCAGGCAGTACGTTCTATTCTTTATATTAATTTACTATAATTTAGAAAACAGGAAAATAGATATCAATGTAGACTTTAGCAAACACTTATACGTTAGCAAACATTGTTCTAGGCTGAGTTTGTTCGGCTACAAGAGGAGGCGACTGCTGCTGCTAGTGCGCTAGCAGAGGGAGGGGCTGGTACTTCCTTCCGGCCGCCTACAGCTCCATCGCCGGACGAGCTCTGGATGACCGCCGTTGGCGGTCTTCAGAAGGGTATGTACTACGGTACGGGATCCCACGGTGCCTATTTGGCTTCAGAGTCATCCCGGGCCCCCTCTGACAGTGCGCAGTCTCCAGCTTCGCAGGCGTCATCACGAGTGCAGGATCTGTACAGACAGCTCCACGAGCTGCGTCGCGAGTTGCAGCAGCAGATTTCTGAGGCAGCTGGGGTAGAGCGACGATCCGACGATCCAATGATCACCGGACGATTTGATGCGGTCGAGCACAGTATACAGGAGTTGATGAGTCTGTAGCAGGCTACAGCTACCAGCTTGCACACGTTCACCGAGTCTACGCAGCACACAGAGCGTAGATAGGTCGAGCTGGAGGGATCGCAGAGGACCATGTCTGCCTCACTCACCAAGATACATACTTCGATTGAGGATAGTTCTCAGAGAATGGTGAGTATCCTTGCTGCGCATGCTGAGCGACTGCGAGAGCTAGAGCAGAGACGTCCTCCCGGTCCATCGACGGCGCCGACTCCAGACGTTGCACTGCCTCCTACTGCTCCTACGGTACAGCTCATACAGGAGCAGTATGAGTACATGCTATCCCAGATGTGCGGCAGGGGTCCTCAGTGATCCAGAAGATTTTTTTTATCATCTTTGTATGTATTAGCCCTATGGGCCCATTGACCGTCCTGTACACCGATTTTCATTTTTATTTGCCCTCCATTGGGGAAATGTATGTTTGTTGGATATTTACTTTGTGATATTTACTTTGTTGGTATTTTTATTGTGAAATTTACTTTGTAATATTTACTTTGTGATATTTGCGACGGGGATGACAAATATACCTACGCTGGGTTATAAGCGATGATCTGATATACAAAGGAGGTGCTGCCCAAATTTTAAAAAATTATAATGTGTATTTTTGTGATGATGTGTGCCTGTGTTTACAGTGTATGTGAAATACAGTGTTCGGAACTATCGATAGTTTCGATTACTGTTGTATGTTTTATCTTGGACAGAAAGAGCAACTGTTCAGGGTGTACTTCTGAGAGCTTCATTTTCACATTCTTCACTCTCTCGGGACGTCGTAAAGGATCCCGAGAAGGTGAAGGACGTGAAGAGGAAGCTCTGAGAAGTGCACCCTGAACTGTTGCTCTTTTTATCCAAGATAAAACATAGAACAGTAAGCGAAACTGTCGATGGTTCGAACACTGCACTTCACACACACTGTAAACACAGACAAATAGCATAACAAAAATACACATTATATTTTTTTAAATTTTTATTATTATTCTGCGACGTATAGCGACGGATAGCGACGTATAAGTACGTCGCTAACAGTCGCAATCCGTCGTTTCACTGTAGAATACTGACGTCGCTAATACGTCGCTACGATGCTGACGTGGCAGGCATGCCATGTCATCACATAAATATATCTGGACGTCGCAAATATGTCGTACCACGTCGCTAATTTGGCGACGTCAATGTTCGTCGCCCTCTGTCGCTAATTTTGCGACGATACAACGACATTGTGGTGACGTCGCAAACAGCAACGTAGGGCGACGAATGTGTCATCTGCGACTAGGTTTTTTGTGACCTTAATTTTCCGTCGCTAAATACGTCGCTGTTTGACTTTAGCGACGTATATGCCTTAATTAGCGATGTATCTGGACGTCGCTAATTTGGCTTATTTTTGTAGTGGATACGAAAAAAATTGCGTATAATACGAGTTTTATTCGGGTGATTGCTAACAAGGGTCCCACTACTCCCATCCATTTGTATAGAGTCCGTACTACTCTCACCCATTTGAAAATTAATTAATGTTATTTTACCAAAAGGATACTCTTTCGGACCATTTTCACAATATTTTTTTCTAAGGTCACCACCATTTTTTCTAGGGGCAACCCTTACTTGGGGGCAGCCCAAGGAGGTGGAGATTTTGCTAGGGGCACCCACATTTGGCTAGGGGCAGCCCAACCCCCCAAACCCTTTATTCTTTCTCATAACCCATTCTACACTCTCTCTCCACCAAAAAAAAAGAGAACTCTCCATCTTTCTCTCCCAAAATCCTACTTTCTTCTCCTCCACCACTCCACTCCCAATTCCTCCATCAAGATTTCTTTAATAACATTCGTAGATTCGAAGAGATGACACGTAAGTCAAGGCAAACAGAATCTAGGTACGTTCTTCCCTAATTTTTTTAAGAATTTTGTACACTCTATTCAAAACCTTAGAATATTTTTAATTCTCTAAAAAGTTTTGATAAATTAGGTTTAGAATCTCTTTATGGTTCATGAAAGGAATTTTCGAACACGACAAACCCATATTTTTTTCTTGAAACCTTAACCCTAGAAGACGACAAACGAGCATCTCGTTTTGGCCGTTCGGCTGCAACAGTCGGGTTTGAATACAGTAGGACTGCCAGGCCTGTGGCAGTCCTAATATAAAGCAGGACTGATACAGTCCTGATAGTCCTCTTGTGAAAGAGGACTGCCAGGACTGTGGCAGTCCTGCTCTACATTAGGAGGAAATGGGAGGGAGGAGGGGAGGGTTGGTACTCTATGTTGCTCATATAGAGGGGGTGGGTAACTGCATGATGCTCATATGCAGGGGAGGAGGGGGGAGGGGAACTGCATGTCCTATACTCTCATATTTATAGACTTAATTCACTTATACTTTCATTTACAGTCTCAAAAGGTGAAGGAATTGGCCCAGACACTCCGGAGAGGTTGCCAAAGTGACACTAGTGTCGCGGTCGCCAACGAGCTTGATCGCATCGACGACGTGGTCGAGTTCTCCTTCATGAATAATAGGGAGTCTCGTTCAAAGGTCCGGCATGATATGTAGTTGGATGTTGAATGATCATTAGTTGGATGTAATCTGGATGTTTTTGTAAAAATGTTTTTGTTGTTTGAAACTTGAAGGATATATTTGTTGTTTGGAAACTAAAGTTGTTGGGCAGACTTTTGAAGGATATGTAGTTGACACTTATGTTGTTTTTTTGAAGTTGGATATTTTGTCTGATATGTAGTTGTGATTTATGTTATTATTTATGTACTTGTTGGATATATAGTTGTCTGATATGTAGTTGTTATTTACGTTTGAAAACTTAAGTTGTTGGCCAATTCCTGATATTTTGGAAGGCCGACTAACGGAGAAGCTGTTAATCTCCGGCTCCTCGAAGATACACTCATTTTACGACCGGGCCTCGTTTCGACCTCCCAGTCAAAAGTTATGGCCCTCCAAAGTTTCAACTGACCATAAAATGCAGGAGAATGACTATTCTCCGTGTTAGAACACGAAGAATGTTAATTTTGCATGAGGGTGGCCATTCTCCGTGTTAGTAACATGAAGAATGGCATTCTCGTCTTAATTTACACGGACAATGGCCATTCTCTGTGTTAGTAACACGGAGAATTGCATTCTCTGTCTTAATTTATGTCACGACCCGTACTCGCTTTTCGGATACGAGACGTGTCCAAGCCAGCCTAGGTCGCAGAGTCGGCGGTAGAACACTGTCATGGCCATGATGCTCAAAATAACAAAATAACAACTTTATTGCTCATTTATGTTTCTAAATTTATTACAACATTTATATTTGAAAGAAAATACAATATCTCACAAAATAGTAAAGACAGCTAGTTCCACTATCTAGGTTGACCTCAACATACCCATGCCTTTCCAGTGCTAAGAGTGGTCGCGGCTAAACCTGAAAAATATTAGTTTCCAGTCAGAAATGGAACGAGTACAATCTCACAACAAAATCAATAAATGACGAAATCCACAAATCAGTAAATAATAATGAAATACACGACAAAAGAATAAACATAGAATCATGGCAAAAACTGAGCATGGTGAATAAGGAAAGTGAGTACTGAAAACAGAGAAGACCTGCAGCCAGCGATATATACTATAGAACCAAACAGTATACCTATCTAGTGAGTTGAAATACTACTTTGACATGTAAACGGCTAAGGCTAAATCCGGCATCCCGCACATAAAATGTGCGATTGCTATTAGGCAAGAATAAGATCCGGCACCCGTATGTGAAGTGTGAGGCTGCTATTAGGCAAGTATAATTTTGGGTTTGTTTACATGTCTAGAGTATTTCCTCACCCGACCAGTACTCATGGATCTAAACTGGTCACGAACACGATAATAAATTGGTCACGAACAACATATAAAGAATCCATAACTACTATCTCGTGTAACATCGTGTCAAGAATCAATGAGATATCAATGTAAAACACTACTACGTGAGAAGTACTCGCCTGAGGTCCTATGCTGGTGATACCGATAGTCCCGTTGGGTCCCGGATAGTCTGATTAGCCTAGGATCGATATGGCAAAGTTAGAATCACAAGCAATAGAAATGTATGACTAGTCACAGTCATGATTTATTTGAAGAAAAATTTGTATAATAAATATATATAATCTAATTCAGAAATTATTTAGTATATTTATTTTTACTAATGAAAGTAGTTTTTAGAGATACTTGAAATCATAGAAAAAACCCTTTTTAGAACTAAAACCCCAAATTGAAATTACATATAGGTCAAGCACAAATTCTATTTTAAAAATAGCTAGGAACATTATAATAATATCTTAGGTCAAAACCATATTTCAAATATACAGTATAAATCAAGATTTGAATTACTACCCATCATTAAAAATCCAATTAATAATAATATAATATTTTATCACAATTAACTTTTAGAAATATTTAATATATAATAAAATTAATTATTTGAGGAATAAATCTATTTATCAACAATATAAACCCATAGGATTTTATGGACCCAATAACTACACAGTAAATAATTTATTAATGTTAAAACCACCTACTGGATAGACCAACCCAAAAACCCAACTAAATATAGATCAGCCCAAGACTTTATAAGCTCAGACTATTATTTCATTTCATATATATAAAAATATAAACCAAGGAGCCCATAAAGTAGTTATAATTTATTTAGGAAATAATAAATAACAATAAGTAATGTATAAGTCAAAAAGCCAAGTTTCTATTTCCCAGGACCAAAGTATGGTGAAATATAAAAATAAAATTCAAGGGTCACTAAAATGTAGGTGTAAGAGCCCATAGCCTGGCTCATGGTTTTCCTGGCTTGGAAACCCGGCCCAGGACTCAAATCAAGCCCAATAATAATGATAGTACCCAAACTACTATATGTTAATATAATACTTAATTATACGCTTATACTAATACAGTATACATACTGATATAGTATATTAACTAAATAATTACTAATTCTTCCTAAAATACCCAAGGCCCATCCATCTAATTCCAATAAGCCCAATTTCAGTCAACACATAAGTTAAAACAGAAAGGAACAAAAAAGAGAAGAGAGAGATTGAGCATACTGAGAAGAGAGGGAAAAGGGGCAGGAGTGTGGAATCTTACCGTACAGGGTAATCCGGCGTCGGCTGTGCTGGCGGCGGCTCGAGGACCAGTCGGCTCAGCACGGCGCTCAGATCGGCCGGCACTGGCGGCCTGAGGAAGAGGCAGTGGTGGTGCAGGATCCGACCAGCGAAGCGGTCCGTCCGGTCAAGACGGAGGCGGCAGAAACAAATACGGCGACACGGAGGTACGATCATTACGAGGCCGGGCGGTGGCACACCAGAGCGACTACGGTGGCGTTCGCAGCTGATGTCCCTCTCCGACGAGTCTAATGGCCGGTTGCAGACACGTTTGGCTTCAACTCCGGTATCGGATGGCGTTCGGGGAGCTGCTCGACCTGGCAGCCACAAAGGTGCTGGCCGCGGATGGGCCGGGCACACGATCGACGACGACGGCGAGTTCGGTGTCCCGGTCTGGACACAAGGGACTCAGGCGCGAGGAGGGGGCAGATCGCGTGTCGTTGGTGAGCGTGGCCTGACTCGGTGGACGGCAGCGCTGGGGAAGCTCTGCTACCGGATCTGGGGATGGCGGTTCTGGCCACGAATGGTGATGGCTCGCCGACCACAGGCGGCTGCGTCAGCGAAGGTGCGGCCGGGTGTCACTCCCGTTTCCCATTATACGTATTTTTTTAGGATAGGTATACGAATTTCTGACAATTGTCAGGTGGCCCATATTTTGACTTATCTTGCTTAGCTTAGCCTTGGTTTAAATTTTGACTTGATTGGTTCAACTTGGTTCAACATGACTTGGCTTGGCTTGGGTTGGTTTATATTTGGTTGAGATGAGAGGGGTTGCTATATAAGTCAACTTCTTCTCTCTCCTCCATTATTTGCATTTACTTCTTCATCTTCTTCATTTACTCCTCCCACCTACCAAGTCTAGGCAAGTGCAACTTGCTTCATGAGGGATCTCAAGTTTTATTGTTCCATTCTCTTCCTTACTTGATTCTAAACCTCTTTAGAACTTGATATTTTTGGATTTGATGGATGGATTCTTGTAGATCTAAGTTTGTAACTTTTTCGATTTTTCTTGGTTTTGATCTCTAAAACTTGGTTATTTTCGAAATCTAATGGTTCCATGTTGTAGGAAATTTAATTCTACCTAATTTTGGCTTTTGAACCGCTTGATTTCAACTTCGGGTGAGAAAGTTATGGCATTTTGAATTTACGGGTTCAACCAAGCATTTTTATGCTGGTTGGAGAAGATGAACAGTGCCACAACCTGGCTAGTGTCGCAACCTGGCAAGTGCCGTAACCTGGCTAGTGCCGCAACCTGGCTAGTGCGGTAACCTGGCTAGTGCCGCAACCTGGCAAGTGCCGCAACCTGGCTAGTGCCGCAACCTGGCAAGTGCCGCAACCTGGCTAGTGCCGCAACCTGGCTAGTATCGTAACCTGGCAAGTGCCACAACCTGATTAGTGCCGCAACCTGGCTAGTGCCGCAACCTGGCAAGTATCGCAACCTGGCAAGTGCCGCAACCTAGCAAGTGCCGCAACCTGGCTAGTGCCGTAACCTGGCTAGTGCCGCAACCTGGCAAGTGTCGCAACCTGGCTAGTGCTGCAACCTGGCTAGTGTCGTAACCTGGCTTGGCACAACCTGGCTTGGCGCACTCTTGATAAGTAAGAAGTACACTTGATATGGCATATATAATCTTGATAGTGGCCCGTCGAGGCGCACTCCTGACAAGTAATCTTGACAAGTAACAAGTAACTTGACATAATAATTCTTGATGGTGGTCCGTTGTGACGCACTCTTGACTTGATAAAGTAACCTAACATGATAATCTTGATACGTCTTGCTAAGTAGCTCTTGTCTTGACATCGTGGGCATTTTTGCTTGTATAATCTACATGTCTCATCCTGCATCATGTCTAGGATATGAATTCTTGATTTCTACGGTCAGGAATTCATACTGAATCTGACTAGGATAATGATTAGAGTGATCTAGTAGTTCATGAAGAGATTTTCCAGCTACAGGCAGTCCCGTTATCTGGGCGCTTTAATTGGACTTGTAGCCTGCCGTCGAGTAGGGCACATTTCCAGCACATTGTCATGTGTTGCACCTCTAAGTCACCTAATCCAACTCTCTCAACTTGTGACCGGATAACCTGGATTAAGACTGCAGGGCTTGTGGCTGCTGGAACATCTTATTACATCTTGCTAGTAACTAGGCTTGTGATAACCCTAACTAGTTAAAGTATCAAGCCGTACTCATTGTTTGGCCGTGAATTATGAATGGAGTCTAGTCTAGTCTTATCTAAGCAATGCCAGTCTATGATTACTTTAGCACATAATTGCTTATGCTTTACTCTTGTCGATAATTGGTTAGAGACTAAGCTGTTCAGGTGAAGGGTTACAACCCTGGTCCTTATTTGGTTTACGGGTTGTAACTTGGCTACCGGAATAGTCCCTTAGTTGTCTTATCGTTTATCACCTTGTTTTCCCTAACTCCTGTCTTTTATTACCATTTATGTTCCCATGTGCTAATGTGCTGGTTTTAGTTCTTAAGTGAAGCCTCCCTTGTGGCACTTGCTCTTTCTGGGGTCTGACCCAGCTGGTTTTGTATGGCCAGATTTTGGAGTAGCTTTCGAGGATCTCCCTGACTTCCAGCCAGATGGTAACCATTAGGCGCAACCTTGGCAACGAGTGGGTTCTTATTTTGCTCTCCCACTCCCTTGTAAAAATATTCTTTTGAGACATTTAGCCGCCGAGCAAGTGTTAGCTCGTTTGCAACTTTACTTACTGTCTGCCTACGGGCTGTAACATGATTGACAAATCCTAGGGTTGATCATGTATGACTGAAACTCTTGCTAGTCTTTACCTTTTGTATGACTAGCTTCATGATCATCTGAATATGTGATGTTTGGGACGCCTTACTTTGTATGTCAATGATCTAACATCTTGTATCATTTACTTACTTGCTTGTGATTGAGACACTAGGCTTGTTCATGACCATAAGAGACTGTTGGCTTGTAGATAAACTCTCATGCATCTAGACGGCCGTGACCGTATATCGGGGTAGATTATACTTCAATGTACGTAGCTGGCTGTGTCTGTCCCCCGCTCTCCAGTATTCTGGTTCTGGGGCGTGACACGGTTTAAGTGGTGGCCCATGTAGGTCTTGTAAATCAAGAAGTATGGGGTTTTACGGAATATATGTCTCAATCAGCATTTGCCCTTGATTTCTACTCGTGCTTCCTAATCTTCCTGAATCTTGGCCTGATAAGGTACTTTATCCTTGATCTATCTTGGTTCTTTCTTATTGTTCCTTATGTCATTTTATTCAGTGGCATGGTTCCTGGTCCTATCAATCAGCAAGGCGGAGCACCTCCAGTGGACCAGCAGCAACCTGGAGACCAAGCCCAGCACTCTGGAGCGGCCTCCCGAGTCATACATTTTGGGGATACAGAGCCCCCAGTTCAGCCAGTCCAACCTGTAGAGCCTGATAATGGAACCCTGGTGGGTCTCATCAGAGATTTGCTTGCATCTCAAAATCGTCGGGGCGATGCCCTGCACCAGACAGTACAAGATGCCATGGGCAGAGTTGGTTACCAAGGGAACAACGCGGCCAACAGCTTCAAGCGTCTGAACCCTCCTTTCTTTGACGGCAATGAAGATGCTATTGCTGTTGATGCATGGCTTCAGGATACAGAAGTTATCCTAGAAGCAGCTAGGATTCCTGAGAATGAGAAGGTGGCCGTTGTGCGCCTGCAGTTATTAGACTTAAGCCGCAGCTGGTGGGCGATGTTAGCAGTTGGATGAACGACGCCTGTCTCATGGGCGGTATTCAGCAACAAGTTCCAGACGAAGTACTTCTATGCAGTATCTCAGTATGATCTGCAGACGAGATTTACAAATCTCAAGCAGATGGAAAGGACGGTCGATGGATATGCAGCCGAGTTTTCTAGACTCAGTCGGTTTGCTCCTACCTTGGTGGCAACCGAATTAGAACGAGCCCAGCGATTCCAGCAAGGGCTCCAGCTAGAGATTATCATATCAGTGGAGCAGTTTGAGCACCAGACATTTGATGCCGTCTTGCGAGCAACGAAGAGACATGAGTATACTTCTCAGAGGATTGTAGATAGAAGCGGAGGACGGAAGAGGTCTCATTGGCAGATGTCCCAGTCATCAGCACCAGCCCCGACAGCTAGGGCTTTAACAATTGGAGCTCCTAGGAGGGCGACCACAGTTTCATCGGTTCAACATTCGACACCGACGTATCCTCAACAGTAGAAGCAGAAGCAGTCTTCCACAATGGGCTGCACTCATTGTGGGAAGCCAGGACACGTAGTATCAGAGTATCATAGAGCACAGGGATTGTGCTTGGCTTGTGGGGCACCGGATCATAAGATAGGGTCCTGTCCGAATAGAGCCAGTTCATCGTCATCAAACCTAACCAGTCCATCGGTTAGGGGTCCAGCACCAGTGCAGTAGCAGTAGCAGCCTCCGAGGCCATTGTCGCCTCAGGCTCAGTAGTATGCCCAGGTTCAGATTCAGAGCAGGCACAGAGGTCACCAGCAGAGGGGACCAGCACCAAAAGGACAAGGTCAGGCTATGGCTCTGACCGTAGCAGAAGAATTGGCATCAGGTGAGGTGGTAGCTTGTACCATTTTCGTCAACTCTTTTTCAGCATCAGTATTATTTGAGTTAGGTGCATCGCATTCATTTATGTTTGCATGACTCGCAACACGGATAGGACCGGAGCCCGAGTCATTATCAGTAAGACTCAATATACTTACTGGTAATGGTCTTGTGGGGGTAGATAGAGTCTATTCCTTGTGTCAAATCGTAGTTAGCGATAGAGAGTTTTCTGCTAGATTGATAGAATTTTTGATGGCCGACTATGATGTGGTCCTAGGAATGGATTGGTTGAAGGATCAATACGCAAGAATAGACTGCCATATTGGCAGGATTATTTTGGTATTCCAGGCGAACCAGAGTTTTCATTTTCTAGAGGCGAAGTAGAACCTTCTCCACCAGTATTGCGGATGGCAGTAGCAGAAGCAGTTTAATTTTCTAGAGTAGTAAAAGAGTTTCCTGATGTGTTTTCCGAAGAGCTTCCAGGTATGTCACCAGAGAGAGAAATAGAGTTCACTATCGACTTGATTCCAGGGACGATACCTGTGTCAGAGAGAGTCTACAGGATGGCACCTTCAGAATTAGAGATCTTATACAAGATGATTGAAGAACTCAGAACCAAGGGATTCATTCGTGCTAGTGGATCACCTTGGGGAGCCCCGATGCTTCTTGTGAAAAAGAAGGATGGTACGTCAAGATTATGTGTTGATTATCGTATCTTGAACTCTGTGACAATTAAGAACAGATATCCTTTACCAAGGATAGATGATTTATTTGATCAGCTCAGTGGGGCAGCAGTATTCTCGAAGATTGACTTACGGTCAGGGTACCATCAGATCAGAGTCAGAGAGCAAAACATCCCGAAAATAGCGTTCAGATCAAGATATGGACATTGGGAGTTCCTTGTTATGCCATTTGGAGCGACCAATACGCCAGCCGTATTTATGGATCTCATGAATCGTATCTTCATGCCCTGTTTGGATCAGTTCATGATAGTGTTCATAGACGACATCTTAGTCTATAGCAAGAATGAGGCAGAGCATGAGCAGCCTCTTCGTGTAGTTCTTCAGATTTTTATAGAGCACCAGTTGTACGCGAAGTTCAGTAAGTGCGAATTTTGGCTTGATCGCATTTCGTACTTAGGTCATATTATCACCAGAGGTGGTGTGGAAGTTGACCCCCAGAAGATAGTGGCTATAGAGACATGGCCAGTACCTAGCACCGTCGTAGAAGTTCGGAGTTTTATGGGATTGGCCGGCTATTACCGGCAATTTGTGTCAGATTTTGCTTGGATTTCAGCACCATTGACGCAGTTGACCCGTAAGGACGTACAGTTTGCTTGGACAGCAGAGTGTCAGAGTTCTTTCGAGAAGTTGAAGCAAAGATTGATGACGGCTCCCATTCTCATGCTTTCAGATGGCACTGGAGGATTTTCAGTTTATTGTGATACTTCCGGTAGAGTATTGGGATGCGTCTTGATGCAGCATGGTAAGGTAGTAGCTTATACGTTAGGTCAGCTTCGTGATCATGAGAGGAATTACCTAACCCATGACTTGGAATTAGCAGCGGTGGTTTTCGCACTCAAGTTGTGGAGGCATTATTTGTATGGAGATCGGGTAGAGATTTTCACCGACCACAAGAGTCTTAAGTATGTGTTTACCTAGAAGGATCTCAATATGTGTCAGAGAAGATGGCTAGAGTTACTGGTAGATTATGACATGAACCTGAAGTATCATCCTGGGAAGGCCATTGTAGTTGCAGACGCGTTGAGCAGAAGAGCAGGAGCTTATTTTCTAACAGCACAGCCAGAGTTATTAGCAGATCTTCAGAAGATGGGAATAGAAGTAGTTCTTCCTACCAATGTGGCATTGATGGCCAGCATGCAAGTTCAGTCAAACATAGTTAAGAGGATCAAAACGGTGCAATCAACAGATTCTCAGCTTCAGCGGCTTAGAGCAAAGTGTGAAACAGGACGAAGACCAGAGTTATGCATTCACGAAGACGGTACACTCCGACATAGAAGGCGTCTTTGTGTACCTAGTGGTGATATCAGACAGAAGATTATGGCAGAAGCTCACAGTTTACAGTATTCAATTCATCTCGGTGGTACAAAGATGTATCGTGATATTCGCCAGCATTTCTGGTGGAATAGCATGAAGAGGAAGATAGCCCGGTTTGTCTCTCATTGTTTAGTTTGCCAATAAGTTAAAGCTGAACATCAGAGATCAGCTGGACTTCTTCAACCTTTACCGATCCCAGAATAGAAATGGGAGCACATCACCATGGATTTTGTAACTGGGTTACCTAAATCCCCAGCTGGAAGAGATGCTATATGGGTTATAGTTGACAGACTCACCAAGGTAGCTCATTTTCTCCCTTTCAGGATTGGTCAGTCGACGGATCAGCTTACAGAGATGTACCTCAGGCAGATTGTCAGATTGTATGGAGTGCCAGTTAGTATCATATCTGACAGAGATTCACGATTTATATCGCACTTTTGGCGGAGTCTTCAAGAGAGCTTGGGGACTCATCTCAAGTTCAGTTCAGCTTATCATTCGCAGACAGATGGTCAGTCAGAACGCACGATTCAGACTCTTGAAGATATGTTACGATCATTTACACTCGACTTCGGTGGTTCATGGAAAGATCACCTGTATCTCGTGGGGTTCTCCTATAACAACAGTTTCCAGGCCAGTATCCATATGGCACCCTTTGAAGCACTGTATGGCAGGAAGTGCAGATCCTCGTTAGTATGGGATGATGTCGGCGAAAGACAGATGCTTGGTCCAGAGATGATTATGCAGACAATCAAGGTGGTCAGACAAGTCAGAGATCATCTTCGAGTTGCCCAAGATCGTCAGCGCCATTGGGTCGATTCTCATCGGCGCCCTCTTGAGTTTTCTATCGGCGACCATATATTCCTTAGTATCTCGTCTACCCGTGGCGTCATTCGATTCGGCGTACGGGGAAAGCTTACTCCTAGGTATATAGGTCTGTTTGATATTCTCGAGCGAGTAGGTGATGTGTCCTATCGTCTCGCTCTTCCATCGTCGTTACGTAAGGTACATGACGTATTCTATGTATTCCAATTGCGACGGTACATCCTGGATCCGAGCCATATCCTTGATCATTCGAAATTGGTTGTTGGTACCAACCTTTCGTATGTGGAAAGGCCCATATCCATATTGGACCGAAGGGAGAAGATACTCAAGAACAAGACTATTAAGTTAGTTCATGGTGCTTGGGGTCATCACTCTTTGGGTGAGTCAACGTGGGAGCGTGAGGATGATATCCGCTCGCGATATCCATACTTGTTTGACTCATAAGGTATAATGTCTTGCTTATGCCTTATGCTTCTACTTTCTTGCTTGCATGAATGATTGCTTGGTTGACTGCTAATCGTAGATTGCCAGTATTAGTGTAGCTTGCCCCGACATCTCTAGCCTCTTGATTAAATTCTGAGGATAGAATTCATTTAAGGTGGGTAGAGTTGTCACTTCCGTTTTCCATTATACGTATTTTTTCAGGATACGTATACGGATTTCTGACAATTGTCAGGTGACCCGTATTTTGACTTATCTTGCTTAGCTTAGCCTTGGTTTAAATCTTGACTTGATTAGTTCAACTTGGTTCAATATGACTTGGCTTGGGTTGGGTTGGTTTATATTGGGTTGAGATGAGAGGGGTTGCTATATAAGTCAACTTCTTCTCTCTCTTTTCCATTATTTGTATTTACTTCTTCATCTTCTTCATTTACTCTTCCCACCTACCAAGCCTAGGAATGTGCAACTTGCTTCATGAGGGATCTCAAGTTTTATTGTTCCATTCTCTTCCTTACTTGATTCTAAGCCTCTTTAGAACTTGACATTTTTGGATTTGATGGATGAATTCTTGTAGATCTAAGTTTGTAACTTTTTCGGTTTTTCTTGGTTTTGATCTCTAAAACTTGGTTATTTTTGAAATCTAATGGTTCCATGTTGTAGGAAATTTAATTCTACCCAATTTTGGCTTTTGAACCGCTTGATTTCGACTTCGGATGAGAAAGTTATGCCATTTTGAGTTCATGGATTCAACCAAGCATTTTTATGCTGGTTGGAGAAGATGAACAGTGCCGCAACCTGGCTAGTGCCGCAACCTGGCAAGTGCCGCAACCTAGCAAGTGCCGCAACCTGGCTAGTGCCGCAACCTGGCTAGTGCCGCAACCTGGCAAGTGTCGCAACCTGGCTAGTGCCGCAACCTGGCAAGTGCCGAAAACTGGCAAGTGTCGCAACCTGGCAAGTGCCGCAACCTGGCTAGTGCCGCAACCTGGCTAGTACTGCAACCTGGCAAGTGCCGCAACCTGGCTAGTGCCGCAACCTGGCTTGGCACAACCTGGCTTGGCACAACCTGGCTTGGCGCACTCTTGATAAGTAAGAGTACACTTGATATGACATGTATAATCTTGATAGTGGCCCGTCGAGACGCACTCCTGACAAGTAATCTTGAAAAGTAACAAGTAACTTGACATGATAATTCTTGATGGTGGTCCGTTGTGACGCACTCTTAATATTATAATCTTGACACGTCTTGCTAAGTAACTCTTGTCTTGACACCGTGGGTGTTTTTGCTTGTATAATCTACATGTCTCATCTTACATCATGTCTAGGATATAAATTCCTGATTTCCACGGTCAGGGATTCATACTGAATCTGACTAGGATAACGATTAGAGTGATCAAGTAGTTCATAAAGAGATTTCCCAGCTACAGGCAATCCTGTTATCTGGGCGCTTTAATTGGACTTGTAGCCTGCCGTCGAGTAGGGCACATTTCCAGCACACTGTCATGTGTTGCACCTCTAAGTCACCTAATCCAACTCTCTCAACTTGTGACCGGATAACCTGGATTAAGACTGCAGGGCTTGTGGCTGCTGGAACATCTCATTGCATCTTGCTAGTAACTAGGCTTGTGATAACCCTAGCTAGTTAAAGTATCAAGCCGTACTTATTGTTTGGCCATGAATGATGAATGAAGTCTAGTCTAGTCTTATCTAAGCAATGTCAGTCTATGATTACTTTAGCACATACTTGCTTATGCTTTACTCTTGTCGATAATTGGTTGGAGACTAAGCTCTGTTCAGGTGAAGGGTTACAACCCTGGTCCTTGTTTGGTTTACGGGTTGTAACTTGGCTACCAGAATAGTCCCTTAGTTTTCTTATCGTTTATTACCTTGTTTTCCCTAACTCATGTCTTTTATTACCATTTATGTTACCATGTGCTAATGTGCTGGTTTTAGTTCTTAAGTGAAGCCTCCCTTGTGGCACTTGCTCTTGCTGGGATCTGACCCAGCTGGTTTTGTATGGCCAGATTTCGGAGTAGCTTCCGAGGATCTCCCTGACTTCCAGCCAGATGGTGACCACTAGGCACAACCCTGGCAACGAGTGGGTTCTTATTTTGCTCTTCCACTCCCTTGTAAAAATAATCTTTTGAGGCGTTTAGCCGTCGAGCAAGTGTTAGCTCGTTTGTAACTTTAGTTACTTTCTGCCTACGGGCTGTAACATGATTGACAAATCCTAGGGTTGATCATGTATGACTGAAACTCTTGCTAGTCTTCACCTTTTGTATGACTAGCTTCATGATCATCTGAATATGTGACGTTTGGGACGTCTTACTTTGTATGTCTGATGATCTAACATCTTGTAACATTTACTTACTTGCTTGTGATTGAGACACTAGGCTTGCTCATGACCATAAGAGATTGTTGGCTTGTAGATAAACCCTCATGCATCTAGACAGCCGTGACCGTCTATCGTGGTATATTATACTTCAATTTACGTAGCTGACTGTGTCTGTCCCCCGCTCTCCAGTATTCTGGTTCTGGAGCGTGACACCGGGCGCGGGAGACGGCGGTCACCGCAGAGGTAAGCGGTGACCGCCGTCTCCCGCGTCCGGTGTCACGTCCCAGAACCAGAATACTGTAAGCGGTGATGGGGTAATGTCCGTGTCGGCCCGTCGGCGCAGACACGAGGATTGGGTTGGGTGTTCGGTTTATCGGACATGGGGTTGGTTTGTAATTTGTAATATTAGAATAAGATGGGATAGATACGGACGCACGGGTCCGGACACGGTTGTGATGGTGATAATGGTGGTGCTTACTGGTGGTGGTTGTTTTGGGGACACGATGAGTTCGACGTAGGAGGTGGTCGGGATGGCGTGGTTGTGGAGATAGCGAAGATCCTGGATTTCTGTGGCGTGTCTTGTGGTGGGTTGGACTAAGGATGGGAAGGAGTTGACGGTGTGGGGATTCGGCCAGTCGACAGTGTGGGGATTCGGCCGTGGCAAAGAGGGTAGAGGGTGTAGACTTGGTACCGAACAGCAGTCATGAAGGGAGGAGAATTCTTTTGGTGTAGAAGAACCAGGCCCTATCTCTCCTTCTGCATATAAGTAGGCTATTTGACCCATGGAAGATAAGCATCGATCAGATTTCAAAATCGGATTAGATGATATCTGTTCGGACTCAAATAGTAATCTAATATAAATCTAGTTTAGTCCTAATCCCATAGTAGGATGAAAATATTAGTTTAAAACGATATTTAACCCAAACAAATCATATAAATTAAAAATCTAAAACCAAATAGTTATTATCATAATTCAAATAACACTTAATACTATAAATCTAATTTCAAATAAATAATACTCCTAGTAATTTAATTTAATTATAATGATATTATTAAACAATTTAAAACATATATCTTTATAAGTCCAAAAAATTAATTTTAAAAATACTTTGATAAATCTTTTATTTGTTTCCACAATACTAATGATATTTAAATTATTTAAAAACCAAAACTTTTCAAGAAGATAATTATCGTATCCAATAAAATATCAATTAATCAAAATTAATAATGAAAGTAATACTAGCTATTTTTTATAACGTTAAAATATATTTAGCCAAATCTAAATCAAATGATGTTTTAAACACAAATTGATCTAATCACGACCTATTAATGATTGCCAAAATAGTTTAAATAAATTCAAGCCTTTTTATAAATGAATCACCATTTGGTGATACTACTAAACATTCTAAAACCGTGTAAGGCGTATAAATTGAACAAACCAAAATCAATAATTTGATTATTATAATAAAGAATAATATATAAGGTAAAACATATATCTTTATAAATCCTAGGACTTTGGTAACACCTTGGTCCAGAAATTAAAAAAAATAATTAAATATGCTTTTCAAATCGCTCTAGAGGCAATAATATTTTATTTTGAAATGCGGAAGAATAATAAAAAATACATATATTTAAAAAAAATAGTTTACTTGTAGTACAACTATTAAAATATTGGAAGGAGTTACAAATCTACCCACCTTAGAAATAAATTCGTTCTCGAATTTAAGGACTAGTGGGATGGACGAGCTTGGTAGATTGGTGAAAGATAGTAGAAATTTTATGATAAAATAAATTGATAAAATAAATAAAATAGGAAATGTTTGGAGCACTAAAAGCTCTAAAATGCTCCAAACTTTAATTTTGAAAAAAGTTTGCTAAGAAAAATAATCATAAACAAAGTATCAACGAATTCTGTCTTCAACCCTGACAAATAAAATATGTGCAAAAATAAATGATTAAAATTAATAAAAATTTCTGAAACTCCGGAAAAGGAAATCTTGGGATTTGACCCAATCATGCCCCAAATCTTTCATAAAATTTTATCTAAAATAATACTTATTACTTTAAATAATCCTGGTAATAAAATCAATTGTCAAAATATTGTTAAGGATAATTCAGATATTTATAGCTGTATATTTTTTTCTTTCAGAATATCAAAAATAGAAAATAGAATAAAATTATTTCCCAATTTGGAAAAATAATTAAACTAAAATAAACTAAATGAAAAAAATGGAAAGTGGGCTTACGGCCTACCCACCTTAAAATATTTCGTCTTCAAAATTTCAAAGAGCACGATTAGGCACAACTATGAAGAATAATCAGAAACCAAATTCTTAATTGATACGAATAAAACGACGAATGGTATAATCAAGGGAGTGATATGATTCATGATCTAATTTAGTCACGTGTAAAAATGATAAAGATAATAGACAAAAAGGAGAGCGTGTTTTGGTACGACCAGTATTCGGTCAAATGGTCTAGTTGACAAGCAAATATTTTTAAGAACGATCAAAAGTGAAATGGTTGGGCACGACCAATCTATGGTTACCATGGTTGAGTCATTACCAGCTTTTTAAGGAATGACCAAAGTTTTTGATGAAATCTAAACAAGATTTTAGTCGCACTTAAGAGGCAGTCACGATCAAGGCTAATCGTGCAAGTCATCCAAGCAGGGTAAAAATAGGAAGTCGGTACGAGCATGATCATGATCAAATTAGTCATGACCGTAGTTGGAATGAAAGTATAACCTTAGCTATGATTTAGTTAAAATTATAGACACGATTACGATTTAGTCTCGATAAGAATGGTTTAAGATCGATCAAAATTGAAATCACCTTGGTACGAACAACTAGTTGAACAAAATTATTTAGACACGATCATGGAATTAAATTCTAGGATGATAGGCGAATTGGCACGATCGAAAATAGAATCGAATAGTTTGGTCATGATCATAAAGTATTTAAGGATGATCCAATCGAAATCGTTCTAACACGAACGATTGTGTAGGCATGATCATAGAATCAGGCCTAGGAAAGGATAAGAATTGACTAGGTCGGAATATAATAAAAGGAGTCTAGTCATGATCGAAATTGTTCAAGGATGATCAAATCCAAAAATGCTTAAAATATTTATCCACAATTATTTAAGCACGAGTTTAGAATCAAAATCTAGATAGGTTTAGGAATCCAGTCGAAATTATATTAAAGGATGACAATATGAAAAATAGAAGGATAAGAAAGGAAGGGAGAACTACTGGTTTATTGAGAAGATTGTGACTAGGAATAAGCAAGAACCAGTTTGAAAACTTGATAGTTATATGCCAATAAGACGTAGTCTCTATGGTATTCGAAACTCGTAAACATAATCGGAGTCATTTTATCGAGAATTTATGCCTCGCCAGTGTATAGCTAGCTGCAATAAACTCATGATTCCATGACTCAAGCAAGGGTACGGTAACGAATACCCTATCAACTCTATCCAATCTGGACATAACACCTTAAAGACGAAGATAGGACGACCAAGATATAATTTTGACAACGTTCGATAACTTATACTTACTCGAGATTAATTACTTCAACTTAGGTATCATGCCTCGCCAGTGCGCTGCTGGCTGCAGTGATCCCACAGTCTCCATAAGTCAAATAAGTGACGACAATGTGCGGCTGCCTGCCATCATAAGTCACCGATCATCCTTTCAACTACATCCTTAAAATCTCAACGGAGGTTCAAAAAGCCTGAATCAATTGACTATGATGGAGAAAGCTAGAAATTTAAACAAATTGATCATTATAGGAAAGTGTACGTATCCATTCTTGAAGGGGAGGTATCAGTTTTTGAAAATTTAAATGATTGATTAGGAAGGACATGGTCGAAGGCAAGATAAGTAAAAATCTTATAACCCTTATTTCACGGATATTCAATATTCAACGTTTGAGAGGAAAACTTTTGAATCCAAAAACTTAACTCGAGATTTAATAGACAATTGAGGGAGAAGTGTTTTTTTTAATTCCATAGGTCCAAGGAAAAGAATATAAGTGGTACGAACTTATGATACGGCGATGTTTAGAAAAGACATAGGATAAAGTTGTACAATTGATCATGATTAGAGTAAAATGGCCGAGGGCAAAAGAAATATAAACTTAGATTTATATTTCTCTAATATTCAAGATCGAGAGAAAATATGTATAAAGCACTATGTCTACCTATTATGAATATATTCATACACAAGTATATATGTATAGCCTAAGTAAATCCCAAAAATCTTGCAATATCATTATAAGAGAAGGTTATCATATTTCCAAGTAAAATATAAATTTAAATAGCAATAATACATATATTATATTCAATTTATAGAAATTATTCACAATACTAAAAATGGACTACCAAAACATATATACACATCTATATATCTATATGGACGACGTTGGTCACACTTCATGACTACCATGGCTCGGGTTGGGTTCGGGCTAGTTTGGAACAATCAGAATTTCTAAAAGCCAATAATCTTAATAATAAGTAATTAAATTATTCCTAGGGTTATGTCACGATTTGGCCTAATTTTCTTAGTTAGTGCACACCTATAACTCGGCCTCCTCTACCATGGCTAGAACACTAGTCAAGGCATTCGACCACACTCTCAGTGCCATAATTCTTGGTCTTCTTGCACTCCAAAACTTAACCGTGACTAAGACCTTCTATAATAAATATTTATTAAATTCTAAAAAATCACATTTAAATCAAATAAATAAATAAAAGGATATTTCCAAACTTTCGGAAAGAGGGGTTACAAATCTACCCACTTTAGAGATACTATCGAATTAGAATACAATAGGGCATCCTTCTATAAAACCATCTAATAGAATTTAGAATTCGGTGAGGCCTATGTAGCAGCCTTAACTACCCAACTGTCAAAGTAAACTTGGGACTCCTATTCCTAACCATTCTTTTAAAATTGATTTACTCCTAGTTGTGAATGAGCATTTCCTTGTCGCAGGCTTGCAGTAGTACGACTAATATAGGTACTACCACAAGTTCGTACAATTTATGAAAATTGACCTGCATGGGCCATCATAAAAACTTGTCACGACCCGTACCTGCTTTTCAGATACGAGACGTGTCCAAGCCAGCCTACGCCGTAGAGTCAGCGGTAGAACGCTGTCACGGCCACGATGCTCAAAATCACAAAATAACAACTTTATTGCTCATTCACATTTCTAAATTTATTACAACATTTATATTTGAAAGAAAATACAATGTCTCACAAAATAGTAAAGACAGCTAGTTCTACTATCTAGGTTGACCTCAGCATACCCATGCCTTCCCAGTGCTAAGAGTGATCGCGGCTAAACCTGAAAAATATTGGTTTCCAGTCAGGAATGGAACGAGTACAATCTCACAACAGAATCAATAAATTACGAAATCCACAAATCAGTAAATAATAATAAAATACACGACAAAAGGATAAACATGGAATCATGGCAAACACTGAGCATGGTGAACAAGGCAAGTGAGTACTGAAAACAGAGAAGACCTGTAGCCAGCAATATATACCATAGAACCAGACACTATACCTATCTAGTGAGTTAAAATACTACTTCGACATGTAAACGGCTAAGGCTAAATCTGGCACCCCGCACATGAAATATGCGACTGCTATTAGGCAAGAATAAGATCCGGCACCCGCACGTGAAGTGTGAGGCTGCTATTAGGCAAGTATAATTTTTGGTTTATTTACATGTCTAGAGTATTTCCCCGCCCGACCAGTACTCATGGATCCAAACAGGTCACGAACACGATAATAAATTGGTCATGAACAACATGTAAAGAATCCATAACTACTATATCGTGTAACATCGTGTCAAGAATCAATGAGATATCAATGTAAAACACTACTATGTACATGATTCATAGAGATAATCAGATATAAAAACTATCAGAGAAGTACTCGCCTGAGGTCCTGTGCTGGTGAAATCGATAGTCCCGTTGGGTTCCGGATAGTCTGATTAGCCTAGGGTCGATATGGCAAAGTTAGAATAACAAGCAATAGAAATGTATGAATAGTCACAGTCATGATTTATTTGAAGCAAAATTCGTATAATAAATATATATAATCTAATTCAGAAATTATTTAGTATATTTATTTTTACTAATGAAAGTAGTTTTTAGAGATACTCAAAATCACAGAAAAATCTTTTTAGAACTAAAACCCCAAATTAAAATTACATATAGGTCAAGCACAAATTCTATTTTAAAAATAGCTAGGAACATTATAATAATATCTTAGGTCAAAACCATATTTCAAATATATAGTATAAATCAAGATTTGAATTCCTACCCATCATTAAAACTCCAATTAATTATAATATAATATTTTATCACAATTAACTTTTAGAAATATTTAATATATAATAAAATCAATTATTTGAGGAATAAATCTATTTATCAACAATATAAAACCATAGGATTTTATGGACCCAATAACTACACAGTAAATAATTTATTAATGTTAAAACCACCTACTGGATAGACCAACCCAAAAAACCTAACTAAATATAGATCAGCCCAAGACTTTATAAGCTCAGACTATTATTTCATTTCATATATAAAAAATATAAACCAAGGAGCCCATAAAGTAGTTATAATTTATTTAGGAAATAATAAATAACAATAAGTAATGTATAAGTCAAAAAAGCCAAGTTTCCATTTTCCAGGACCAAAGAATGGTGATATATAAAAATAAAATTCAAGGGTCACTAAAATGTAGGTGTAAGAGCCCATAGCCTGGCTCATGGTTTTCTTGGCTTGGAAACCCGGCCCAGGACTCAAATCAAGCCCAATAATAATGATAGTACCCAAACTACTATATGTTAATATAATACTTAATTATACGCTTATACTAATACAGTATACATACTGATACAGTATATTAACTAAATAATTACTAATTCTTCCTAAAATACCCAAGGCCCATCCATCTAATTCCAATAAGCCCAAATTCAGTCAACACATAAGTTAAAACAGAAAGGAACAAAAAAGAGAAGAGAGAGATTGAGCATACTGAGAAGAGAAGGAAAAGGGGCGGGAGTGTGGAATCTCACCGCGTGGGGTGCTCCGGTATCGGCTGTGCTGGTGGCGGCTCGGGGACCAGTCAGCTCAGCACGACGCTCAGATCGGCCGGTACTGGCGGCCTGAGGAAGAGGCAGTGGTGATGCGGGATCCAGCCAGCGAGGCGGTCCGTCCGGTCAAGACAGAGGCGGCGGAAACGAGGACGGCGGGTGGTGACCTCGATGCGGAGGTGCGGTCTTTGCGAGGCCGGAAGGTAGCGCACCAGAGCGACCATGGTGGCGTTCGCGGCTGATGTCCCTCGCCGGCGAGTCTAGTGGCCGGTTGCTGATACGTTGGGCTTCGAATCCGGTATCGGACGGCGTTCGGGGAGCTGCTCGGCCTGGCAGCCATGGAGGTGCTGGTCGCGGTTGGGCCGGGCATACGATCGACGACGGCGGCGGGTTCGGTGTCCCGATCTGGACACAAGGGACTTAGGCGCGAAGAGGGGGAGGATCGCGTGTCGTCGGTGAGCGTGGCCTGACTCGGCGGACAGCAGCGGTGGGGAATCTCTATTGCCGGATCTAGGGATGGTGGCTCTGGCCGCGAATGGTGATGGCTCGCCGACCACATGCGGCTGCGTCAGCGAAGGTGCGGCCGGGCACGGGAGACGGTGGTCACCGCAGAGGTAAGCGGTGATGGGGTAATGTCCGTGTCGGCCCGTCGGCACGGACACGAGGATTGGGTTGGGTGTTCGATTTGTCGGACACAAGGTTGGTTTGTAATTTGTAATATTGGAATAAGATGGGATAGACACGGACGCACGGGTCCGAACACGGTTGTGATGGTGATAATGGTGGTGCTTACTGGTGGTGGCTGTTTTGGGGACACGATGAGTTCGACGTAGGAGGTGGCCGGGATGGCATGGTTGTGGAGATGGCGAAGATCCTAGATTTCTGTGGCGTGTCGTGTAGTGGGTTGGACTAAGGATGGGAAGGAGTCGACGGTGTGGGGATTCGGCCAGTCGACGGTGTGGGGATTCGGCCGTGGCGAAGAGGGTAGAGGGTGTAGACTTGGTACCGAACAACAATCATGAAGGGAGGAGAATTCTTTTGGTGTAGAAGAACCAGGCCCTATCTCTCCTTATGCCTATAAGTAGGCTATTTGACCCATGGAAAATAAGCATCGATCCGATTTAAAAATCGGATTAGATGATATCTGCTCGGACTCAAATGGTTATCTAATATAAATCTAGTTTAGTCCTAATCCCTTAGTAGGATGAAACTATTAGTTTAAAACGATATTTAACCCAAACAAATCATATAAATTAAAAATCTAAAACCAAATAGTTATTATCATAATTCAAATAACGCTTAATACTATCAATCTAATTTCAAATAAATAATACTCCTAGTAATTTAATTTAATTACAATGATATTATTAAACAATTTTAAACATATATCTTTATAAGTCCAAAAACTTAATTTTAAAAATACTTTGATAAATCTTTTATTTGTTTCCGTATTACTAATGATATTTAAATTATTTAAAAACCAAAACTTTTCGAGAAGATAATTATCGTATCCAATAAAATATCAATTAATCAAAATTAATAATGAAAGTAATACTAGCTATTTTTTTATAACATTAAAATACATTTAGCCACATCTAAATCAAATGATGTTTTAAACACAAATTGATCTAATCACGACCTATTAATGATTGTCAAAATAGTTTAAATAAATTCAAACCTTTTTATAAATGAATCACCATTTGGTGATACTACTAAACATTCTAAAACCGTGTAAGACGTATAAATTGAACAAACCAAAATCAATAATTTGATTATTATAACAAAGAATAATATATAAGGTAAAACATATATCTTTATAAATCCTAGGACTTTGGTAACACCTTGGTCGAGAAATAAAATAAAATAATTAAATATGCTTTTTCAAATCACTCTAGAGGCAATAATATTTTATTTTGAAATGCGGAAGAATAATGAAAATATATTTTTAAAAAAATAGTTTACTTGTAGTACAACTATTAAAATATCGGGAGGAGGAGTTACAATTTACACGGAGAATGCCCATTCTCCGTGCTAAATTATACGGAGAATGGCCATTCTCCGTCTTAATTTACACGGAGAATGGCCATTCTCCGTGTAATTTAGCACGGAGAATGGTCATTCCAGTGTTAAAACGCAGGAGAATGGCCATTCTCCGTGTTAAATAACACGGATGATGGCATTCTCTATTTTAAATAACACGGAGAATAACCATTTCCAGTGTTAAAACGTAGGAGAATGACCATTCTCCGTGTTAGAAACACGGAGAATGGCATTCTCCGTGTTAATTTACACGGAGAATGGCCATTCCCAGTGTTAAAATGTAGGAGAATGATTCTTCGTGTAATCTAGTACGGAGAATGACATTCTTCGTGCTAAATTATACGGAGAATGGCCATTCAAATGTTAAAACACAGGAGAATGGCCATTTATAAAACTCTGTGATGAGAGTTTCAAACTGAATCTCATCACAGAGACTTACAAATAGGACTGTCACCCCCTGGCAGTCCTACATTCAATTAGGACTGCCATGGTGCTGGCAGTCCTAATTGAAACTAGAACTAACATCAAGTTTCAATTAGGACTGCCAGCACCCTGGCAATCCTTCTTTTGTGTAGGACTGCCAGGGGATGACAGTCCTAATTGAAACTCTCTGTGATAAAGAGTTTCAAAACTCTCATCACGGAGACTTACAAATAGGACTGCCACCCCCCTGGCAGTCCTATATTCAATTAGGACTGTCAGGGGGCCTGGCAGTCCAGAGAGTTTGGGTATGAAACTCTCTTCACAGAGAGTTTTATACAGGACTGCCAACACCCTGGCAGTCCTAACTTAATGTAGGACTGCAAAAATTCTGGCAGTCCTACTTTACATTAGGACTGCCACAATCCTGGTAGTCCTGATGTTGTAAGCCACGACTGTAGCAGCCGAACGGCCACAACGATTTGTCGTGTTCTAGGGTTAGGGTTTCAAGAAATATGTGAGATCATGTTCAAAAAATTCATTCATGAACCCTAAAGTGATTCTAAACCTAATATTTATGTTTCTGTTTTCTGATTTTGAGTATGAGTGGAAACTTTTTTTGGTAGCTGATCTTAGACAAATTTGGGAGAAAATTTGTGCCAAACATGATTGAGATAGGAGAATGTTTTTGGAGATAATTCTCAGAAAGAAAGGAAGAAAAAAAATTTGGACTAGGGTTTAATTCTATGACCTAGAAATGTTGGGAGAGAAGAAAAAGTAGAGGGAGAGAAAAAAAGAGTTGAGGGAGAGAGGAAAAGAGTAGATGGAGGGAGAGAAAAATTAGAAAAATTATCTTTTATACCTAATGTTGGGCTGCCCCCAAGTAAAAAAAACTGATGACAAACTTGTAATATTTGCAAACATTTTTGGGCTGTCCCCAAGTAAAATTGGTGGTGCCCTTAGAAAAAACCTTTCCATAATTGTTAAAATTAATTTCAAAGTAGTTTTCCAAAAACCCTTTTTCTTCTCCTCAATTCTTCTTCATTCTTCTTCTTCAAAAAAAGGGTAAAAAAAAGAAAAAAGAAAGAAAAGAAAAATAGTTCTTCACGACTCCCATATGTATGCATACTACTACTCGTAGCCCGAAATCTCCAACTCCAAGTTTTGTCCTAAAAGAAACCCTAACTTCAAAATTGGATTTTGACAAAGGAATCCCAAACCCCAACTCCAAGTGTCGTACCCTCCCCTCTTTGGGGTGGTGGGGGGGCATGATTTCCGGGAGTGGGCCCTAGAGCTTGTCGGGTGGGGGTGGGGGGGTGGGGGTGGGGGTGGGAGGGACAGTTCGGCTGCGGTCACAGCCGCAGCCACCCCTCTGCGGACCAAATATCATTTCCATTTTAGTTTACCTCGGGATAAACTTAAAATGTCCTTCATAATCCAAGTGTGTGATTCATGTCGTGATTCAGCATTAGTAATCAAATGACATAGAATGAATTTCATACGTAGATGTGTTGCTTAAACTACCATTGACTGGTCTACATATTCACTTTCTTCTCCTGTTGAAGGATAGAATTATAACTGCAGAAAAACTGATGAAATATAAATTATAGCAGTATCTTAAATTTCCAGGATTTTAATGTTTATTTTATTATATGAGTAGTTTTTATAGACCACAATTGTCCATCCATATAATGACAACATCAAGAACAACAATGGATAGAACTAAAACAATTGGATAGACTCCTCAATTTTTATTTCTCTCTCCAATGCAAGAAAGCACATGAAAAAAGAATGAAAAAGTAAGATAAATAATGAAGCAAGAAAGTACAGTTGGATAGACCTTCGGCTGAAGAAGAAACAACATGAAGATGCCATCTTTAAAGAGAGAAAAAAAAGTAATTACAAGGATAAACTGTGTACAACCACATAAAGATAAATAATCAAACAACACAGTTCGGAGTCGGACCTTCGGATGCCGCTTGTTGTTCGATTGAGTGAGTGTGTGTGCATGAGAGAAATTTGTTTGAATTTAGCTGGGTGGGCTGGAGTGTGGGCAAAGCTTTACCTATATAGAAGTACTAAAGTGTGGGCATGACTTTACCTATATAAGGAAAAAATGTTGAGAACTAATAAGGGACTTAGTCCCACAATGGAAAATATAGTATAAAGAGGAGCTAGACTCCCTATAAGTAGTGGAGTAGCCAATCAATAAAATATACAACAATTATTCTCTACATGGTATCAGAGCCATAACCACAAAAAAAAATTTCCACCCCTTCCCCAACCCGGCAAACCCACCCCACCGCCCCCCCCTCCGACGCCCCCCCCTGCCGTCGAAACCCCCCTTGCTGCCCCCGTCAGTTCCCCCACCCTGCCCCCCCCCGACGCCCCCCCTCTCTGCCCCGTCCGACGCCCCCCCTCTTCCGACCCCAACTGCTGCCGACCCTCCCTCCCTTTTTTTTCAAAACAAAAAAAAACCCTAATTTGAGAGAGAGATTATGTGGGCAGTTATTCGAAGACGAATGGACGTCAAATGCTTTATTTGCACCATCTGTTCCTAGAGTACGCCCTCCGGAATTACAAAATATTTTATTTTGTTTTTCCGTTCTCGATCTGCAAAATTAGGATCTACATGCGCACGCCGGTGTTGGCCACGTTAACAGCGCATTCGTAAGGTCTCTGTTGAAGACTTTACATAAAGACGACGACGACAAAGCCGACAAAGACAACGACGACGACGAAGCCAATGAAGACGACGACGACGACGAATCACAGTTGAAGATGCCATAGATTCGATCAGTGATAAACTGACAGCAGAAGAGATGAAGGCCTTGGTTGATGATATTTTATCAAAGAGATTAACCGAGGCAACCCCACGTGTGATCCATACTGATGTGGATCCGTCACCCTACAAAATGGGGAAGCTGGACAAGCTGGAGACGAAGTTGGAAGGAACGTCCAACTACTTGAAATGGTCACGGCAGGCAATACGGATGCTGAAGGGACGAGGCTTGGTTGGCTACGTCAATGGCCAAACCAAGGCACCAGATGATCACTCTTCAAAGGAGTTTGCTATTTGGAAAATTGTCAATAATATTGTGGCTGGATGGTTGACAGCCTCCTTGATCTACCAGGTGTCGGGCAATGTAGAGGCGATGGAGGCTGCTGCTGATATATGGTAAACTTTGAAGGATATGTACTCAGGCTCAGGCAATCCTATGCGGGTCTTCCAACTGCATGATGAACTTGATAGGGTGGCCCAGGACGACCGTACCATCTCTGAGTATGCAGCACTTTTGAAGAAGTACTGGTCTGATCTGGATCACTATGATCCTCTTGGGATGAAAGATGCACAAGTCGAACCAGCATTTGTAAAATATTTCCAAAAGTTCTTGGATTATATTTCGCGACAACGGATGATGAAGTTCTTGAAGGGTCTTAACCCTGTGTTTGAGCAAAGAAGGAATGTACTCCTAGCACAGCCCATGCTTCCCACCTTAGAAGAAGCAATAGCTTCCATGGCACAAGAAGAGGCTCGATTGAAGTTGATGCCCAACAAGGGCTATTTCCAGGGGGAGTAAGCCGCTGTTGACAAGTCTGTCCTTGCCGCCTTCAATCAGCCTCCCTCTATGGCCGGTGTTTGCCACAACAGTGGTAACTCAGAGCATTACATCAAATTTTGTCCAAAACTCCTGTAAAGTCAGTCGAGTGATCGTGGACGGGGCCGCGGAGGACGTCGAGGTGGTAGAGGCGATTATGTTGTTAGAAGGGGAAATTATTCTGGAGGACACAAAGCTAATCTGACGAAAAAAGGAGGAGAAAATCACCTGGCTGAGTTAACCCATCTTGAGAAGGAGTTCCTCGCGAGGTTGCGCAGCATGAAGCTGGGTTCAGACGACAGTCATAGGATGTCATCTACCTCGGGGGATCACACATGGACGTTACATTCAGAGAACTGGAACCATATTTTGGTTCGGATGACGGTTCAGCGTTTGGTGACACACCTAACACAGAGGGTGTTAGATGTGAGGGGGAGAAAATAAGCCCATCTGTGGTGGTCGGATCGGTCCCATGCCCGGTCGTAGAAAACTGGACGAAAGGGGGAGAAAGCAGTGACTCCGATATAGAAGATGAAGAAGATACATATGTTAAACAGGAGAAGCAGCAGACAATGAAAAATGAGCTCCAAGTCTACAGAAGGAGACAGCAGAAGTCCAGTATTATGCCTGTACCGTGCCTTGTGCCTACTGTACCAAGTCCCTCGTCTACTCCTGCTCCAACTTTTGAAGATGTTGCCCCCGTACTGAATCAATCTGATTCTGATGCAGATCTCTCTGACTCTGATGGTATGATCTCTCCACCACCTATTGCTCCCTTAAGGAGATCTTTTCGCATTAATACGGGTAAGGCTCCTAGTCGTTTTGATAATTGTGAACATGATATTGCCAACTACCTGTCTTATTCTAATATTTCATCATATTATCGAGCCTTTATTGCATCATTAGACTCTACTTCGTTGCCCAAGTGTTGGCAGGAAGCAAAGAAAGATCCAAGGTGGAAAGCTGCAATGATGGAAGAACTTGGGGCACTGGAGAAAAATAAGACGTGGGAGCTGGTTCCATTATCCAAAGGGAAGAAAACTGTGGGATGCAAATGGATGTACACAGTAAAGGAGACGTCAGAAGGAAAAGTGGAACGATACAAGGCAATATTGGTTGCAAAAGGATACACACAATCATATGGCATCGACTATGATGAAATATTTGCTCCAGTAGCAAAAATGAGTACCGTAAGAACTCTGGTCTCCATTGCAGCAAACTATAGGTGGAAGCTATACCAGTTAGATGTGAAGAATGCCTTAAGCTATGGGGACCTACAAGAAGAAGTGTACATGGAACTCCCGCCAGGGTGCTACGCTACAGAATCAGACGGAGGAACATTGTATGGAAAAGTGTACAAACTAAAGAAGTCGCTATATGGACTCAAGCAATATCTTCGAGCCTGGTTTGACAGATTCAGAAAAGCTGTTACAGGCATAGGATACCATCAAGCAAATATAGATCATACGGTCTTTCTTTAGCATGCAAGAGGCCACATCACTATACTTGCTGTATACGTGGATGATATAGTAATCACAGGTAATGATGAGGTCGAGATCGCTAAGCTGAAGTCAAAACTCGCGAAGGACTTTGAGGTGAAGGATTTAGAAGCGATGAGGTACTTTCTGGGTATCGAGGTGTGTGAAGGCGAACAAAAAATTGTTCTCTCACAGAGAAAATACGCACTAGATCTGCTGAAGGAGACAGGGATGCTGGGATGCAAAGCAGCAGTCACTCCAATTGACCAGAAGTGCAAGTTGGGAGCAGAAGCAGGAGAGCCAGTTGATCGTGAAAGATATCAACGACTTGTAGGGAGATTGATTTATCTGGGGCACACTCGCCCTGATATCTCATTTGCGGTGAGTGTAGTAAGTCGCTACATGCATGATCCAAGAACGGGTTATATGGATGCAGTGTTTCAGATCTTGAGATATCTGAAAGGGACGTCGGGGAAATGGCTATGGTTCAAGAAGAATGGATGTATAGAAGTTGAAGGATACTGCGATGCAGACTGGGCGAGCTGCATAGACGATAGAAGGTCTACCACGAAATATTGTGTCTTTGTAGGAGGAAACTTGGTCTCATGGAGAAGCAGGAAACAGTCAGTGGTAGCACGGTCTACAGCTGAAGCAGAATACTGAGCAATGGCTTGAGGAGTGTCGGAGTTGCTGTGGGTGAAAGCGTTGCTGACAAAGTTGAAGCTGGACAAGGGAGCACCGTTACGTCTTCTGAGCGATAGTCAAGCTGCAATAAGTATAGCTAACAATCCAGTTCAGCACAACAGAACGAAGCACATCGAGATCGATCGATTTTTTTATCAAAGAGAAGCTGGAACAAGGGATACTGAAGATTGATCATGTTCGCTCAAAAAAACAAGTGGCAGATGTCTGACTAAGGGCCTTAGTTCATTAAGTCTGTCGAAGCTATGTAACAAGATGGAAATGATTAATATCTATCGCCCATCTTGAGGGGGAGTGTTGAGAACTAATAAGGGACTTAGTCCCACATTGGAAAATGTAGTATGAAGAGGAGCTAGACTCCCTATAAGTAGTAGAGTAGCCAATTAATAAAATATACAATAATTATTCTCTACAAAAAAAAATTGGATTGATTGGGTGGGCTGGAGCCCACCACACCCCCACCAGTAGATCTGTCCGACAAGATATGGTCAACCCGGCACCGGTTTTTGAATGTCCTAGTGTATATGTTGTGCCTTATAGGTGTCCGTTCGTCGGCGAATGACACTAGAAGAAAGGAGGGAAAAAGGAGAGTGCGTAATAGTTGAAACTTTACTAGCTATAATTATCGTATTCATTGACGACAATGGAAAGTGAAAACCTGAATTTGCCAAGTACATTTGCTTTCTGTAGTTCCATATTAGAACAGGGAATCAATAAATATATAGGCTCTAGACTGCAGGGTTGTATATGTTCAAGTACAATAAGAGGAGAGAGATCTCATAGCTGAACGTGGGATTTGGTCTATATCAACGGTGTCTCTGACCCCTCTTTAAACTAACGATGGATCGTCCAACAAGAGTTTGACAAGAAAATAATGAGGAAATAGAAATCAACGAGGAAATAACAATCAACAAATAACAACAAACACCCTACTTAAACTCAAGACGGATCAACAAATAAGAGTTTGCCCATGAAGGAATGTCTACGAACAGTATAGGCCTTCGTAACTGAGTTGCAATAAGCAACTGAGACATAACATACGACAATGACACTGCCACAAGTAGATATTGCTGATGAACATAGTGACAATCAGTCTCAATTTGTTTCGTCCGCTCATAGGGCTAGAGGCTTCACAATGCAAAGAAGTAGGAGCAGATACAGTAAGTCTCATGTCAGCAACAAGCCAACAAAGTAATATGATCTGAGATCTCAATAGAAGTAGTAGACCTAGCACTATACTTATCCTGACTAGTAGTTCGTGAAACAAATCCTACATCTTTGATTTCCACGATTACTTTTTTGAAATCAAAGAATCACCAAGAAAATATCGAATCCATTAATAGATCGTCGATCGGTAAAGTTACATCCAATTTGCATCTGAATAAGATATGAAACTCCGAAGACAAAGTAGCTGAAATACTACTAAAATAACCCCTTTTAGCGACGTCAGAGTACGTCGCTAAAAAGGGCAAATCCGTCGCTAATTTCTATTAGCGACGTATGTAGCGACGAAACATGGATGTCGCTTATAGGCTTGTCACGGATTACAATTTGGTCGTAATTCGTCGCTAGTTGCGACGTCCCTTCTAGTGTCGCTAGACGTCGCTAATATTAGCGACAGATAGCGACGTCAGCATACGTCGCCAGTATAGCGACGTAGGGCGACCCCTTAGCGACGCCATAAACTTTACATATGATGACATGGCATGGCAGCCATGTCAGCATATTAGCGACGCCTAGCGACAACGTTTGCGACATTGGCTCTCAGGTGGTCATATACAGGTCAGCATTATAGCGACGGATAGCGACGTTACGTTACTATTGTGCGACGTATAGCGACGTGTACAGGACGTCACAGAACGTCGCAGATGTTAAAAAAATTTTAAAAAAAAATTGGTATTTTTGTTATGTTGTGTGTCTGTGTTTACAGTGTGTCTGTGTTTACAGTGTGTCTGTGTTCACAGACACACAGCATCACAAAAATACACATTATATTTTTTTAAAATTTGGGCAGCACCTCCTTTGTATATCAGATCATCGCTTAAAACCCAGCGTAGGTATATTTGTCATCCCCGTCGCAGATATCATCACAATTAATAGTCTCCCATCATAACAGTCTATAACTAATAGATGAATAACAGTCTCCCATGCATCATAACAGTCTACAACTAAATATATACATGTACTCAAAGAAAATACCAACAAATTAAATATTACAAACATACATGTCCAACAAACGTACATTTCCAACAGAGTCAAATAATAATGAAAATCAGTGTACAGAACATAAAAATCAACCAGTGTAGCAAGATCTACATCAGTATCCTTTGTTTCCACACTGCCAACTTGCCCATCCTCAGTAAAGACATTTTCAATATCTGAGCTTGAGAAGGCAACAGATAAGTTTAGCTCTAGAAAAGTTTTGGGTATAGGAGGTTTTGGACGCGTTTACCTTGGTCTTTTGGAAGATGGAAGCGAGGTTGCTATTGAGTTGCTTACAAAGGAGGGCCAGAATGGAGATCGTGAATTCATTGCCGAGGTTGAGATGCTCAGCAGACTGCATCATCGTAATGTTGTCAAATTGATTGGCATATGCATTGAAGGGCACAGGCGATGCTTGGTTTACGAGCTTGTACGTAATGGAAGCATCGAGTCTCATCTCCATGGTATGCTTTTAAATATCAAAGGTTTGAAATTTCAGATCCTTTTTTTTTTGTGCCTAGCGCAATACAAAAATGAGTTAGTTGACTGATTTTCATTATTATTTGACTCTGTTGGACATGTACGTTTATTGGACATGTATATTTGTGATATTTAATTTATTGGTATTTTCTTTGAGAACATGTATGATATTTAGTTGTAGACTGTTATGATGCATGGGAGACTGTTATTCATCTATTAGTTATAGACTGTTATGATGGGAGACTGTTAATTATGATAATATCTGCGACGGGAATGACAAATATACCTACGCTGGGTTATAAGCGATGATCTGATATACAAAGAAGGTGCTGTCCAAATTTTAAAAAATATAATGTGTATTTTTGTGATGTTGTGTGTCTGTGAACACAAACACACTGTAAACACAGACACACAGCATAACAAAAATACCAAATATTTTTTTTAAAATTTTTTTAACATCTGCGACGTATAGCGACGTTCTGTGACGTCCTGTACACGTCGCTATATGTCGCACAATAGTGACGTAACGTCGCTATCCGTCGCTATAATGTTGACGTGTATATGACCACCTGAGAGCCAACGTCGCTAACGTTGTCGCTAGGCGTCGCTAATATGCTGACGTGGCTGTCATGCCATGTCATCATATGTAAAGTTTATGGCGTCGCTAAGGGATCGCCCTACGTCGCTATACTGGCGACGTATGCTGACGTCGCTATCTGTCGCTAATATTAGCGACATCTAGCGACACTAGAAGGGACGTCGCAACTAGCGACGAATTGTGACCAAATTGTAATCTGCGACAAGCCTATAAGCGACATCCATGTTTTGTCGCTACATACGTCGCTAATAGAAATTAGCGACGGATTTGTCCTTTTTAGCGACGTACTCTGACGTCGCTAAAAGGGGTTATTTTAGTAGTGTAATGTGTTTGTCATTAAGGATTGGAGTAAACTTCTTACTTTCTAGGGTACTTTGCGCAGCTAGGCAACCACTAATGACCGCACCAACACTTGTTCTTTCCAGCTAAAATTTCTATGATATCTTTAACACAAGACAGGCTCGGGCTTTTCCTCCAGAAAGTCATGGTATTTGACACGCATGTTACCACACTTTTCTTGGATTGTTTTAGAATCTAATAACCCATCCTTTTTAGGTACCTTTCCACGTCCTTACCAAGGTTCATAGTATCGGTATCAGAATCGGACTATTCCTATAAGTATTGGTATCGGCGATATCGGTAGTATCAGCAGTTTCGGATCGGAGTATCGAATCTTTTGGTATTGGAAAACAAATAATTATTAATAAATTATTTATATTTAAAAACATATATTTTATACATTTAGGCATAATTTTAAGTATTTTTAGTATTATTTCTTAGTAGTTTTGAAATTAAATGAAATAGTAGCCCCCCTTACCGATTGATTGATTTTTATTCTTTTACATGCTTTTACAACCTTATTATGCTTTAAACCCTTGCTAATTTGTCTTTTTTGTTTAATTTTCTTTGCCGAATTGACCGGGAAAGAGACCCCCAATGTCGGTATCGGGTATCGGTCGGTATCGGATCGGGACATGCCAAACCGTATCGGCATCGGACGTATCGGATCGGTATCGGCCGATACTTTAAACCATGGTCCTTACGTGTCAAAACATCATAGTTATACCCATGCAGTGCCGCCAACAACATTTTCTCAGCCACATGAGCCAGGTTTGAACTCTGAAATTCATATTTGTTTTATTATGCTTGATGCTCTCTCAAACCTACCTGGGCAAAGTTGTGATATCGGGATGCTTTCACACGAATAAAGAAAATTATTTCTATTAATTGTGGAATATATTTTGGAAATGTCAGATGGTTGTGATGAGGTAACCTGCGTTGAGAGCCACTTACTTTTACGCCAATTGGTTCGCCTTGTGCCCCTATGCAAGTCCAAATTGACCAGGAAATTACATATAGGGGGATAAAGTTTGACAAAATTATAGAAAAAAGGGTAAGTTTTCGAAAATTACAGTCAAAGGGATGTGACGACACTAAGGATGGCGCCATACTATGGGCACCTATCTGGCGCCATTAGTGATGGCGCCAAGGGCCCCCCCCCTTGGCGCCATCAGTGATGGCACCGGACAAGTGGGTGTTGGATTTTTCCCTCCCCTACTTCATTTCCTCCCCCCCCACACACCACTCCCATGTCAATTTTGTCACTCCCATGTCAATTTATGTTGTTAATTTATGTCACTTTATGTCATCTTTTTGCTATCCCAAATCAATTTGTCCCCCCTCCATGTCACTTTTTCCCCTCCATTCCGGTTCTTCAAATCTATATAAGGAGAGGAGAGTGAAGAAAGATGTATAAATTCACATTGTTCTTTGCAGGAGCTTCTCTTGGACGACGATTGAAGAGGATGGCTGCAGTAAACGATGGTCGCATTTCCGGTGGGCCGACGACTGAAAGAGAGGAGCAAGAACGGAAGAGCCACATATCTCGATTGGTGTTTACAGGAGATGTAATTTTTCAGGAATTAATATTTATTCTTTATTTTATTATATATTAAATTTGAGTTTATTTATATAGTTCGTTTCGCTTGTAGTTATTTGATTATAAGTCGGATGTACGGTTACGTGAACGTGGACAATGGCGTAACGCTGCAAATTACGGCACATGGAAGATAAATACATATCAAAAGGGCTTACTTAACGTATTTGGTTTTGGATATATAGATGATCTTCGATTCTTGGTGCACGACAGAGATTTAATATTTTCTCTGGCAGAGCGTTGGTGGCCCCAACGCAATACTTTCCAATTGTCGGTTGTAGAGATGACCGTAACGCTACTGGACGTAGCCAACATTTTAGGGTTACCTATTACAGGTAAAATAATTGTTAAATATTAATTTTTTATGAAAATATTATGCAAAATTATAATTTTAAATTACAGGTGAGCCTATAATTTTTGATAATCAACCAAGCGCTGCTACTACAATTAGGCGATATCTCGGTATTAATCCGCCCGAAGATATAAACACAAGATCCGACGTCGCTCTAAACTGGTTGCGCAGAAACTTCATAGATCTTGACCGTACAATTGATGGTCCAGTTAATATAAGCGAAGAGCGGGTATTTAATTTCACCCATTTATTTATGTATTTATTTTTAGAATATGGTTCTCATAGTATCGTACGTTTACAGATTCTTTGCTGCACAAGGGCGTATCTAATCGCTCTATGTGGTTCAGTTCTCTTTCCGAACGCAACTGGATCACGGATTACTGTTCGGCTTCTTCCTTTTTTGGAAATTTGGTTCAACCGATACAATATGCATGGGGAGCCTCAGTCTTGGCTTATTTGTATTCTTCTCTGACAGAGTTCGTGTCTGCGACCTCTCTACAAGATATGAGCAAGAATCTAACTGGATGCATGTCACTCCTACAGGTATTTTATCAATTTAGAGAGATATTAAACTTACTTAATATAATCTAATTTTTTAATGTTGTTTGTGCTTAGATCTGGTCATATGAGCATTTTGCGATCGGTTGACCAGTTACTAGCATTAGTCGAGAATTATGTGTCTTTCCAGTAGCTAGACGTTGGACGACTGATGTGGTGGATCAGGCACATTGTGGACATCCGGTTGTCTCGATTTATCGGACCGAATTTGACTCTCTAACACATAACGAGGTATTTTATCATCATATATTTGCATTATCATTTTATATTTGCATTTTTTTTATGCTTATGTATTGACTTTACAATATCGCATATAGGTTACGTGGATGCCGTATATTTTACGTCCCGATGCTCTCGACATCCAAAGGATATCGTATTCCAATAGTCATTATAACTTTGTCATCTTATATGATTATCGGACCGTGTACCACCCTGCTGATCGTGTTCTTCGTTAGTTTGGTCTTGTACAAATAATTCCTGATGCGCCCCCCAATATAAGTCAGAGCAAAAGTGGTCGGGTTTCTAGAATTCAATATTATCTCCATGAATGGACTACGAGACCGGATCGATATAATATATTGAACATGTCATGACACGTTGAATCCGCTGAAGAGTGTAAGTTCAAATTTTATATGTTTTTCATATTCAAGTTTGTAATTGTCGACTTATATGTCAGATTCAAATGATACAGGGTTAGGTGATATTACATACAGACGTTGGTATGGAGCACCACGTATAGGTAACAGAGCCTACACATTCGAGGAGATACGGTTCACTAATAGAGCCATGGACGACTGCAGTATACGACGATTTATAGAGAACCTAGGTGAATTGGTAAGTACAATGTTTATTATTGGAACAACGTCATGTTAGTTTTCATTCATTAATTGGCATATTTTTTTCAATTTTAGCGTCCAGAAATGGTTCAAGCAATTATCAATAGAGATTATGCTGCCAGTAACAATCTAGTACACCGTATTTTGGAGGGTATGGAACGAGATCTTGCGTATGGTCCTGCGCCCCATATGCCTCCTGTATATATTCCTCAAGATTATCCAAGAGGCCACGTTAGTCAGAGACAGGGTCGTAAGTCGTCTTTTCATCCTGGCGAGGAGGCACCCAATCATCCTCCGGAGGAGACATTGTCATGACCCGCACCCTAGCGTTAGGGCACGAGACGTGGGTACGTCCAGCCTACGCCGCAGAGGCGGCAGTAGAACGCTGTTCTAGGTCATAGTCACATCTAAACAATATGCTATACTCTCCAGATGGAGGACAACACATAAGGATACTATCTCAATCACAACTCTAAAGATAGATAACAGTACGATGAAATAGATAAGATAATCCACAAGAGAGAGAACCAGGAGTGATAGTAAAGAAAGTTCTATTAAACAAACACAAGATTTCAAATACAACTCTAAGACAAACAATACAGAAAATGAACAACCTCTAGGTAAATACTCCAAGCTCTACCAGTGTCCTCTAGGCTAACTGTGAACTCCAAGTACCTGTAAAATTTTATCAACGGGTCCAATCAGGACAGGAACGAGCACATATCTCTCACAACAGTTCATATCAGAAATGGACATATAAAGCAAGCTATAGAAAATTATACATGAATCGCTGTAAAGAGAAATCAACAGGAGAGAAGATATAACTGAGATATAAATATGATAAATAAAGAATATAACCTTCTACGTGAAACAGAGCATGAATTGGTTATGTAAACAGCTTGGGTTGCACATGGATACAACTATGGAATGCACATGGATAACTACTGGGGATAATGATCACATAACCAACTACACTCTCCCTGTCCCCAACCAATACACAAGGATCGAAGCATGTTATGTTATTGCACATGGATAACAACTACTGTATACATGGGGCTCATATGGTCATGAGTGTACATGAATAACACATGAGTGCACATGGATAAAAGTGAATACATGGAGTACATGATGAACATGATAAAGTACATGAAACATGACATACTCGATGTATCCGAGGGGATAATATCGCATGAAAAGATCCATAGGGTACCGATCCGTGTGAACGTCGTGTCAGCATCAAGTATACTAGTCTATAACAAGAGTACATATCCAAAGAAGCATAAAAAGATCAGAGAATGTACTCGCCTGGTAATCCAAGCCGCTGATAAATGTAGATGTCCAACTGGAGTCACAGTGTCCTATTTAGAGCAATCACAAGTCACAAAAGAGTCTAACATGAAATAAAATTAATCTACAGTACATTCTAGATAGTTCTAGGTCCTTCTAGGTCAAAGTCCAATCAACAAGTCCACTAGGTCAACTAAAGTCAAATTAGAGTCAAACTAAGTCAACTAGTCAAGTTCTAGTTCAATCCGGGTCAAACTAGATCAATGGTTGACCTATAGATGACTTTTGGTTAATATAGTCAACTCGGTCAAAGGGAGATCAATTCTAGTCTCTAAGTATTAAATTATGAGGTTGTACTAATTCCGAATTACGAAAAAAATAGGAATTGACTAACTAATGGTGACACCTAGAGAAAATATCTACAAACATTGTCGGATGATAAAACAAATATCACCAACGTGTCCAGAAGAGCCAAATTAGCTAGGATTGCCTGTCCTTAAGTCCAATTCTGGACACAGGGGTAAAACGATAATTTCGGGCAAAAACGATGTCCGCCGTTGGACCCGCTTTGCACCAAAAAGCGTGCCAGAGTCAACGGTCTCTAAAGTCGTCAAACTACATGTCTACGGATCCAGTTTTCTAATACGAACCCAACCGTATGTCCAAAGTTGGATTCCGGCGGGCCGTGCACAAAATCGCCCGTTGAGTAGGACCGTGGGGCCCACAAAATGACGTTCGATTCGACTGTCTCAGATTTGGACCAAACTTGGCATGCAGGACCAGAAAAATGATACGGTTCTGCTGGCACAAGTTTTGTCTCGATCTGACGAGCGTGCACAAAGTAATTGGAGAATTTACAAAGTGCACGATACGGAGAATTTCGACGGATACGCATCAAACTCGTCGCGCACACGCGACCAATTTGAATTCCGTCAAAGCCCACACGACCACGAAGCCGTTACGCAGCTTTTGATGCTTTTGGTTTGCGACCACGTCGTCCGGATTGGCGTGACGCACGTCATGTGGAACAAATTCAATATTTTTAAAACAGGTTTTTGGAAAACTTTGGGATTTGATTTCTCGACGCTCAGTCGATGATTTCAAATTCCGAAAGAAGGGATTCTAAGCCCTACATGTTGTCTAAAAGTATCTACAAAAGGTTTTTCTAATAAGTCGCTGGATGGATCATAATCGATCGTCGAACAGGGGTTCTTGGACTAAAATAGTATTCTGTTTCGGACAGATTTTTCGACGACTTTTCATCGAATCTCTGAGCGGTGTATTCGTTTATAACAAAATCTATCTACTGGGATGTAAACTTGGTTGTATTGGCTTCATACCTACGAAATCCGTTCGTAAAACGGACGATCGGGTAGACGGGAAACATCGTGCGAAGTTGAGCGCGCGGCTGCTGTTGCCTGCGGTCCTTCGCACGCACGCGCGCGCGCGCGGCCAACTCCGGCCGGCCTGGCGGTGCGCAGCGTCGCCGAGGACGCGCGCGGGGGTCGCCCAGGGGTGGTGCGTGGTTTGGTGGTTAGGGCTTTGAAGCTCTCGACTATCTCTCTCTCTCTATGTTATATATATCGGGGGGTCGGGGCTCTCGGGTTTCCGCTCGGTTTGAGAATATGGTGTTGGGCCGTTATGGCTGGGCCTGGGGAGCTTGGCTAAAATGGGTTGGCAGGCTGCAGCTAGCTGCTGGCCTTGTGGCTCAGCTGGGTCTGAGCTCACCCTGGGCCGGGCTGGGCTCCGCTGGGTGGGCTCGGGCCAATGGGGCTTGGGTCCAGGCTCTCAACTGCTACTGCTATTCTTATTCTTTATCTCTTATATATATATATATATATATATATATATATATATATATATATATATATTCATCTATATATATGCATACATATATAAACACATATACATTATATTTATTAGACAATAAATAATATAACCAATACAATAATAATATTAGATAACAATCTCAATAAATAATAATAATAATAATAATAATAATAATAATAATAAAACCCATTTTGTATAAATAACCAAATATCTAGGAAATATCGTTAAGTCTACCCAAAAAGCTAGGAAATATTCGTACATACTTAAAAGTAGGTCTATATAGGCTTGGGCTTGGTTTGGGTCCAATCTGCACTAGTTTGGTACGACCGAGTTCCCTAAAACTAAATATTATAATTAATAAATAAATAATCTTCGATAAGGGTTACGTCGCAACTTGGCCTGGTTTTCCTAGTTAGGACATCACTATGGCTCGGCCTTCTCTACCAGGGCTAATACACTAGTCAAAGCATGCCACTACACTACCCGTTGTCACGACCCGCACCCACTGTGAGGGTACGAGAACGTAACAACGCCCAGCCTACGCCGCAGTGTCGGCGGTAGAACGCTGTCCTAGGTCAACATACATCTAACAATATCTATCTAAACAGTTTATACTCCCCGAAATGGGGGTGACAATAGCAATAGTAAACTCAATCACAACTAAGGAAGAGATAACACGATATGAAATAGAACTCAAGGAAATGAAATAGATAAAAGTAGACTAAGATAATCCCAGCAATATCCAACAGAACAAGGTCTCAGATACAAGAATATATACAACTCATAACTCCAAATAAGTCTAACTAGGACATGTCTCAAGACTGCAAAAGTAAGATAAGCCTAACTAGTCTAGTCTAGGCAGTCGGGGTGGTCTCCTCAGCTAGAGCTGGGTCCTCCTGGGAGTCCAGCTCACAGGTGTCATCTAGGGCAGCCCCGTAGTAGGTGTCCAGGCAAGCCTCCTCCTCGTCCTCTGTAATATTTTCAACAGGTCCAGTCAGGACAGGAGCGAGCATAGTACATCTCAACAATTCATAGCAGGTTAGAAAATATGAACATGCAGTAAAGTAAGATACAAGTACTGAAAGAAGTGCAGTATAAACAGAGAGAGAACTGTAATAGAAATATCTAATATAAATAGAGAGCTAACATGTGGCTAGTAAGTCAGAGTACAATATGAACATGTAAATAGCCTGGGATGATTCTGATGCTACACTATGGAATGATTCTGATGCTACACTACTGGTGTATTATTCACATGTCCATTTATACTCCCCCGTACCCCCAATCAATACACAAGGATCCAGCCAGGTTATGTTATATGATGCTATGTAACAGACCCCGAAGGTGGTAGACCCCAAAGGTGGTAGACCCCGAAGGTGGTACATAGTAGTCCCATAAATGGGATAAGGATTCTAGGAAGACTCTGTGATCATAAGAGTATATGTCACAAGTGATCGAAGAATCAACGAAGCATAGTGATACGCTATGTAGGTGAAACGCACAGAACATAGAGTACCCGATGCTCCCTAAGGATAATATCTCAAGAAGGGATCCATATAGTACCAATCCGTGTGACCAACGTGCCAGTACAAGTAAAGTAATCTACTGCAGGAAATAATTCTAAGCAGGATATGAAATGATCAGAGAATGTACTCGCCTGTATCTGAGTGTCCGATATGAATCGTACTGTCCAAGGAGTGGTGTCTGGCCTAAACAGAACAGCACAAGTCACAACAAGTCTAAAATGATAAAATGAAGCTCTGCTATGTATTCTACATGATTCTAAGTCAATCTAGGCCAAAGTCAACTCTTGGTCAACTTTGGTCAACCCTAGAAGTCAAACCTAGGTCTAACAAGTCTAACTAGGCTTAACTAGTCTACACTAGACTATACAAGTCAATTCTAGGCCCACTAGTCTAATAGACATACCATAGGCCAAAAGCACATATATACCCATACCATATCACATATGAAGGTATATGAATATCCATATATACATATAGGCTAGTATATCCATAGGCCTACATAATGATATTTATATGCAATCACACATCTACAAGAGAAAAATATATATATATATACATATATATATGATACACTCATATGTGTACTAGGGAATTAGCTTAGAAGACAACCCATAGGCTAATGGGTAAACACTACATTACCATATATGATAATACCTAAAAGTATATACAATATAGAGAGGGCATGTGTGTGTGCAACAAGAGTGTGTGAGTGACTGCAATGTGTGAACAAAGTGCAGGAAATATGATTATGCAGGAAAACAGTTTTGTGAGAGCAGAAAAAACAGTGTAGAGTGTCGCAATGTGAGATGCAGGAATTAAAAGTGAAGAGTACAGGAAATACAGGCTGTGTGTGGACAGTGTATTAAGAGCAGGAAATACATGGCAGCAGCAAGTAAGACTGTGTGTGTGTGAAGTGCAGAAAACATGTGGCAGGAATTAGTGAGCTGTGTGGGGGTGTGATCAGGTATTACAGCAGGAAAACAACAATGTGACAGGAAAATGAAGTTCAAGTATGGACTGCAAACAAAAGAAGGAAATCAGTTCACTGTCAAGACTGATTCCAGTCACCCCTCTCAATCAACACAACATGTTCTCAGGTTTGACAGTGTAAGAAACAATGTAAAGACCAATCATGGCAATCCCAACTCAGAATTCATTGCAAGACTTAAATAGAATAAGAATCAATGAAAATGTGTTCACAGGAGAAAAATAAGAAAAGGAAAAGAAGGAAACCAATCCATGCATCAATCCAGTTTTCTTCCAACTAAATTCAGCTGAACTTACACCATAGACCATATCTCAGATTTAAACAAACTTGAACTTAAACTCATTTACAGAACACCCAACAGTTCATATATCTTAATCAAGAGGAATACTGAAAATGTGTTTGACAGTAATGTAAACATGGCAAGGAGATTTCACAGATAAATCAACTGGGTTAATTAAATTCATTCTCAGGTTTGAACAACTCAGATATCATGAATAATCATTAAATTCAGTTTAAAAGTAGGAAAGTAAACCAATTCTCAGTTTACAGGGAAAAAGGATACTAATCTTAGGTTTTATAACTTCATGACAGTGAAAGAAAACAACCAAGCCAAATCCCATATTCAAATCTCCAAATCATAACCAAAGTCTAAAATCGAATGTAATCATGAATTAAAACATGAAACTAAATTTTGTGGGGATCATTGACACCTGAAAACATTAATAAAAAAATAGGATTTAAAACTCAGAAATTTGAGGTATCAGGTATCAGGTATCAGGTATCAGTCAATGCAATTTACTGTCCATGTGCTCATATACGAATCCAAAACCAACCTAATGTATAAATCAATTTGATAAAGGACTAAAAAATTATGTGAGGGTCATTTGGCAGTTAAACATCAGTTAATGGATAAAAAAATGGATTAACAATAGGAAAACTGGAACACATTGTATCAACCAATAACAGTAGAATGCATATGTTCGAATCCAAAATTTCACATAACAAAACCTAAACTAATAGGTAAATCAATCTACCAGAGATCATTAGACATGTATAGGATCTAATTAGCATTTAAAACATGAATTAAACCATTTAAAATGGGAATAAACAGTGAATAAAAATAATAGACTGTACACGCACAGTGCACGCCCCGTGCACACACTAGTCCGTGTCCGACACGACACGAAGGCCCACAAAACTTTAGGAGTCTCGTGTCAGACACTGCCTGCACCCACATGTCAATTTATACGCGTCCACGTGACGTGTACAGCGCGAAATCGACCCCGAGTAGCAGGGGAAGTGACACTGTGCGCGCGTGCAATGCATCCCGTGTGTACCCGTGTCCAAAGCGATACGACACAACGCGAATAACACCTCAGTCGAGCATAAACATATAAGCCACATCAAAACACAGTTTCCTATTCAAAAAATATTCGAAAATAATAAACACAACTCCTCATTGGCATTTCATCAAACACATTGCATACGGGACTGATACGTGTCCTGAACGGACACGAATCCAATGACACAGGACACGAAACCTATCCAGACCTTAGGGGGACCCTTAGGGCTTCCTATTGGTGAAGACAAAATGGAAATCCATTGAGAAATGGGGAAGTTACCTATTGGTGCACAATGAATAGAAAAGTCCTCAAATGGAAGAAACTCCTCAAGCCTCCAAGCTCCACAAATTGTTTCTTCCTGCAACCAATTAATTCCAGCAGCAAGAGGAAGAAATTTAGGTCCTAATGGAATTGGTTTGAAGGAAAAAGGATTCAAAATGGATTTCTTATGATTTTTGAAAGATGGAACTCACCTCCTTCCTTAGAAATTTGCTAGAACCCTAAAAGAGGCTAGCCCTAAAAACTAGGAGGGATTAAATAGGGGGGAATCCCTAGGTTCAGCTAGGGTGGCTGACCACTTGGCTTTGGGTTAGGGTTGAGCTAGGTTTGGCTAGTCCTAACTAGTTTAGTCACAAAATGACTTGTGTAATCACAAGCCATTTACCAAATAACTTGATTCCTAAATTCCTAATCCAAGTTCTAATGAATCACTAACCACTAACTTGAGTCACACTAGGTTAGACTAGGGTCCACTTGACCTAACCAAGCCCAACTAACTAGGGTTAGCTCCTAGGTTGGTCTACATGAGTCCAAACTAGCCAAAAATCAATCTAGTCCAAACAATGTCAAAATAAATACCAAAAATTCAAATAAATTCTATTAAATCTAAATAATAATTAATAATCCCAAATAATTCTTAAAATTACAAAAATGACTAAAATACCCCTCAGTCTGGAAATGAACACTAGCAAGGCACCAAATCATAAGTCGTGAGTTTAAATAGTTTAAAAATAATTAAAAATCACTAAAAATCATAACATGAAATAAATACCATTAAATAATAATTATAATTACAAAATTTCAAAATTACCCTCTTCTGAAAAACTGGGTGTTACACCCGTGCCATAATTCCTAGTCACCTTGTACTCCAAATCTCAAGCATGGCTAAAATCATCTACCGTAATAATTAATTAAAATAATTATTCACAAAAATCTAAAAATCACCATTTTAATTAAAATAAATAAAAAGTTTCAAAATTTCGGGAAGGGAGGCTACAAATCTACCCACCTTAAAAATAATTTCGTCCTCGAAATTTAGGTCGGTCGTACTCCTTCTAGGTCAACACCCAACAATCAAATGTCTCTAAGAAAATTTTTTTATCATACAATTAGGAAGAATAACATATGCAGGATCACGGTCAAAATCATAGGAGTTGAATGTCTCACCTAGGTGTATAAGTCATACTAGATTAAGCCAGTCATCGGGTATAAAACATACAAACAGTCTAGGGAGTCCAATTGGAAAGATAAGGGAACGCCAATCATCAAGGCCGTAGGGCAGTCTACCAACCTTTATGAAATTGGCAACTATCAAAGAACGTAACTAGTAACTAACTCTGAAGGGTTACTAATTCCAAATATAATCAAGAAATCAAAGTTTAAATCACGACTTGTCAATAGCACAAAAATCCAAGCACACTATATATATATATATATATATATATATATATATATATATATTTAGTCCCAATACGATCTAAGTTGATCAATCAGGATGAATCGATGTTTAGACAAGATAGAGAACGAGGTCATTGAAGTTTGAGCACGAGTATCCAAGATTTGAAATTCATGTCACAATTGGTTTAATTCAATTGGATAAGATCCCAATATATTGGATGATAAGAAGGATGACTTAGTCAACTGGTCGGTCAAAGGAATTAGAATTTAAAGGATAATGCAAGGATATAGAATTGAATCAATTTCCTCCTTTGGATAGGAAAACTACATGTGATACCTCGGGTCTGTCTAATAAGTATAGTGTCTTGTCTTTCTGGAATATATGAAGGGCAGACAATAAAGAGTTCAAAGGCGATGTTATTGAGTACAATACGTGGCTCATAGACGATAAAATAGTTCAAAGGAAAATTGTCAAGGCTATCGCGGATGAGACTCTAGGGCAAGTTTTAACTATGTCTCCATCCACGTAGAATAATACATGAAAAGCGAACCAAAGTGCAATAGGTTGATCAGACCATCTTGCACCGGTTCTGATTAGACAATGTGTTAGTGGGTGCCGGCTCCCAATAATATATGTCATGATCAAGCTCGAAAAGAAGATAAGCTTGCAAAACTGGTTCTAAATTAGCAACATAAGGTAGTCAAAATATAAGTAAGGATAATGATGAAAGAAATTAAATAGTCTAAGTGAACTTATCAATGTGGTTCACAATGACTAGGATTTGCTGGGTAGTGAGGCATTCTACCCATCTTAAAAGAGTTAAGCTAATAGGGTGATGGAACAATGGGTCAAGCCATCAAGATAAAGTACAAAGTTGAGCATTTAAAGAATCAAGCAGAACACCAACACATGTCGGGTCAAAAGAAATGAGTCAAGTTGGATTTCTAATTGAAATCGAAAATAGTTGGTATTATGGTATAGATCATAGTTAGTCATTTTGACTCAAAAGTCATATCAAAAGGATAGTATACAAGGAGATGAGTTTAATGGGACACGATATGCCCACATGAAGATGGACTCGTCTGGGCCTTGTACACAATTTTGTTGGAGGGTAACAGTTAGTATTACACTCCGAATATCAAAGTCATGGTAAAAAATGTCAAGGATCCAAAATAGAAAATGGAAGTTCAAGAGGTGACAATTTAATGCACAAAGTAAAGGATATCAAGCACGAAATAAAATCAGTTACAGAATAAAATAATTTAGAGATACAGTTCTAGAGAGAAAATATTGTTAAGGAACGATCAAATCATTATTCAAAATTACGAACGGTTAGAGAGTCACAATAAAAGATCTAGATTTGAGGAAAGTCAAGTATCATCTGCCTCTGAAATCCTGAAGTTCACCTGATCATAATTGCTAATCGTATCTTTACCTTACTAGTCTCCCTATGATAATTCAATCCTCATATGTTTACCATCCAGATTTTATAACCCTCCGTTATCTAAATCTTTACCATGATCATCATAGGCAGGATTCTAAATTTTCAAAACATTTCTCATAAAGCATGCCCTTCTTATTAAGAATCAATACTATTCATTTTAAAAATCAATTTCCATATTTTCTTCACATTGTCCCAATTTAGATCCGAAACCTCTAACTCAAGTTTATGAGATCTTTAAACTGTTTAAATTGTTTTCTCGTATCATTCAATTTCCGAAACCTCTAGGCCTTACAAACTTATTTTCCATCGAAAAATCAACCTTCATATTTTGTTCGACATACACCCATGAATATTATTCTTCCTTTTTTTTCACAACAATGTCCAAATTTCCATAGCCTTGTGTCCTCTCTATCCCTAGTCATTTCTTTGCAATATCTTGTTCAATTTCATATCTTTATTGAATACAATTTAATTCTCTTTTCCATTACTAACCTTCTTTAAAGCCTTAGGGTAAAAATGTCCGAGAATCAATAACCAAAATTTTGAAGTTCTCAAACTAAGTTGACCTTGAATATCCTCATCAGTTTTGAAATACACTTACGAATTATTCATACCAAGTTTCCTCTAAGTGTGGTTTGTTTCCAGACTGGTGGTATACATCTCTTTGATTTCATCCTAGACCTTTACCACATATCATTCTCAAGTTTCCATGTTAACATCCAACCTTTTGGATTCCTACAAAATCATCACACGATAACCAGTTCAATCATTTCCGAGCTACATAATTTACGACACTTCCTCAACCTTTTTCATGAAAAATACGAAGACTCAAGGGGTTACAAAGTATGCAGGTATGACAGTGTTTAAGAAAATAGGAATACAAGAAATAATGGTAAGGAAGGAATAATGAAGATCCGTTCAAAAGAGATGAACCAATCAAGATCAAATTCAAGAGGAAAGAAATTTAAATCGAAATTCGTAATGAGATTCTCAAGGGTCGTCCCAGGAATCTCTCAAAGGATCCAAAGTGTGATTGAGTATCTCTAGTTCTAACACCTTATTTCTTATACTCTATAGCAGGCTCGTAGCAGTACAACTAAGTCGTCGCGCTACTACGAAATCGCACAAATACGAATCTCGACCTGCATGGGCCACCACTAAAAATGTGTCATGACCCGCACCCTAGCGTTAGGGCACGAGACGTGGGTACGTCCAGCCTATGCCGCAGTGTCGGCGGTAGAACGCTGTTCTAGGTCATAGTCACATCTAAACAATATGCTATACTCTCCAGATGGAGGACAACACATAAGGATACTATCTCAATCACAACTCTAAAGATAGATAACAGTACGATGAAATAGATAAGATAATCCACAAGAGAGAGAACCAGGAGTGATAGTAAAGAAAGTTTTATTAAACAAACACAAGATTTCAAATACAACTCTAAGACAAACAATACAGAAAATGAACAACCTCTAGGTAAATACTCCAAGCTCTACCAGTGTCCTCTAGGCTAACTGTGAACTCCAAGTACCTGTAAAATTTTATCAACGGGTCCAATCAGGACAGGAACAAGCACATATCTCTTACAACAGTTCATATCAGGAATGGACATATAAAGCAAGCTATAGAAAATTATACATGAATCGCTGTAAAGAGAAATCAACATGAGAGAAGATATAACTGAGATATAAATATGATAAATAAAGAATATAACCTTCTACGTGAAACAGAGCATGAATTGGTTATGTAAACAGCTTGGGTTGCACATAGATACAACTATGGAATGCACATGGATAACTACTGGGGATAATGATCACATAACCAACTACACTCTCCCTGCCCCCAACCAATACACAAGGATCGAAGCATGTTATGTTATTGCACATGGATAACAACTACTGTATACATGGGGCTCATATGGTCATGAGTGTACATGAATAACATATGAGTGCACATGGATAAAAGTGAATACATGGAGTACATGATGAACATGATAAAGTACATGAAACATGACATACTCGATGTATCCGAGGGGATAACATCGCATGAAAAGATCCATAGGATACCGATCCGTGTGAACGTCGTGTCAGCATCAAGTATACTAGTCTATAACAAGAGTACATATCCAAAGAAGTATGAAAAGATCAGAGAATGTACTCGTCTGGTAATCCAAGCCGCTGATAAATGTAGATGTCCAACTGGAGTCACAGTATCCTATTTAGAGCAATCACAAGTCACAAAAGAGTCTAACATGAAATAAAAGTAATCTACAGTGCATTCTAGATAGTTATAGGTCCTTCTAGGTCAAAGTCCAATCAACAAGTCCACTAGGTCGACTAAAGTCAAATTAGAGTCAAACTAAGTCAACTAGTCAAGTTCTAGTTCAATCCGGGTCAAACTAGGTCAATGGTTGACCTATAGATGACTTTTGGTTAATATAGTCAACTTGGTCAAAGGGAGATCAATTCTAGTCTCTAAGTATTAAACTATGAGGTTGTACTAATTCCGAATTACGGAAAAATAGGAATTGACTAACTAATGGTGACACCTAGAGAAAATATCTACAAACATTGTCGGATGATAAAACAAATATCACCAACGTGTCCAGAAGAGCCAAATTAGCTAGGATTGCCTGTCCTTAAGTCCAATTCTGGACACAGGGGCAAAACGATAATTTCGGGCAAAAACGATGTCCGTCGTTGGACCCGCTTTGCACCAAAAAGTGTGCCAGAGTCAACGGTCTCTAAAGTCAACAAACTATATGTTTACGGATTCGGTTTTCCGATACGAACCCAACCGTATGTCCAAAGTTGGATTCCGACGGGCCGTGCACAAAATCGTCCGTTGAGTGGGACCGTGGGGCCCGCAAAACGACGTTCGATTCAACTGTCTCAGATTTGGACCAAACTTGGCATGCAGGACCAAAAAATGATACGGTTCTGCTGGCGCAAGTTTTGTCTCGATCTGACGAGCGTGCACAAAGTAATTGAAGAATTTGCAAAGTGCACGATACGGGGAATTTCGACGAATACGCATCAAACTCGTCGCGCACACGCGACCAATTTGAATTCCGTCAAAGCCCATACGACCACGAAGCCGTTACGCAGCTTTCGATGCTTTCGGTTCGCGACCACGTCGTCCGGATTGGCGTGACGCACGTCGTGTGGAGCAAATTCAATGTTTTTAAAACAGGTTTTTGGAAAAATTTGGGATTTGATTTCTCGACGCTCAGTCGATGATTTCAAATTCCGAAAGAAGGGATTCGAAGCCCTACATGTTGTCTAAAAGTATCTACAAAAGGTTTTTCTAATAAGTTGCTGGATCGATCATAATCGATCGTCGAACAGGGGTTTTTGGACTAAAATAGTGTTCTGTTTCGGACAGATTTTTCGATGACTTTTCATCGAATCTCTGAGCGGTGTATTCGTTTATAACAAAATCTATCTACTGGGATGTAAACTTGGTTGTATTGGCTTCATACCTACGAAATCCGCTCGTGAAACGGATGATCGGGTAGACGGAAAACATCGCGCGAAGTTGAGCGTGCGGCTGCTGTTGCCTGCGGTCCTTCGCACGCACGCGCGCGCGCGGCCAACTCCGGCCGGCCTGGCGGTGCGCGGCGTCGCCGAGGATGCGCACGGGGGTCGCCCAGGGGTGGCGCGTGGTTTGGTGGTTAGGGTTTTGAAGCTCTCGACTATCTCTCTCTCTACGTTATATATATCGGGGGGTCGGGGCTCTCGGGTTTCCGCTCGGTTTGAGAACATGGTGTTGGGCCGTTATGGCTGGGCCTGGGGAGCTTGGCTAAACGGGTGGGCAGGCTGCAGCTAGCTGCTGGCCTTGTGGCTCAGCTGGGTCTGAGCTCACCCTGGGCCGGGCTGGGCTCCGCTGGGTGGGCTCGGGCCAATGGGGCTTGGGTCCAGGCTCTCAACTGCTACTGCTATTCTTATTCTTTATCTCTTTTATATATATATATATATATATATATATATTTTTTTTTTCTTATTCTTTATCTCTTTTATATATATATATATATATATATATATATATATATATATATATATATATATATATATATATATATATATATATATATATATATAAAATATATATATATATATATATATAATATATATATATATATATATATATATATTATATATATATATATATATCTTCATCTATATATATGCATACATATATAAACATATCTTCATCTATATATATATGTGTTTATATATGTATGCATATATATATATATATATATATATATATATATATATATAAATATATATATATATATATATATATATATATATATGCATACATATATAAACACATATACATTATATTTATTAGACAATAAATAATATAACCAATACAATAATAATATTAGATAACAATCTCAATAAATAATAATAATAATAATAAAACCCATTTTGTATAAATAACCAAATATCTAGGAAATATCGTTAAGTCTACCCAAAAAGCTAGGAAATATTCGTACATACTTAAAAGTAGGTCTACATAGGCTTGGGCTTGGTTTGGGTCCAATCTGCACTAGTTTGGTACGACCGAGTTCCCTAAAACTAAATATTATAATTAATAAATAAATAATCTTCGATAAGGGTTACGTCGCAACTTGGCCTGGTTTTCCTAGTTAGGACATCACTATGGCTCGGCCTTCTCTACCAGGGCTAATACACTAGTCAAATCATGCCACTGCACTACCCGTGCCATAATTCCTAGTCACCTTGTACTCCAAATCTCAAGCATGGCTAAAATCATCTACCGTAATAATTAATTAAAATAATTATTCACAAAAATCTAAAAATTACCATTTTAATTAAAATAAATAAAAAGTTTCAAAATTCCGGGAAGGGAGGCTACAGACATTTTATCATTCTGCAGATGAAGCGGCTTATGGAGAGGGAGCATATGGCCATGCCAGTACGGGAACATCTGGCCATGCCGACGAGGGAACATCTAGTCATGCCGGCGAGGGCAGTTGGTTCGAGGACATGGAACAATACACACAGTTGTTGGCGACTCCAAGCGCTCCCAGGCCAACTCAAGAGACCCAGCAGATTGTGACTCCAAGGCCATCTCAGATACCCCATGCGATTATAACTCCAAGGCCAACTCAGTTGCCCGATAGTCCAGAGTCGGAGAATGTCCCAGAGCCGGAGGTTGTCCCAGAACCAGAGCGCCCAAGGCGTAAGACCAGTATTAGAAAAACTCTTTGGAAACGTTTGGATGGAAAATGGCTTAATTTATTTTTGGCATTTGAGTACATCTTCGAAGTTTATCTAAGAATTTGTGAGTATATCTTAGAAGTTTATCAGTTACTACATAGGTTGACTAGTACATTTTCTTCTGTTGTGTCCAACTCCATGGCAGTTACTGCAACGCAAATCTCTTGTAGATTCATTGGTTGATTGGATGCGCTTCTTCTTCGGGCTTCCAGCTTTGCGTCTAACATCTGGTACTCCAATTGGTCCTCGCGTTAGAGTAGCTTCAAGCTCATATGGCACGGGAATTGGTTCCATATGCGACATATACACATTTTTCATCTTGTCAGTAGAAAATATTAAAGTGTAAAACATTTCAATACTGTAATTGGAAGACTTACATGCATAACATGCATGTATACAAGGCATAAGAGTATGAAACCACCTTAAACATGAACAATAGCTCTCGTTCAAGCGCACTACATAGGTTCGACCTGTTTTACAATCTAACATTTCAAATAAGCAACTATCAATGCGTAACATTTGTAAGTAATGGTTTTGTCTATTTATACTTGCCATTGTTTTCATCATTCTTGGACAAAATTGAATTTCTAGGTTTTGCGCATGGACTCTATTCTTCTCTTGAAGCGTTATAATCTTTGCTCTAATTCCATCAAGTAGCATTGTGATCGGTTTATCACGTAGATTCTTGACCCAGCTATTGAAACATTCTGCAAGATTAGAAGTGTGAATATCTAATCTAGCACGAGAAGAATAAGCAGCTATCCAGTGTTCAAAACTACGATTTTCATCATTCACCCCAATAAGCCAGTTATACATGTCAATGTTTTCGGCTTTGATGATTTCTAATCTATAGTCAGCATCCGTTTTATTGTACGATCTAGCAAGAGAGTCTAACATTCGATAAAATTTTGTAATTCGGGTAACAGATTTTAAATTCTGTTTAAAATATTGAATACAAAAAAATGTGGTGATTCTGGAAAAATAATACGCATAGCATTTATCAGTCCCTTTTGTTTATCAAATATAAATAAAAATCTACTCCAGTCATCTAAATATCTTTCGAAAGTATTTCTTAAACAGTTTAAAAACCATGTCCACGAATCTGTATTCTCACTTTCAGCAACAGCATAAGCAATTGGATATAACTGGTAGTTAGGATCATGAGCACAAGTAATAAATAATGTACCTTGGTATCTAGATGAAAGAAATGTACCATCGATACTAATAACGGGTAAACAACCTGCTAAAAAACCATCAATACAAGCTTTAAAACAAATAAAAATTCTTTCAAAGCTATTGTCTTAAGTGGTTTTTATACAAACTCTACTGCCTGAATTTGTCTCCATAATTCTTAAACCATACTCTTCAAGACTAGCATAGGCATCGGCATAACTATCGTTTATTTCAGCTAGTGCCATCTCTCGGGCTCTCCAAGCTTTGGCATAAGAAATTTCTATCCGATGTCCTCTACGGATATCCTTTACTACTTGCGATGGACTATATGACTGATTATCCCTAATTATATCAATAATCTTATTTTTAATCCACTTAGCAGTAGCTAATGGATGACATCCTCTTGTTAGTCCACTTAAACAAGAATGTCGATTTTCTAATGTACTAATGAAAAATATTTCTCCTGTGCCCAGGGGTCTAGCATATACTCTCCAATTACAACCTGCTTGATCACAAGTGTAAATAATTCTCCTAGAATTGTTCATGCTACCAGTTGAACATGTAAAGTTGTGTCCGATTGCTACATTACTTATAAAATTTCTAAACTCAAGCCGGGTAGCAAATTGTTGTCCGACAAATAATTCATGAGTGGTACCACTACTAACAGTATCATCAAAATCATCATCTACATTTTCAATTAAATCATCATTATTTTCATTACTTTGAAAATCATCAAAATCATCATTACTAGGTATATCTACTGCTTGTTCTTCTTCATGAGTTGGCAGTGGTCGAGAAGAACTAGCACCCATTTGATATTAGAAGAATGTGGACGTGAAAACATTTCAAGCGGTGGAGAAACTTGAGTAACAAAAATACTAATAAAAGGCGATTGCAAATTAACTTCAAGAACAAAATTCCATGCTTGATCAGAATCTATTAACAAACAATGAGAAACAAAAATGTCTTAAAATAAATTCATATCGAATAGAAAAAGAGTTACTAATCAGAGTTCTTAGACTATCAAATGTAGTACTACGATCGATTAAAAGAAGTTGCGTAAAACCCCCTTCGTATGATAACTCATTTACTGAACCTCCATGTGAGCACAATATTCTTAGACTCTGATCCATATCGAAAAAAATGGACTTCTAATATGTAGAAAATATTGGAGAAGATAGAGGCCACGAATAATAGAATGTGTGAGAAAGATTAGAAAGAGTGAAGTGGGGATGAACCTCTCTCACATCCACCATTTATATACATCCAATCTCCAACGGATAGATATATGACCGTTATACAGAAAATTGGAACGTTGGATGGAGAAGAGAGAAAAGAGAGTGAGAAAAGTCAAAAAAAAAAAAACCAACAGCCACTTGTCCGGCGCCATCACTGATGGCGCCAGGGGGGGGGGGGGGGGGGGGGGGGGGGCCTTGGCGCCATCACTAATGGCGCCAGATAGGTGCCCATAGTATGGCGCCATCCTTAGTGTCGTCACATCCCTTTGCCTGTAATTTTCGAAAACTTACCCTCTTTTCTATAATTTTGTCAAACTTTACCCCCCTATATGTAATTTCTGTTTTTGAAAAAGAGTCAAGTGAGAATAATGGGTGCTACTGCTACTACTAGGGACCCAGAAAGGACAACAGTTACTGTCGACCTGGTGCCATTGGGGCAAAAATTCGATAGTATGACTGCACTACTGACTTATCAGAGATTCTGGCAGAAGAAGGTGCAAATAAACATGAACACTTCTGGTGACTACGAGGTGATCTATGTCAACTATCCAGGTAATAATCACTTTTTTCTTATCAGTATCATTGTTTTATAAATTACTATTTACTAAATTGTGAATCAATATCTTTTTCAGGATTCGTTCCTTCCCGCCAACTACATATGGGGGATCATTGGGCCCAAGTGTAATGGGGGCTCACCAAGATCCTCTTTCAGCAAATACATCGATCCACTAGCAAGAAACAGAAGATAAATCCTACAACCATTGCTGTAATTGTATTCTCCTCATCCATACTTCTCTTTGTGTGCTTTGGAGTGGCTTGCATATTTTGGAGGCGGAGGGAAATTGGAGAAGCACCTGCTCGTGTTGGATCTTCATTTACTAGAAAAACTGGCGAGGCATATTAAGTTTTAAGTCTGTTGCGTTGAAGAGCCAGATCTTAGCCTTCCCAATTTAGCCTCGAGCCTCGAGCTGTCAAGAGCTTATACTTATAGTTGGCTGGATTGTCTTTTTCTCTTTTTGTGCATTCTAAAGATAATAGAAAACATGTGTTATCATATCCATATGTTCCTTAAGTAAATAATGACTAACATTTTCCATATCGATTTTGTTTATGCTATAAGCTAAGGTTATACGTACTGTATGCAGGTATTAGATCTATTAAAGCAACCAGTGTAGCAAGATCTACATCAGTATCCTTTGTTTCCACACTGCCAACTTGCCCATCCTCAGTAAAGACATTTTTCAATATCTGAGCTTGAGAAGGCCACAGATAGGTTTAGCTCTAGAAAAGTTTTCGGGTGTAGGAGGTTTTGGACGCGTTTACCTTGGTCTTTTGGAAGATGGAAGCGAGGTTGCTATTGAGTTGCTTACAAAGGAGGGCCAGAATGGAGATCGTGAATTCATTGCCGAGGTTGAGATGCTCAGCAGACTGCATCATCGCAATGTTAGTCAAATTGATTGGCATATGCATTGAAGGGCGCAGGCGATGCTTGGTTTACGAGCTTGTACGTAATGGAAGCATCGAGTCTCATCTCCATGGTATGCTTTTAAATATCAAAGGTTTGAAATTTCAGATCCATTTTTTTTTCTTTTGTGCCTAGCGCAATACAAAAATGAGTAATGCGATCAGCTAATTTTTGTTACGTTTACATTGCTTGTGGTGCATTTATTTTATATGATTCACCAAGGAAGAGAAAATATATACATGATCCCACGAATCACCTCAGTGTGACAAAGCATTAATATTGAGAAAACTAATAACATGGATCCTGAGGGTAATACAAACTGAGTACACTGACTGCGAACGAACTTTTGTGTATGTCCATTGGAGTTCAGGCTAACAAGTGTGAAGAGGCTATGGATTATCAAGGGTAGACATAAATATAACCTGATCATAACATCTTGTAAATTTAGTAATAACTGAAATTGAAATAGATAAATTGATGAAGAAGACTATCGAAACAGTTTAGGCATTAAGAAGAGCTGTCAGTATCACAATGTCAGGAGCCTCAAGACAGTTATGTTATCTACTTCCACTTGCTAGTGGCAGGTACATAGAAATATTGTCTATCATCATCAAGGAACATTTCTTATTTTGCATCTAAAATTTGATTCACTTATCCTAAGACAGAGACTCAGCCGACTAGTTATCATCAGGCGATTTGCTATTTTTCTACTGATAGCAAATTCAGCATCCCCATACATCCCAACAGCTGTAGAACAACTAGACTATTTCTACTCCAATTCTTGGGGGACAAACAACAGGACACAAGTTTGGGTCGATTTAGATGAATTTTTTCTCCCATTCAGCAGTAATTGGGATCGAAATAACCAACCCGAAATTTTGGCTGAAGGTTTGTGCTTCTTGTATCTTTAACTTCCCTGAGTGCATTAATTTCTTATCTTATATCTGGCATGTCCATCCATCTCAATACTATCACTTAAGCTGAACCTTATTTTTGGCCATGCTGCTTCTTGATTGAACTTTATGAATCACAAACATGGCTGAAGTCATAAGAACATTGGCGTGTAATTTCATTAGTTACAATCTCGATAACAAATGATTATGGGAAATTGGAAATTGGCAAAATATGCCTGAATAACATTTGTTATTGTGGTGTTGGAATAGAAGCCATCACCTACACCTACAGGTGTAATCCACCAATGCATAATGAGCTCCACGTAAATCCATCAAAGTCTTTCCCAAATATGAAACCTTGCAAAGAAGAAAAGTGCCTAATAAAGGGGGAGAGAAGAGGAAAAAATATTAATAAAAACACATGGATGATCTTTGACTGGGGCTAATCATATGCAATTTAAAGGTGAAATACGATAAATATGAGGTAGTGACCAATTTTATTGGGTACTATATGCTTGCATACTTTACTGATGAACTTCACCATTTGACTCTATTGCAGTGGCCCCATCCTCACAAATGGTTGTTCCCTAGTAACAAGACTCACTTTTAATGTACTTTGAGGTCATTGATATATGAATTATTGTTTCTCTTCCATGATTCCATCGCTGTGGCTTCCTAGACTACATTGCATGTAATCATCCTTAAACTTACTAATTCTAAGATATTTGACCAAGGCGCGAAAGATCTGTCCTTGTTGGCATTAAGTACCTAGTTGCACAAATTTGAATCTCTTAAAAAAATGATGAAGGATACATGGTAGAAGAAGATGAAGTGCTGTGAGAGTGACAAAAGAATCGATGTGGAGTAGGAGGGGGAATTCTCGAGATTTGAGAAGAGAAATTTCCCCGGTTGCGGCCCCATTGATTCTGCAGTATCTTCGTTCTTAAGAGCTGACCATCTTACGTAGGTCTAGC
>JANAVB010001997.1:6919439-6921939 GCA_029216955.1 Iris pallida
GGAAGGGAGTCGGTCCCCCGCACGACGGGCAAACGCAACTGCGCTGGGAGGGTGCCCGGAAAGGACCCGGCCGACTGAAGAAGGGGCCGGGGAAGTAGGGGGAAGCCCAGCGGTGGGGGTGGCGGCCGGGGGCGGCCGGCCACCGACCGGGGTCGAGGGGGGTGTATATATATATATATATATATATATATATATATATATATATATATATATATATATATATATTTTTATTTTTAACGAACAACAGTCTTTTATTGAAAGATAGTGGAGATTACAAAAGTAGCATCAACCGAAAACAAAACTTCAGACATGCTTCTTCCCATGTGAGCAGGCGACCGTTGCTTTGGCAATTTGTCTATGGATCTCATGGAGGAGCTGCCCCCCGTTGTACTTGTACTGCTCGTATCTCCACTTGTTGCGGTTTTTCCACAAAACCCAGCAGATAGCTCCGACTGCAACCTGTTTTTTATGAAGGTTGTTACGCCTCCACCACAAAAAAAACAACTGCCCAAGTCCGAAGGCCGACCCCTAATCCGCAGAAGCGATTGACAGGAACACCAAACATGTCTGGCCAACTCCCCCTCAAAGAGGATGTGTTGAATAGTTTCAGACTTAGGGTTGAGACAGCAATGACAACACGAGGCCAAATGGAACCCTAAACGTTGCACGTGGTCATCGGTGGGAAGACGATTAAGGAGAATGCGCCAAAGTAGCACAGACCACTTAGAAGGGATGCATGAATTCCAAATATTCTTGAACCTAGTATCCACTGGAAAAGAAGGGCGGATAGCCTCCCAAGCAGAAGAGACAGTGAAATGAGTAGCAGGAAGCCAATGCAGCCCCGACTCATCCTCCTCAATCAAGTTAAGGCGCTCGTCGAAGTCCCGTCCTGCAAGAATGCGTCGCCAAATATGCGAAGAATTGGAATGAACCAGTGCTTGAGAAGGGTGACACCGAGGAAAATATTTCATCCGCATAAACCGCGTCCAAAGGAGATCCTGGGTTCTCAATTTCCACCATAGTTTAACTGTGAGGGCATCAAAAACGTCCTTAAGCCTCCTGACCCCCAGTCCCCCCTTCATGGGGTCTAGCGATTTGATGCCAACCTATCCACGCATGTTTGCGAATACCATCCTTCGATCCCCAAAGGAATTCACTAAACATGGCTTCAATTTGTGTAATAACACTCATCGGAGGATTGCTTGCCGCAAGACAGAAGATAGGAATAGATGATATACTGATTTGAGGAGGACGAGCTTACCCCCAGAGAGAGTTTTGTTATGCCATCCCACGATCCTGCTATGAACCTTGTCCTTCAGATCTTCGAACATGGCAGAGTTACGCCTACCAGTCATGAGCGGGCATCCAAGATATGTGATAGGGGGAGATGTAATTTGGTACCCAGTCATAGAGCTAAGGGTGATAGCTCTGTCCTCAGGGAAATCAGAAGTAACACATATCGCAGATTTGGAGGCATTGACAAGTTGTCCAGATACACGTTCATAGCGTTGCAGGACCGACTTTAGAATTTGAATTGAGCGCCTATCTCCACCAGAAAAAATCAGGATATCATCCGCATAAGCGAGATGAGAGACTCGCGGGCAGCCACTAGGAGAGTAATAAGGAGTATATCCAGGAATAGAGTCCAATTTCTGCAAGTTGCGGCTAAGGGATTCAGCTGCTAGCACAAACAGCATAGGCGATAAGGGATCGCCCTGGCGGAGACCTCGGAAAGCTTGGAAATAGCCTGACATGCTACCATTGATCAAAGTAGAGAACCACACATTGTTCATAAGATGAAGAACCATATTAATCCAAGTCTCATTGAAACCGAGACGTCGAAGAGTAGCAAGAAGGAAACGCCAGTTAACCCTGTCATAAGCTTTGCTCATATCGAGCTTGACGGCTGCATTACGACCCCAATTATCATGCCCCAACATACTAAACATCTCCTGAGCCAGAATGATATTGTCTACAATTTCCCTTCCCTTAATGAATCCGCTTTGTTCCGGTGAAATGAGGCGAGTCATCATAGGAGACAGCCGATTAGCCAGGAGTTTTGAGAAAATTTTGTTCACAAAGTTGCATAAGCTAATAGGACGGTAATCGGAGATAGTAGAAGGATGCTTACTCTTGGGGATCAAAACCAGAAGAGTGCTAGTGATGGCCTTCGGCAAGGAAAAACCATCGAACATGTGTACAGCAGCCAGGACGTCCTCTTTGATAATATGCCAACACTTGACGAAGAAAATGCCCGAGAACCCATCAGGCCCAGGAGCACTGTTCCGATCAATAGATTTAACAGTGTTATGCACCTCCTCCATGTTTGGTTTAATAGTAAGAGCCTCTCATCACTGAGAAGCCGGGGAAGAACGGACATGAATTCTTCATCCAGTAAGACTGGCTCGGGAAGGAACAGTTTTTCATAGTGAGAGTTAGCAATTTGTTGAATGCCTTCAAGATCACGAGCTATAGTGCCATCCTCAGCTTGGAGTTGGTG